>OX578215.1:14070000-14670000 GCA_951216915.1 Tetheella fluctuosa | reverse complement strand
TTTTATTATAGTTAAATGCTAATACTTTTCATGTCGTCTCGCCATGATTCTACGAAACGTGACTTTCATTTGACTGTGAAATTGAATGTGTTACATAAAAATAAATAGGTATAAAATGAATGGCAAAGCTAATCCGTTGTCCTAGGAGGGCGCCAGCTTAAAATTATTTGACACGGGAAAATGTTCATGTTAAATCTTGTTAGCTATCCATGTGAGAAAATGACTAAAAAATCGGATAAAGTTTGGCCGTAGGTGCGCTTTTTGTATGTAGCTCCGCGACGAGACGCACGATAGAGCTAGAGCGGTACACATACATGAGACTTGTAGCTAGAGATCTGTCATGTGTTGTATCGTGATACCAAAGCCTTTATTTATGTGGCCGAATGATATCTTAATAGATATATGAAATGGAAGCAAATATTAGCAACATTGCGCTACCCACAGCGCTAGCGGGTACCACCTATATCAGAACAGAACAGGCCCTTTAGTTACGAAATATCGTAATAATACTACTTATCGTAGAATGTCGTTCTCAAGTGAATCCATGCCCACGCTTCCTTCCCGTGCGTTCACGTAGCAGGCGAAATTTCGTACAATGACCCGTCATACTTGTCTCTGTCGCTCGCGCACAAATATATTGCCGTCACCCTCGTACATACAGGTGATACAGATGCGGTGATCATTTGCGGTCATTTATTATTTAAAACCTTCTGAACTTTTACATCAAACATACGAAAAGTAGCAAAGCTAGCACCAGAGATTTTTGTCACGGTAACAAAATCAACTTTTCAATTAATACGCCATCTAGTAAGAAGTATTTGAACTAATGATGAAAAGGAGGTATGGTGGATTCAGGAAGGTGACTCTTGGTCACTACCGTGGCCGTGGTTGTGACTTGTGAACAGTCCGCTAGCTTGCAGTACGTGTAAAAATAAATTAACAGTTTTATTAGTGTTATTTTATAATACATAAGTCATCATTTATTCATCATACAATATGGAAATCTTCTATCTTCAGAAATCACTGCACTTTTAATAACTGGAACACCGCATAATTGATTAAAAGCAGATACAAAAATGTTTATCGATCATGCCTTCCTGTAATCAGAATATTCGTTAGTGCAATACATGCAATTTTTAATGTATTGTTAAAGAACATACAAACTGATAGGGGAGACATTGGGTATGTTCCGATATGCACTGCGAGCACTGTAAGGTGTGACGTCAATTTAATATACTGAGAAGCCGTTCCTTTATAGTTAGCTAGGCTGGGTACTGTTTAAAACGGAACGCAGTCTAGGTATAGTGCTGTGGCTGTCATCCATGCATATATACTACTGTCATTCTGGACGCTGTTGATCACGTGATCAAAGCACTGAGAGCACCTTACCTCAAAAACGCCAGTGCTCACGGTACAAAAATGGCAGCGTTTGTGACGTCATTATATTTCCCTAGGATACTGCGGCAGTATACTGTCAGTCCATAACGGAACGAATTTCTCCCCAGTAAGAGCACTGAACAGTGCTCCCAGTGTATATCGGAACATACCCATTATCTACTCTAAACTATGACCATGTACGGGGAAGTGTTGGACGCCCACCCTATAGGTGGACCGATGTCGAAGCCTGGCAATCCCCATGGTATTGGCAGAGATGTACAAAATACTTTTCGAAAAGTATTTAAATACAAAATGCAAATACTTTTTTAATATTGTATTTCAAATGCAAGATACAAAATACTTTTGCCTTTTGTATTTAAATACTAAATACAAAATATGTATTTTCAAAATACTATATTGAAATAAAATACTTTATGGTAAAATTACTGGTTTTCTTTATTTTTTAAAGATTTTAAAATCACAAGCTCTTCAAAAAGAGCATCAACAATTTGTTTTGGCATCTTTTTAAAGGCATTTCGAGCGAACAACACAGAAATAATGAAATAGCTGCCAACACTGCAAAACGTAACAGTGACTTTGAGGATTGTCAAGTCAATAATATATGAGGGACCCCCTCATATATTATTGGTCAGGTTTTATATGCGTTTTGTTTCATCTGTCATTTTGCGCATAGACTTTCAAAGCTGCTGCGCCACTAGTGGGCATTTTTTGTTTTTACTGAATCGCGGAATGCTTTAGAAAAATGAAGCTAAGAATAAAAAAGTATTTTGTATTTTACAAACCATTTTACAAATACAAAATACGTCTCGAATAGTATTTCAAATAAAATACAAAATACAAAATTAAAAAAGTACTTAATTACAAAATCCAAAATACGTATTTTGTATTTTGTATTTGTATTTTAAATATAAGTATTTTAAATATGTCACAACTCTGGGTATTGGTAATATCCATAGGCTACTACTACGACTACCTGCTTTTAAAAAGGCCCTCGTAGTAATGGACGTTATTAGCATTAGGTAAATAATGAAACTTACGAGAAGTGCGAATGCGCCGATGACCGCGGCCTTGGTCTGCACATGGAGATCCGGCGGGAACTTGATGTTACTGTGCTCCTCGTGTTTGGAGAACAGGCCGCGTCTTTTTATCACGCCTAATTCCTCCTTTCTATTGTTATACACCTGCAAATAGTAAAAATGACATTATAGCATTTTATAAAATAACAGTGGGAGTCGTTTAGTGGTAGTGACGTCAGGTGCCACGGCGAAGGTCGTGGGTTTAAATCCTACAATGCTTGAGCTTTCGGGAAAGAAAACATAGCACGGTGGTAGGGTAGTTAGTAGTACCCGCCTGGCCGGCTACCATCCTCAAGTAGAAAATTTGTCGCCAAACACCTACTCCGGCAGGTGCAATAGAGAGCCAGTTGCCTTCTAGGCTTTGTGTGTTTACCACCTTCGGCCACATCATCACCCACCATGGTGAGATTGTGGTCAAACACAAGCCTATATAAATTAAAAAATAAGAGTGGGAGTTGACTCCCACTCTTATTAGGCCAGGCCTATATTTGGAACCCACATGGATTGAGGTTCGAGAGTAATATACGAGCGATTTATTATTTAAATTCAATAAAAATATACATTACTTAGAACAGTAGGTACCTATAAATAGCGTCGTGTCTATTATTTTAGACAAATAGGCAGAAAAATCCTAAAAATACCTTTGTCACAAGTAAAAAAAAAACAATGTAATACTAACAACAAATTTGCACGTGCCCGACATGCAATAGGGTCCTTTAAGCTTGAGCATTCGCTGATCTCGATTATTGTAGATAGTAAAAATGTGGCGCAAGGTGTCGTTACGGTAGACCATTTTGACCAGCTGTCCACCATGACTGATGTCAAACACTGTCGTCTGGAATTATAAATCATTTTGGTACAATTTTAAATTAAATAAGTTGGCGAAACTTGTCTGGGTTAAAGTAAATCCTTAGTTTCGAATACATTAGGTCTATTATAAATATTTTTCCTAACTAATATTTTACCTTTTAATATTACTATAACTATCATCACTACATATTAAGTACTAGCTTTTCCGCGCGGTTTCACCCGCGTTCCCGAGGGATCTTGTATTTTCCCGGGATAAAAAGTAGCCTATAGCCTTCCTCGATAAATGGGCTATCCAACACTGAAACATTTTTTCAAATCGAACCAGTAGTTCCTGAGATTAGCGCGTTCAAACAAACAATCAAACTCTTCAGCTTTATAATATTAGTATAGATAAAACAAAGTCCTCCCGTCGCATCGCGCCTGTCTGTCTGTACGCGATGCGATGCGATGCGACATGCCGACTCGGAAACTCCCAGGCTAAATAAAACTACTCCGTGCGCCGCGCCGCGTAGCCCAATAGAGGTAAGTAATTATGCTTATTAAAAAATATTGTAGGCGTATATGATCTGCTAGCTGTGCGAAGCTAGGGCGAGTGGCTGTATATTATATTTTCAATAAAAACATTTTCTTTCATTCTTCTTTATAATAGGTAGATACTCACAAAGACTTGATGTCGGCCATACGAATTTTGACACGATTCCAACACCAAAGTGGAACCATCTGGTGCCGTCAATGTGTAGATATCGTCCTCTATAGTTACTGACAGCTCATCGATATTCATCAGGTGCCACATACCTGAAAATATTTCCCTTTTAGAGGACTCTTGTTTATAATAATTTTGGATAAATGTTTACAACATAGTTCCATAATGTCGCTGAAGCTGCAATAGCAAATGTAAATTATATAATATTTATTTTTTATTTTAATATTATTCAGAAATTTAGTGCTTATTGGAGATTTATTTTTCTAATCGGCGACTGTAAAGAGGCACCCAAGCTAGGTATAATAATAATAATATTTTGCATGTATATATTACACTTATAGGTAACAAATCTAAAAACGCCACCTTAATCGTCTACTGACAGAAGCCCGCGAAGAGCTTTCTTGTACATATCCCTTTTGGATTCTCGTACCGCCGCCATTTAAATAAAGTTATAAAATAACTTACTTGTTATTGTCGCCATTTTCTGGTCCGATCGACACTTTATGTATAGTATACCTACAGTTTAAAATAAGTATAGTTTCATTTGAAAAGTACAATACATTGTTATAAAACTATTATAGAATTTTATATATTAGATATTAAACCTAGGTATATTTGATTTTGACTTTGACTAGGTTGGTCATTTTGAACAACTTTTACTATGGGCAGCATGAAAGATCAGGTTTCTTTCTATATAATGTCATCAAACAAACAACACATAAGTACCTAATTAATAATTACGACTCAAATGGTAACAGTACTTATTATTTTTATTTAATTAAAATATTAATTGATATATGTACAACAGTTTGCTAACAGTATTTCGACCATAAAGGCTCGATTTAATTATTTTTTTTACCTTATAGCCTATCGATTTAGCATAAACAATTTCCTACTATTTTTAGGGTTCCGTAGAAACTTGAAACCTTTCAGCTGTATAAGCTGATTAAAACTAAACTATTTCTAAGGCAACGTGTTTTTACCTTTCATTAAGTAAAAAAAAAATCAATCTGTGTACATAATTAAAATAAAGAAAAAAGTCAAATGAAGCGAAACCAAACTAGAACAATCAAAGGAACAAACAGTACATACACTTCCTCAGAAATGGAGATATTCTAATAATTTCAAATCAATCAAATAAAAAAAAAATCATACTTGTGGTATATATTTAAATATATTTACAATAGTTAAGTTTTGCTTACTCAACATTATTCGAACTATCTGTAAACACTTATCTATGGAACGAGTAAAAAATAAACAAATACTTAGGCTGGGTAAAATTTATAGGCATTGGCCCCTTTATAGTTTTTTTACTTGAAAGCCACTTCCTTATTATTTTCCTCATAATTATGCTATCGTACCACACGCACGTACCTAGGCGATTAGGTATTTCCCTGCCAGTGGTATTTACAATTTTAACTCGTATCTACACCTTCTTGCTATATTTTAAGTTTCTACGATAACTTTGAAAGTACTGGCCATTAAATGAAAAAAAATTAAACGTCAATTTGTTCCCGGCACACTTCTCTTCTATATTCTAAATTGTATTTAATCCTTTTTCGATTACAACGTTTACAGCCGTCGTGGGTTTATTCAAAACTTTTAATTTTGCTTTTTATATCTTTATATAGCCTTCTTCCACGTCTTAGGCTTCATAAAAGAAAATGCGTTTTAATGAAAAGCATTTTATAAAACATGCTTAAAAAATACCTTAACAATATATTGTGTATTTTCCATATAAAAACATTGTACTTACAAAAGTTGCAAATATTTTTTGATCAAAAAAAATACACATAAACCTTACAAATACTTAAAGGTAACCTACCCTATTGGTAGGTTACCTTACATAATTAATATTCAAGTGGCAAATAGAAACATTGAAAGCATTTGACAATACCGAAGTTTATCAGATCATTTCATTAACTTTCGTAGTACAGGAAATCCTGAAATTAAAATAAACAAAATGTTACATACCTAATTATCTCGTGATAATGTGTCCGAAAGTGGTTAAATAAAAAAGTAATGTGCAGTCGGGGGACCCCCGCCAGGAACGAAGTTCAATATATAATAAATATTGCAGCATTTTGTATACAAATAGCTATTCCCTGCGGTTCACTCGCGTTCTCAGGATAAAAAAATAGCCTATAGGGAAGGCCGGGCATAGTGAACAGCCCAGGCAAAGTGGATACCCTCCATTATTCCAAAATGGTACAAGTGCGCTCCCGTCGCGCCACGAGGTGCTCCCCGCGCCCCTCAGTCGGAAACAAATAGAGCTAGCGCGAGGTCACTTGTCGTTTGCGAAAAAAATAATAAAAAAGGGCAAAGTCAACACGGGCAAAGTGGACACTAACACTGAAGGACTGGATCCAATGCAATTCCTGCTAGCAACGGAGTCACGAGAAATGCACGTATTCTTTATTATTGTCTCCTTTTTTTATTAATTATTTTATTACATTCTATAGACTCGTGGTCCGTACTCTTTTTAGATTTAAAATTAAAGAAAGAAAGATTTTAAGTATTGTCTCTTTTACTTATCTATGTTTTTTTTATATTCTTCAGTAATTGTTCTTTAATTAACCGTGTGTTCACTTTACCCGGTGTATTGGGCAAAGCGGATAGCGGTGCCAATTTTCATGTGATTAATAATTTTAAGTAAAGTACCGATGTTACGTGATTTTTGTTGATTAAATTAAAAAGTTGAATAAATACTGTTTCAAACTCAGTCATTCTTTTTTATTTGTCTGAATCGGCTCCCTTCCCATAGCCCGCCAAAGGTTAAGGTGCCCACTTTGCTCCACCTTCCCCTAACCTTCCTCAAGATTTGGGCTATCAAATGCAAAAATGCAAAGATTTTTTTAAATCTGACTGGTAGTTCCCGAGATTAGCTTGTTCAAACAAACAAAAAACTCTTCAGCTTTATTATATTTTTTTGAGTCTTTTTTAAATTCTTGAACCACCGAGAAAGTCGCATGGAGGGGGCATAACTCGTGACGTCACGTCTGTCTTTTATGTATAAAAGTCACAGGCGTTATATAACGCTTTTTCGTTACGTTCCCTTTTCTGCCAGTCAACTCCTACCGCAAGCCGCGTAAAGGAACTTGGATCCAAAAATGAAGGTTTATAAGTAAGTAGATAGGGCAGGTCAATTACTTACAATAAGCAGACACGTTCCTAAGACTGCCGCCTTGTAGCGCACGTCCAGGTCGACCGGGAACTGGACGTCGAAGTAGTCCTTGAAGGTGAGCGCCTCCGTGAAGAAACCACGCCACTTCTTCCTGATCACTCCGATACGCTGCTTGTTCATCGTGAACAGCTGGAAGTAGACATTATACACGCTATCTTTATTCCTCAAAAGTCTTCTCAGACATTATAAGATATAGGTAAGCCTACTGGGGATAGGAAATTATATCTATCGCCGAGTATAATACGACGGGCCAGTTGGCGTGGTTGGTAAGGCCACAGGTCGTGGGTTCGATTCCCACTAAGGACAAACATTTGTGTGCATGAACATGTGTTTGTCCTGAGTCTGGGTGTATGTATTTACAAAAGATATGTCCCAGAATATTATTATTTATTTATAGTACAAGCTCTGCTTAGTTTGGGGTCAGATGGCCGTGTGTGAGGAATAATAACCAGAATATTTATTTTTATTACTTATTTTTAATATCCCAATGACATATCCAAGGATAAGGATTTTTACCGGCTCACGGTATCTAAGTATCTATCCGTGGGATCCTATCTCTTACTATAGATAGCTATTTATATTATTTTTCGCACAGGTATTTAGAATAAACTCAATTGAAGAAAATAGCAGTTTAATATAATATAGACCTCAAAGTCACACTCCCCGGTAGTCCCGCAAGGCCCCTTGACCCTGAGCACGGGCCGGCCGGCGGCGTCGTAGATGGAGAGCACCGGCTTGAAGAGCGTCAGCTCCTTGCGCACCACGCTCACCACGCGCGTGCCCAGCGACACCTCCATCTTGTCCTGCCCGAACGTGTACGGCCGCCGGAGGGATATCACCTGGGACATTACCCATGTTGGAATGGAATGCACCGTTACTTGTATTTATGCCCTTTGCGGTTATACTTTGAAAGCCCAAAAATCTATTAATTCCTAACGAATTAGCCTGGAATTCCATGTTTATTAGACACAATTTATACTCATAAAACTGATTTGGGCTAAACCAATGATGCGAACTGCTAGAGGTCCATGTGCAGGTTGTCTACCCAAAATCGAAAAACATGGCATGTGATACAAAAGGATTATATTATTACACTAGCTTTTCCGCGTGGTTTCACCCGCGTTCCCAGGATAAAATATAGTCAAAGTCAAAGCCATTTATTCAGTTTAGGCCCTAGGAGGGCACTTATTATGAAGGTCGAATTTACTGAAGTTACCACCGATTCGGAAATCAGCCTTCAACTGAGATGAACCGGCAAGAAACTTAGCAAGGTTACATTTTTTAGGATTTTTTTTAATAATCTGACTATTGGCTATATTTTTTCAATAACAGCAAAATGTACAATACAATATACAGTTAAATCAAAACGAAAAATACCAATACAAAGTAAATAATAAAATGTAACGCAAACAAGTTCTTATTAAATAATAACGAATACGCTAATGGCTAAAACTAAAAAAAAAAAAAAAACAATATGCAAGGTGCACCTGTGCAGAGTGAAACTATTTCCAAACATCCCTATCTTCAATATAATGAGCTACCTTGTAATAAGCCTTTTCCTTCAAAACATTCTTTACGTAAAATTTGAATTTGTAATGTATTTTATTATAAAAACGAACGCGCTAACTTTGGCTAGCCTAAAATATGGAACAACTAATTTATCTCTTTGCCTTGTATTTACAAATCTTTCCCCTTTATGATATTAATATAGAAGTATAGATTAGTATAGATGAAAGGGGGTTTCATGTTTCTAGGACCAGCGGTTTAGGCTCGGCTCTGAGTTGATTATCACCTGTCAGTCCGTCTGTCTAGACATTTTCATGTATATGTACATGGATATTTTGTTATATATATTATGGCCATATCAGAGCTAAGTACGTGTATAGGTAATATTATTATTAATTCAGTTTTCCTCAATATATTGACGTTAGTGTTCGGTTCAGGTATTGGGATGATTAATCAATTCACGTGCGATATCTATATATAATGTATGTATATAAATTGAACCCCTATTTCCCTTGGTCACGCCATATCTTGAGAACGACTTTACGGATTTCATTAATCTTTTTTTTTAAGTTTAGGAATTCAGAAAATTGATTGAGTGATTTCAGGGTTAGTCCCATAGTAAAAGTTGTTCATATTGATGAGTACTTCCACCCCCTAAAGCACTGTCGGTGTTTTAAAAATAACCCTGTATAGTACTGAATAGTTAGAGCTTTTGATAGATTGAAATTATAGTACATAGTTATAATACTACAAACAAAGTACCCTACTACCGTGATATGGTTTCCTCGCGATGTTTTTCTTCAAGAAGCGACCACGACTGCTCTGTCAAGAGCAGATGATTAAGAAGAATCCATCGATCTATTTGGAAAAGGTAAGAAAATCACAATAGCTTTGACTTCAAACTCACCACTTTCTGTTGAGCATCAAGCATATCTATGTGGAAAGCCCTCTCGCTGCCTCCTAAAAAGTTACCAAGTAGGTTTTTCTCTTCTTTAGCGGTAAGTACTTCAACGCCGGCGCGAGTGAAGAACGTGTACTTGTTGGCTATCGACCAGTTCTGCTTCTGTTTCACTGATAATTCGCTGAGCGACATTAACTGCTCTATACCTGAAATATTTTTAAATTAGATAATGAGTGATGGGATGGCAGTGACGTCGTTTGCCGCGGCTACAATCTCGAGCCCTATAAAAAGCATAATCGTGAAAGGGGAACAGCGTTTGTAGAACTATCAAGTAATCTGCGGAGAAAGCCCATCGTGCTAGTTTTTTTGTAGTTGGCTGGCTGGCGATCAATACTTTAGACAATCAAACAATAGCCAGTTACCTCCTCAAACTTGGGGAGTATCAGTGTTTGTTTATTCTAATTTGTTTTAATGGTTTACTTGTTCTATCTCTTATCTCTTGTTCTTATCTTATTTATAGTTATCTTAGTTGGAATGTATACTTATCTCTTGTTCTTATCTTATTTATAGTTATCTTAGTTGGAATGTATAGTTTAAGTACCTTATCGCCACTCAATTTGTAACTTCATGGCTTCACAGTGAGTCAAGTGATAGTATTTGTAGGCTCATATTGCCAGTAAAGTTAGTTATGAACTTTGTTGTAAACTTAGGTTGTAAATAACAGGAGACAAAATGCAAAATGTTATCCCAACTTGACCTCTATGATGAGTTCCTATCATAAAACAAGAACAGGTATTGTTGTAAGAGATTATTTATCCAACTATATTATAAATGTGATTTTTTTTATGTTTGGATGTTTGTGACTCAATCGGCTAAATGAATTTGAATGAAACTTGGCACATAGATAGGTCATACTCTGGGTAACATATAGGGTACTTTTTATCCAGGGAAAACATAAGATACCTCGGGAATGTAGTTGTATGTAACTGCGGGGCAGAAGCTAGTTCCCCAGGGATCTTATGTTTTCCCGGTAGCCTATGTTGTTTTCCGTACCCTAGGCTATCTGCATACCAAATTTCATCGCGATCAGTTCAGCGGTTTAAGCGTGAAAAGGTAACAAACAAACAAACTCACTTTTGCATTTATAATATTAGTTAGGATTAGAATTTAACCGTTCATCAAGGCTCAACCTTGGTCTCAGGACAAAAAGTATCCTATATATATATATATATATTTTTTAGTTAATTTTCCTGTATTATCATGTGTCATAATCAATTATTAATATATTGTAACAAAGTCCGAAATATGTTGAACTTTTATTTTTAATTTTATGATGTAAAATCGCATGTTTCTGTTACATCTAACACGCTATTCCTGTAGGTATTAGTATGTTAGTAAATTTGTGGGTGTTGCTAAATATAACGTAAACACTATTAGGTAAATTGAGAGTAGGTACGCTAAAAATATATAACAACATATAAATGCCAATATAGGTAGATGATTCGCGAACACACTTATGTAACTAATTAGTAGTTTAGGCTTCGAGGGCTTAGTGGTAGTAGGTATCTTTCGTGGGTTCGAATACTAAGGACATTGAGATTGTGTTTTCTGCCTGACTGTGTGTTCCGGTAGCTGCACGCCCGCTCCTTTCTAGGCGTTTATACTTAGGTACCTATCTCCTTCGGCCACATCGTCACATACTATGATAAGATTGTGGTGAACAACAAACCTAACCTTTGTAGTTTCATAATTCATGTTCCACTTACCTAGTGGTATCGCCATCTTAAGTTTTAAAAGAATTGCCAATAAGCCTTCATTAAAATTTCACCGTACTTCTCTTGGAATCTGATGAATTTTATCTGTAAAATAGGAAAATCAACAATCATTTCTTAATTAAAATAGGATTGACTATAAATACATGATCGGACTCATTCATTGGTACAGTCAGCGTCAAAAGTAGATTGACAATTTAGTACCCTTTCATAATAATCTATTGACATTTTCTTGACAGTTTGAATGAAAATTATGAATTGTGTAATATGACACGGTACTAAAGTGCCAATCTACTTTTGACACTGACTGTACCTAAGGTAAGTACCTGTTAACTTTGAATTACAATACAAAGAATTGATGTGTGTGTTAATGATCTAATCAATCTAATAAAATTATAAACTTTCCCATTTATAATATTGGTTGTTTCTTATAATATGGGTTCACCCGCTAACCTATTTTATCCCCTTGTGGAATTTCCAAAAATCCTGTCTTAGCGGATGCTTACGTCATAATAGCTATCTGTATACCAATTTAGCCCGATCCGTCCATTGCAGACTTGTGTAATTTTCATTGTCCTAATCATTTTTTTTTTCACAAAACCACTTTGGAAACACCAAGTACATACCTAAATAAACTCTGGTTTTATCATAGAAAAATTAACCTTATTCCTTTATTTAAAGGTTCATCTGATTATTTAATAACAACAATCATACAAATGAACTCCACCAATAATAAGCATTCAGTAAGTAGGTACCTAAAATAATTCCATAATGAAACATCTTTGTTTGAATGTGGTCAGAGAGTAATTAAGTATTTATGAAAGTAGCGTAGACAGACACATAGACAACACTTATACATCAGTTATACATATGTACATATTACATACATAACAAGGATTTTTTATTATTGAATTTACATACCTAAATACTAGCAGAATTTTAGTTTTTACACTGTAGTACGTACCGATTTGCCTTTAATATTATGTTTTGTAAATTCCGAGTTGATTGACGCGGTGCGCGGCGCAGTGTCAACAATCACGACCTTGATTGTGTAGGTAACGTGTTTCCCGACCGGTAGACAATATACTACTGAGTACTGTACTGACTGAGTATACATAAGCAAGCTATAGAGCGCGCCTTACTAATAATCATGTGCTAATAAACCGAAATCACAAGTATGAACACAGAAGGGTCTCAAAAGGGGATGCGGGAGACGCGGGGTGGGTGCAAATGTATGGAACATCGCTATGAAAGCGCTACACCATAGCATAGCTAAGTATCTATAACATTTTTAACTAATTGACACAGGCGTGACTTCGCGGAAATCCATTACAACATACAAGACAAATATTTAGTAACTAATCCGCTGGATCTCCTTCTCTGTCGAGTCCCACACAGTGAATCCTTTGTATAATCTTATAACATTTTTGCTTACGATCGGCACAACGCAATGGACCGGAGCGATACTGTTACTCTATAGCTTTTATGTATACTCTAAGGGTTGGTTTGGTCTCGTCTCGACTCTATGCGGGCTTGATTACGCACATGACACAACACCAAATACCTACACACAATGATAAAGATAAAAGGACGTTTATAAACGTCGCTGTTCTACTGCTTGCATAGTTGAGACGCCCACACACTTTTCCCTACATGTCTTATAGACCGGGAAGCGGCCGTTGACAATCCTACCTCATTAATACCAGTATGAGAATGATTTGAGAAATTTTATAAAGACTGCGCAATCAAAGCAGCGGGCGAAAAGCTAGTGCTCAAATAAATTAGCAATGTCCTTATACTTTGCCCCTCATACAGGATGACTCACCTGTATAATCGCGCTGTAAGAAACTAAATCTCGTCGAATCTTACCATTTTCAAGAACTAGCTCTTGATGTGAGTGCCTTGTGAGGCGCCAGAATTCCGTCAATAACTCTATACAGTTAGTTATATAACATGTATAGAGCATCCGAAGGCCTTTATGAAACACGAATTTCCAATTTGAGTGGATCATTCGGAGTTGTATTGTTATAAAAAAGGCGTCTTTTGTTTCACATCGTAAGATTGTAGCAACCATCCAAACTGTGTGTTAGAGTCTGACGTATCATATTTATTTTATTTCAATAAAGCATTATGCGAAAATTGTTAACTATTTTGTATTTGCCTAGCTGTCCCCCGCGGTTTAACTCGCGTAGCGAAGAAGTAGATAAGAACCTATTCTCAGAACTACCCGATATGTACACAAAATTTCATAAAAATCGGCCGAGCCGTTTCGGAGGAGTATGGTAACTAACATTGTGACACGAGAACTTTATACAGGGTGATTTTGTTATCACTGGCAATACTTGCAGGGGTGGAAGTACTCATCAATGTGAATAACTTTTATTATAGGGCTTACTCTGATATCGCGTAAAATAATACGGTTGCTTCATACATTTTGATCGAGTAGGTATTGAACTTTTGTATGGAACAGTTGATTATTTTTTCATGATTTCACAGTTAGTCCCATTATAAAAGTTGTTCATTTTGATGAGTACTTCCACCCTTGCAAGTATTGCCAGTGATAACAAAATCACCCTGTATATAAGATAATGTTAGTAATAATAGTATTATGTAATGTAATAACATTACCTATATAATTTATATAAGGCGATGATAACTCGTGGTAGTTTCGTCGCGGACCTTGGCGAAGGTCGGGGGTTCAAATCCCACAATGAGCTTGAGGTGAAGCATAAGTAACACAAAATTTTAAATCGGACTCTAATACCGGTTCTGAAGGTTGGTTTTGCTGAGACTACACTGCCTATGACTAATGAACTTTCACCTTGTCCAGTTCACCCCACAAACAGAGCAAACAGCGAAATGTCGCCAGTTAGCCAGACTGTAGACTCAACCTACCTTACAAACATATGTAGGTATTTATTCAAAACAAACAGTGTCATGTATCCATAATATTACATGCTCATGTTTACAGAATCGACAGCCTTTTTTTTCTTGGTACCTACTATAGTCACAGGTATAGGCGGCTATCGACCCGCACCGGCTTCGTACGGGTGCAATTTATATACACAAACCTTAGATACTCGTTCGTTTATCGCTCTTATTAGTAAAAACAGAAAACGTATCAGAATCCGAGATATGTGGCTGAAAGTATAAGCACACAAAGCCTAGAAAGGATAGAAGGAATAATTTATACATATACAAATCAATGTTTGCCTGTTTGTTTGTTTGTTTGTTTGTAACCTATGCGCTCCTATAGGTACCACTAAAAGCACTGCAGGTGTGAAAACCATGTATACTACGTAGTTTCTGGAACACGAACTAAATATATGGAGAAAAAATTAAGAGGAAACCTACGGATTTTATTTTGGTCCTTATACCTTACCTAGGTCATAAAAAATTACAAATAAAATGTTATGTTTGTCTATCTACTCCCAATGGTATAAGAGCAAACTTGCACAGATGTGTAAGTTAAGGTACCAGTAAAACGATCAATATTTTCACGAAAATGTGCGTAAAATCCTGCACATTGACTAGCATCAATCAACAAGGCTCAATTATTAATATTTCCCACGGATATTGTGTTTACACGAGTAATTTCGGGTACGATACCGGTGTTCCTGCTGGCCTTATTTAATTTTCAACGATAAAAAATTAATGATAGAAATATCAACTTTTCTAATCTTTATACATAATATAATACCTACATTATCTATCGATCGATGGAATAACAACGTCTCGGTTATGTGCAAAGAAATTTATTAAGCCGTACAAATACTTATTTCTCTATGTAAATACACATGAAAACCTACACTAGTCAGTCTGAACAAAAAATGATTATAATAATTAATTATAGCAGCCAATTACTTCGTATTTTCGCCTGCAATTGCAGTTTTCTCTTGAATCGGGATGGTCTTTTCCTGCAAAGGTTCAGCTCTGAACGCCACGAGCAGCAGCTTCCCTTTGTCGAGATGACACTCCACTCTCTCTGGCGGGAAACCTTCAGGTAGCAGAAACCGTCTCTCAAAATGACTCTTCGTCCAACCATCTTCACGTTTCACCTCCTTCTTCCCTTCGACTAAGATCTCATTACCCACAGTCTTCACTTGAATCTGTTCCGGTGAAAAATTCTGCACGTCGAGATGCACTTCCACTTTTTTTCCGTCAACTTTCACCTCCGAATCTGAGTAAATACCTTCGATTCCGTGATGGTCTTCTATTGGTGTTGTGATATGCTTCATGAACTTAACCGGGTCGCGGAAGAATGGATCCCGTGCGAAGACAGCGAACGAATCTTCAAGTGCCCTGGCGACAGGGTCACGGTGCGCCAGATTCCTCAAATGTCGTATCCAATACGGCATTAAAGACATTTTTATTTATCTTCTTGTTTACTTCTCTTTAATATCTTTGGTTTACTCAAAAATAATGTAAACGCTACGCACTTGACTGTTGAGTACTTCACACGCCTGTCCGCTTTTATACTATCGGAGCTGGCGCGATCTCGTATCGAGAAGCTGCACGAACTGTCGAGAATATTCGAGATTTCTACAGAACTCAACCGAAACGTGTGATAGCGACATCTATCAACAGATAGACGAACCACTTTGTTGGTAATATGAATAACTTATGTAGCGCCATCTGCCATTACTAAATTACTATTTATACTATATTTATATAACAAATAAAGATAAGATATTTATTACAAAACTAATTTGGTTAAAAACTGTAACATGTAATTCACGCCATCTATTGAGGAGTAGTAGAAGTATGATGAGATGATAGAGTATGAACTGAATAATAAAAATAGCATAATAAACAAACTTGCTGCAATTTACATCGAAGGGCATGCAATCAGAAAGGTATTATTTTGAGTATGTAACTGTACTTTATAGGTAACTACTTGATTTTATTGTGCAACATGTTGATAAGGATGATGAAATATGTGCTACCTTGGTGATCACCATATTCATGACATTAAACTGAAAGAAATTATACTGGTAACTTCTCATAACGAGTTCTTGGGACATGTTATAGGTACCTACTAAAATGATTTCCGTAAAATGTTTGAAGTGCTTCCTACGCTGTACCTAATGAACGGAAAAATATTTTAGCAATCTGAATACAAATATGTAACTTAGCTGTGTTTTATCGATAACTAGCTGTCCCCCGCGGTTTCACCCGCGTTCCTTTGAAAAGAAAGTAGCCCATGTCCTTCTCCATACCATAGGCTATCTGCGTACCAAATTTCACCGCGATCGGTTCAGCCCTTCTGGTGTGATTGAGTAACAAACATCCATCCAAACTTTCTCATTTATAATATTATAGTAGGATGTTCTAGTTCTCTAAGGTAGGTTAGTAGGATGATTTACATCACGTATATAAAAAACATATATAAAAATATTCGGTCGTAATTTTAATGAAAAAAAAACCTGAAATTGTACTTCATCACTACTAAGCATTACTTAATTAAAACCATTAACAGCATAATCAGGTATAAAACTTTTAAATCCATAGATTTGAAAAAAACTGTTGATCTATGGGGACTTTCCGTTAAACTTGTTAATTCTATAATCGATTGTATTGCGCCACATTTGGCTGTCACTTTTAATAAATGCATAGATTGTGGCGTATTTCCTGATCTGATGAAACATAGTAAAGTAGTGCCTTTATTTAAAACCGGTAGTACATCTGACCCCACTAATTTTAGACCGATTTCTGTACTACCGACATTTAGTAAAATTTTCGAAAAAATTATACTTAATCAACTATTGGAACATTTCAATAGTAATAGACTGCTTCACAGTAAACAATTTGGTTTTACCAGGGGTCGCTCAACAACCGATGCTGGTGTTGAGCTTGTTCAGAATATTTTTGGCGCCTGGGAGGAGTCACGTGATACCATCGGTGTCTTTTGTGACTTATCCAAGGCATTTGATTGTGTACACCATGAATTACTGATCAGGAAATTACACCACTATGGTATTAGAGACATTGCACTCAGTCTTTTGAATTCATACTTGAGTGATAGAATTCAAAGGGTTGATGTAAATGGTAAAGTTTCCTCTGGGTCTTCGGTAACGATGGGCGTCCCACAAGGTTCTATCCTGGGACCTTTTCTTTTTCTGATTTACATCAACGACTTGCCTTACCTTGTAGAAAAAAAACATGAGATAGTATTGTTTGCTGATGACACTTCACTTCTTTACAAAGTGAATAGACATGATTTTAATTCTTCTGACGACGTAAACAATGCTCTTTCAGTAGTCGTTGATTGGTTTACTATTAATAATTTATTGCTCAATGAGAAAAAAACCAAATGTATCAGATTCAGTCAACCCAATGTAAGACATTTGAACACAGACATTGTTATTAAAGGCGAAAAACTGGATCTTGTTGAAACAACCGTATTTTTAGGTATCACTTTAGATGATAAGCTACAATGGAGCCCACATATTTGTAATTTAGTGAATAGACTTAGTTCTGCAGCTTATGCAGTGAGGAAAATTCGTTCTCTCACTGACGAATCTACGGCAAGATTAGTTTATTTCAGTTATTTTCACAGCTTGATGTCTTACGGCATCCTCCTTTGGGGCAGTGGTGCCGACATCAATAGAATTTTTATTCTGCAGAAGAGGGCTATTCGCGCAATTTATAAATTATGTCCTAGAGATTCTCTTAAAGATAAATTCAAATCCATAAATATTATGACTGTGTCGTCACAGTACATTTATGAAAATTTAATTTATGTTCGGAAAAATATACAAAATTTTCCTAAGAACAGCGATACTCATAGCTTGAACACTAGAAATAAGCACAAACTCGCTGTACCTGTAACTCGGCTCAGCAAAGTGAGGGACTCATTTAAGGGGCAATGTATACGTTTCTATAACAAAGTACCCAAAGAAATTCAAGAACTATCTGTGTATAGATTTAAAAAATTAGTTAAACAAAAGTTATGTAAGAAAGGGTACTATAAAGTTTCTGATTTTATAGAAGACAAGAATGCATTTAAATGAAATGTTCGCTACACAAACTATTTCATTAAAATTTTATAAACTTTGTTATTAGTAATTAAATTTTTACATAAATAAAAAGAACAAAGATCTATAAAAAATGTCCCTTGCTGAGTTTCTTGCCGGAGTCTTCTCAGTCCAAGTGTATTCCGAACCGGTGGTAGAATCATTTGTAACGTTCATAAGTGCCTTATTAGGGCCTAAACTGAATAAATGATTTTTGATTTTGATTTTTTGATTTTGATAATATCAAGTTTAATTTGAGATTTGCCAGGCGTGGACCCAGATGCTTTTGGGGGCTTGAGTTCCTTAGTCCCTGGATCCGCTACTGTCTGGGGGACCAGGGATAAATTTTTCATTATTCTTTCCAATGGTGACTGAGCGGCTCTTGATCGATATCAATCATATTAAACTTACATATGTAATTAGAGCCTCGTTGCCGTCATTACGTACGTCAATAACACCGGTTTTGTTAGGTTTGTGTTTGCGAATCGAATAAATAGATACCACACGGCACTTAGTAAGTTTAATACCTAATAAACGAATAAATTAACAATTATGTACCTACCTACTTAACATTTTGAGAAACCTGAAACAAAAGTCCTGAAACTCAGATAATTCGATCCATCCCTCATCTGTTAATTTAGACCGGAATCTTCCGACCGAAAAATATACCTTAGGTATTTTAAATCACGATTGTATTATTCCTCGTGATCCAATAAGTGATTCTTCGAATTGCGCCGGCTTCAAGTTCAATCTTAAAATAACTTTTTATTTTTATCTCACATACTAGTTTGTAGCCGGGGGTTTACTCGCAAAGATTTCATAACATCAATCGAGCATCATACTGAATAACTTTTACATTATGATGGTTTCTGACTCTAGTCCCTCGTGGATAGCATAGCAGGGTACTAAGAATAGAGTATAAAATAACCTTACAGTTGGGTAAAGTTTGAACAACTTTTTTTAAAGGTATCAATCGAACGACGTTCTTTTTTTTAAGATTTATTTCTTTTCGCGATTTTCACTATGAGACCAATGTATCTATGAAAGATGAAAAGAATCCAACATGGCTTAGCGAGTGAAAGAATCCAATCTACATTTTCCCTGACTTTAAACAAATAAATCAATCTTCAATAATATGTTTTACAATAAGTTAAGAATGAAGTTAAATAGGTAGGTAGACTAAACAATGCAAAACTCTACATCTGATTGATAATCTCCAGAAGTGTATATATTTTTGTAATCTTTATATACAGACAAAAGTTCTGTTTTTTTATTTTTATTGTAGAGGTAGCTTGTATATTTAGAATTTAACAAGGGTAATGGTTCCGCATAAATATAATTAAATTGTTATTTTACTTTTCTACAAGTATATTTTTTTAGTCTGATACCGTCGCCTATGGACATTAGCTATACAAGGAGATTGCAAATATGTTGCCGACCTTTATAAAGCCTAGAAGAAAATGTATCCTATAGGTTGTTATTACGGCCCTCCGAGATCGAATATTAAACTATGAAATGATAATAATTATTATTGTTAACTAGCTGTCCCCTGTGGTTTCACGAGAAGCCTAACCTTCCTCAATAAACTGGCTATCCATAGTGGCTATCTAAAGCAAAAATATCGGTGTCTTAAGGCTCCAGTCTCCCTAAAATCAGTGTTCTTGGGGAATTTATCAGAAAAGAAATATTGTTTTTTAGTCCTCAGAAAAGCAATAAATGAAATATATTTTACGTTATTTTAAAGTGTGAGATTTGAAGTTTCCAATACATATTTATATAACACAACGAACGCTGTCAATTCCCAGCGGAATTGAATGGAATTTTGATGCATTTTATGTTTTATTTGTTTAGTTTCGGTAAATTTAGTTCAAATGATTTTGTTGAATGCGTATATTTTTTATTCGACAGATAAGTAGTTGTTTTCGGAGTGGTTAAAGTGTGATTTCTCTAAACCATTACTTTGTAATAGAAAAAAATATATGTTGCAAGGGTCGAATTCAGAAATTTATAACTTTTTAAAGCAATTTAAATAAGAAATTGAGACGATTTTGAAAAAAACTAACTAGATAAGATTATTATATATTGTAGAGGATTTGCCGACAAATGTAATCTGAATACATTTCTTGTGTTTGTTATATTTTTTTCGTAGCGTGTGCATGAATGAGACCCTCTACGCGTGGAACGTAAATAGAGGTATGTTTAAAGCCTCACAAAGCTAATAAAAGTGGCGTCAAATTAAAAAATAAAATATGTATTGGAAACTTCAAATCTCACACTTTAAAATAACGTAAAATATATTTCATTTTTTGCTTTTCTGATGACTAAAAAACAGTATTTCTTTTCTGATAAATTCCGCAAGAACACTGATTTTAGGGAGACTGGAGCCTTAAGTTCACGCAAAAAACGCTATACTTTCAGTTGTTCCGAATTTTCAAATGTTGAAACATTTGAAAATTAATATTTCATCTTTTAATATTTTTCTCTTCATACAAACCTTCCTAGGACTTCAACGAATATTTAAAAAGAAACGGCTGAATTGGTCCACCCGTTCTAGAGTTTTGCGCTTAGCATCACATTTTGCCATTAATTTTTATTTATATAGAAGATAAATAGATAGATTAACTAATCCTCAATCGATTTGCAAAAGATAATGTTAACAAATCATCATCATCTCTGCCGCAAGACGTCCACTGCTGGACATAGGCCTCCCCTAAGGATCTCCAATAGGACCGGTCTTTGGGCGAACTGCATCCAGCGTTTTCCGACGACCTTTACAAGTCGGGCGTCCTACGAAGACGTCCTACGCTGCGCTTGCCGGTCCGTGGTCTCCACTCCAGAACTCTTCGGCCCCATCGGCCATCCGTTCTGCGCACTATGTGGCCTGCCCATTGCCACTTCAACTTGCCAATCCGCTGGGCTATGTCGGTGAACCTAGTTCGTCTACGGATCTCCTCATTCCTGATTCGATCGCGTAGAGAAACCCCGAGCATAGCCCTCTCCATGGCCCGTTGAGCTACTTTGAGCTGCTTTATAAGGCCCTTTGAATAAGGCCCATAGTGAGAGACCACGTCTCTGTTCTGTGCCATATGTCATCACTGGTAACAAACACTGGTTGTAGATTTTCGTCTTAAGGCACTGAGGTATTTTGGACGAGAAGACATTTCGTAGTTTCCCGAACGCTGCCCAACCGAGTTGGATTCGGCGATTGACCTCTTTCTCAAAGTTGGACTTACCTAGTTGGACTGTTTGTCGACGGTAGACGTACGAGTCAACAACTTCGAGAACCGAGCCTTCAACTGATACCGGGGAGGGCACAACACGAGCGTTTGACATAATTTTCGTCTTGTCCATGTTCATTTTAAGGCCCATCCGTTGTGAAAGGCGATAACAAATCACTTGAAAAGAATTATAATTTGAACAAATTATGAGAAGCGGACAATAAGAAAACTCTAGAACATTTTTTGGGAAATTCCATCGATCTTTTGACCAAATTCAAATTGCGTGGACTATAATATTATATCCATCACTATGAGCGATACGGTCTGCCTAGCTATTTCAGCCTACTGAGAGAACAGGTGGACTAAAACCTGCGGCCTGCGCCAGCTATATTTTTCCTTCTAAATATATACTTATATAGATAACTACATCCAGACTCAGGACAACAGACATGGCCTGCGTACTGGCCTGCTTAGTTTACTTAAATCTACACCTGAACAAAAATAAATTGGCCTTTTAACTAAATGTTAGGAATGCATTGCTAACTTTGAAGCTTCATTTTATTATATACCTAAAGCCGGTTATTTCAAGCAGTTCTAAAAAAGGAAATCAATAAAACCACACAAAGAACCCTTCGCTTAGTCAAACGTGTTGTTTAGACAAACAATTCATCCGCACGCCATAATTACAATATAATATTTATGCAGGTCATTATCCACGTGCGAAGAGCGTCAGTTCCATCTAAGTCACCCAATAGGGGTGGGGGGAGGGGGGGTTCACGTCGTCATTATATACCGTGGGAAGCGGGAGCTAATCTCACTGAAATCTGAACAGCCAAAGCAAGAATCAGTTCAAGAGTTTTCTGAGAAAAATGGAAGGAAAAGTATTAATCGTATTGCTAGTGGCGCTATCTTGCGTCTTGTGCAAGCCTCTGGAAAGTTCAAATTCGATCGGTAAGTTAAGTACCTAGTTAAGTAGGTGGTTATTTGTAGGCTATTCAGAACTAATATAAATTTTTCAGTATATTTTCCCAACATTATAGTCTGCCCGAATTTGCAGATGTCATAAATAAATAAATATTCTGGACTTTATTCCTCACACACGGCCATTAGACCTCAAATTAAGCAGAGCTTGTACTATGGAAGCCAAATAACTGATATACTACATATACTACTTTTCTTTTGTAAATACATACATATTTTTGTTTAGAAATATTGTAAAAAATGTATTCTTTTTAGGCTAGATTTTTTATAATGTTTTTGATTTTGATATTAATGTTATAAAAAAAGTAGTCTTAAGATAAAAAAATAAATAAAGGAGATAATAATAATAATAAATATTCTGGGACATTATTCCTCACACACGGCCATCTGACCCCAAACTAAGCAGAGCTTGTACTATGGAAGCCAGATAACTGATATACTACATATACTACTTTTCTTTTGTAAATACATACATATATAGATAATAACACCCAGACTCAAGACATGTTCATGCACACAAATGTGTGTCCTGAGTGGGAATCGAACCCACGACCTGCGGCGTGATAGATAGGGTATCTTACCAACCACGCCAACCGGCCCGTCAATATTATGCACATTATATTTCTCCCTTGAAGAACTGCATAGCACGGTGGTAGGGTACTTTGCAGTACTCACCTGTCTGGCTACGGGTGGTAGTTGTCAAGTTGAAAATCAGTCGCCAAATGAGCAAGTTTCCTTCTAGGCTTTGTAAAGGTCGGCTTACCAACCGGTGAACCAACTGTGTGCTTGTCAGTAAAAATAAATCTAATGTTTTTGTTCTAGATGAATTATCAAGCAGTCTACCTACGCACTCGCTCAGAAAGAGGTTCATCAATCCAGCATTTGCATTGGGAAGTTCATCAGACAATAATTACGGCAGGTTGAGGACGAGGCGAAGGTAAGATCGCGACAAACCTGTCATTCTAACAATAATCAAATTGTATATTAGCTAAATAAGTCTAGATTCTATCCGCCTGACTCAAGTCAGGTTGCGGCCGGTTTGTATCAAATTTGTGATTAAAATTCCTGCATTTCTAAAAAAGGATAGTGCTACAATTAATCTATATATATAATCAATCTATCTAGAACCGTCTGTACATATTTGTTTTTATCAAAAATGGGACTGTGGGTGATACAATATGAAGAGTAACGGAATGCAAAGAGTTTTTTTTTTCTTGTCTTTAATAAGTACAACCACTCTTTGAGTCCCAACATGAAACGTGTAGAGTTGATTCTTTTGCAATCATATAAACGGGTTGGGTTCGGTTGTTTCTTATGCAAGTTGCTTTATATTATATTCAATACCAATCACCATAAATACAGCTGTAAGTAACTTAATACAAAACCATACACTATATACAATTAATGTAATATATGTACAAATCATGTTCTAGCGCCATGGACGAATGTGAGAAATTACAACTATGCAGATTACATGCAAGATCCGCACACGGTTTTTTTGCTGCTTTCGAACTCTATTTCGTCAAGTAAGTAATTACCTTAATAATTCAAATTGTCAATTTAAAATGAAAATATATTTTATTCAAATGGCATATTCACAAGCATTTATGAATTAAGCTCTAACGCACGGTTCGGAAGGTTGATTTTGCTGAGAAGAGCCGGCAATAAACTTCAGAGTGATTTATCTAGTCACTGACAATATTTGCGAGTCATGGCGGAAAAATAAATACAATATATTGAGTGACTTTGTACATAAGTTAATATTGTATTTATTTATTTTATATTGAGTGACTTTGTACATAAGTAAATAAATAATTCCACCAGCACCTGTTAGCAAGTATAACGTACTTGGCAGCCTTCCACTTCCTACGCTGGTTTTCAGCCAAACAATTATATTTCAAACTAACTTTTCCCGTTACCGGGATAAAATATAGCCCATTTTACTCAGGGATAATGTAGCATTCTAATGGTGAAAGATTTTTTGAAATATGTCCAGTAGTTTTTGTTGATCTTTCCTCTTTAAAATATTAGTATAGATTATGTTAAAATACATTTTACTGTACCATAAATGAAATAATATGTCAAATGATGGTTTTTTTTTTTTACTTTGTATAGTCTTGTGTTTGACCACAATCTCACTATGGTAGGTGATGATTTGGCCGAAGGTGGTAAGCACACAAAGACTAGAAGGATCTTCTACTTTATATAATGAGATGACAGTTTAGATATACTTGTGACGTCACAACACATTAACTCGATCCCAGAATTCTAATGAATATTGTTGAACCAACAGCAAAGAGAACGCAAGACTATGGGACCATCGCTCAAGGAATGTAGCCGAGTGCAACCGACGCTTCAGCGCCTGTTACAGGAGATAAAAACATAATAAACATTTTACAACACAAACCAAAGAATATCAATGGCGATATACAAGATTTTTCTTAATTGTTTAGCTACTCAACCAAAATGTAAGGAACCGCAGGATTAAATATGACCCTCTGTGAAATTTTATGGAATAAGTCCCGCTATTTGCGACGATAAACGATAAATACGGTGTAAGTTATTTATTTTAAAGATAAGTAAATAAATAAATAAATACTCAATCAATCAACAATCCTTTTATTATATTTGTTCACCCTTATTTCATAAAATTACTAAACATTCACCATAAATGCATAATTATACAAATTAACACAATCAACAATCATTTGAAATAAATAATTCTCACTGAACTATCAACAACACAGATATAAAAATGTATAAATTATATTCAATTACTTTCTATGGTTTAAATTTCGTTTCTTCGTTGACTAATATTTTAAAACTAAATACAATAATATACTTAAATGTTTAAAAAACTATAAGTATAATTTAACCAAGAAGTAAGTAAGGGATAACCAAGGTAAGTTATTTTAGACGAGGAACTCAATGATAATTGTAATCTTTAGAATTAATAAATAAAAAAATATCGTAATTAAATACATGATATAATACAATAAATTCTAACTACTTTACGGGTGCAATCATTCAAGTTTTTATTTTATTTTATTAAATTATAAATTATGTTTTATTTGGAATGAATAACACTTGAACCATTGCAGGGTAGAACTACTACTTCAAATAACTACCATGCTATTAGATTTTATATTTGATTTTAATCAAACACAATTATGTATTATATTTATAATTATATAAAAAGTATTTTTAGCGTTCAAACACACTATCCTGCACTACGCTCCGGTGTGTGTGGCGACAATACTAAATGAGGAACCGTCTCCGGTATGCGGGCCATTGTACGCAATATAGCGGGATGCTATGAAATGCTTTTCACCTATATCTTGTAAAAATCACTTCACTACTCGGAGATATCATACAAAACATTGTTGTTTGCCTTCTATTACATTTGTTTATAACATTAAAATTATCATTAAACAGCGAGAAATCCTGTTTAAAAAACCTATTACAGACTTTATTCGCACCTCACTCGACTCAAACTGATGACGTCAGTTATGTTTAGTAAACTCCTGAGTCGTTATTATTCAGTTCACCGTCCGCGTCCCCTCGACCTGTCTCCGTCATCGTTAGTAAAGAGTGTGACTCACATGGCCTTCTTCTTGCTGACTCGCTTGCCAGCGGAGTTGACCGTCGACAGTATCTGGTCTATGCTGGCCTTGTCGAGCACTTCTGGTCGCGGCGCGCGAGTTGGCCGCGAGCGGGCCCGCATGTTGGCCACCAGGTTGGCCACGCTCGGGGCCAACTTGTCGCGCTGGGTGTACAGTAGCGCTATAGCGGCGACCAGTGGGATCACTAGGAGAGACGTTTGACGGAGCTCTTGTTCTGACGATCGGACCTGTGGGTAAATATGTACATCCTATTTATTTGTCACTAATCGTCACATATTAAAAACCAGCTTTTCACCTGCGGCTTTGCTCGCGCAGACTTCATTATATATCTATATTTTTTTCCAATAGCCAATTTCAATGAAACAAATCTGATTCGAAGCGCCAAGCCAGGTCACATGATCTTATGGAAATTCCATGAAAATACGTTCAGTGGTTTCGAAGATTAGCGTGATCAAACAAACAGACAGACAAGAAAAGGTCTCATTGCATTCTGTTACTCATCCTACTTAACCCACACTCCATTTATGATTTAAAAAAATGTAAAGACCCGCTGGTCCTACACTTTTATTAAATGTATAAGATGCGAAAGTATGTCTGTCTGTCTATCTGAAGGTTTGCTACGTGCATGGCTTGTCACTTTGATAATTTTTAATCTAGCAAATTGCATGGCAAATAAAAAATAAAAAACTGACCTTAGGCAAAAAATTAATATTGAAATGCTTGAAATGTCCATCGGAGTTGAAATAATGAACCTCTTCCCCATACATGTGCGCCGCCTTCGACAATGTCGACTCTAACTGCAGGATATACGTCTTATTATCCGCTGGCAATCTCGGCAGGACATACATTAGGCCAGGGTTCAGGTTTTGATTATAACCAGCCGGGTCGAGCTTTATC
The DNA here is from genome assembly GCA_951216915.1 of Tetheella fluctuosa. Lineage (NCBI taxonomy): Eukaryota > Metazoa > Arthropoda > Insecta > Lepidoptera > Drepanidae > Tetheella > Tetheella fluctuosa. The sequence continues at coordinate 14,642,915 of OX578215.1, read as the reverse complement.
GAGTATATAGGAGTGTGCGACGAGGACTCTAATGCGAGAGTGAGACGCAATGACTTGTAATGGTCGATGTTCGGGGTGTAAATGAGCACGTTTGTGTCGGTGATTTGTTGAGGTTGGACTGCTATTAGGCGCACGTTCTCTATATCTTTGTTGTCTTTCACCTGGAAACGAAATTAGTAGATTATTTAGGGAGCCGGCATTGCCTCGATTCCCAAACAGGACAAGCATTTTGGATAAAGTCTAAGTCTGGGTATAAGTATACATATATATATATCTACAACTAGTATTATGTAGTTTATCAGTAAGTTATCTGGTTTCGATAGTACAAGGTTAGCTTAGTTTGAGACCATAACCGTGTGTGAACAATATCCAAGGATATTTATTTATTTATGACTATTCCACTATTATATTCGTTGAGACAGTAGCAATGAATTGGAGCTTATTGTGTCTGAGAATGTCCAGAAGATGGTATTGGTAGATTTTCATGCATGTTGAAGAAAAATCGATATTTTCTATAAAAATCATGAAATAAATTGCGATAGTCCAATAGGAAAAGATGACATCCAGAAGTATATACGTCGGTACTATGGGAATAAGAGCTATTACTTCGTGCGTCATTTCATCGAATGTCTCTTTTCAAAGCAGTACAATATATAATTATTTTTATTGATACGTACCTCTAGTGTGGGCGGTGCCTTAGCGAGTTTGAGTCCAATCAGTTCGGGACTCGTAGATTCCTTCAGTTGGATTGAGTAGACGCAATTTGGTAGAAGACCGCGTATTCTGCAAATTATGTTTCTTTGTTAATAATTGTCTTGTTACTGCTAGTAAATTTTGAAGTTATACTATTCTGTGATAACGACAGAGGCGTAAAGCGACTAATGCTTTTTTGAACTATTTAATCTGAATAAATTTATGTTAATATTAGAAACGTGTACGCGAAAGTGATACTAATGGAAATAGCGTCTTTTGTTTTATATTCAGTCTTGTGGCCAATTTATAATCCTATTTATAATATTATAAACTAGATTCCGCCTCGCGGTTTCACCTGCGTTCCCTAGGGATCTTGTGTTTTCCCGGGATAAAAAGTAGTCTATATTCTTCTCCATACCATAGGCTATCTGCATAACAAATTTCATCGCGATCGGTTGAGCGGTTTAAGCGTGAAAAGGTAACAAACAATCAAACTCACTTTCGCATTTATAACATTAGTTAGGATGTGAAAGTTTGGATGGATGGATGGATGTTTGTTACCCTTTAACGCCAGAAGGGTGAACGGATTTGGATGATATTTGGCACAGAGATGAAATGAAAACATTTATTTGCAGGGAATAACATCTTACAATACAAAGATCGGTCGGATTGTAGATCCCGCCTTATTATTAACAGGCATGCAAATATATAAAATGATTATTACTAGGCCTACTTAAACTCATAAAATTAACAAGCGATAAACCGTCCAAAATAATTATAGATTCTAATATAAATTAAACATAAAATAATAGCACCACAATACAAAATTTATCAATCAATGTCAAGTTACAATTATTTAATCAGTGATCTAAAAATTATTTTATTGTATAGAAGCACCTTTCTTTTAGCCACTTACGTAATTTTACTATATACTGTTGAAATGGTAGCTCTCTTATTGCTCTTGGAATTTTATTGTAAATTTTTACTGACATAATTAGTGAATTTTTATGATGAAATGCACTTTTACATGTGGGCATTCTAAGTTTAGTTGGATCCCTCTGCTTAAATAAACTATTTTCACCTACTCTTTGGAACAGATTATAGCCTGGAATAGCATATAGGCTAATTTTTATCCCGGGAAAACATAAGAACCCACGGGAACGCGGGTGAACCCGCGGGGCGGAAACTAGTAGTTGATAAATCTAATACAATTATTATTTTTGTAACTAAATTTACTAGTATTACAGTTACTAGACTAATAAACTTTAAGAAATAGAACCGAGCCATTTTAAATCCGAACGTAGTTAGCAATACGGTGTGAATACACTTAAATTGTCTATAAAACGTCGCGTCTTTAAATGTAGATAATAGAAGGTGCATACCTGAAGGCGCCGCTAGCGTCGGTGGTGGCCTCCTCGGTGGCGCAGCGGTCGGGCGCACCCGCAGGTGCAGCGGGTGCGGCAGGTGCGGCAGGTGCGGCAGGTGCGGCAGGTGCGGCACGTGCGGCGGGCGCAGCGGGCACGGCGCGCAGCACGACGGCGGGCCAGCCGGCGCCGCCCAGCGACGCGAGCGCGCCCACGGCCGACCACGCCACGCGGACTCCCCTGGATTCATCATCAATTCATTTAGGTATACCGTCCGACCGAATATTAAATTAATTTATATTTGTCGTGTCGTAATGTCGGGACGAAGACGATGCGAAAACTATAGGACGGTAGGATACTTTGTAGTGCTCGCTTTGCGGTAGCCGGTTCCCGCCCTCGAATTTAAAATCTATCGCTTAACATCGTGCCGGTGTGTTCCGATCGCTGTACTCGAGAGTTAGTTCCTTTCGAGCCTCGTCCGCTTACCGCCTTCGGTCCCATCGTCGCTTTACCGAACGCGAGTCTCCGAATAGTACCAAACGTGGAAAGTTTGTTTCGTTCTGGTAAATTTAATTGAAGCATGTGGGGTCATCCGATCTCGATAGATAAAAATGTAGGTTCCCTGTATTTGTGGACACAAAACTCAAACGTTGCATTTGTATATAAGAGCGGTTTTACATACATTTTATAGGAATCATTTCGGGAGTATCGAATAGAGGCCCGGCTAGTAAGAAATATAAGTAGTCGGCGGAGCATGCCTGAGGGTGAGATGTCGGGCCTCCCCCTCGTGCAGCGGCACGATGTGGTGCGGGGGGGTGAACTTGTACTCCTTCATGTTGGGCTTCACGTAGTACTGCGCCGGCGACAGCGACGCGAAGTGCAGCCGCCCGCGCGGGCCCGTGCCTGCCGCGTGCCGGTACGAGCCGCCCGACACCGACACCACGCCGCCCTGACAGACGCAGACGACATTACATTACTATTATTATACAAGGTCCGAATAAATCAAATACGGTGTTTATAAGAGACGAATGAGATACGAAAAATATTTATGAAATACAAAAATTCCCAAACTGAAGTTAACATAAATTTGAGAAGTATTGAAAACATACAATTTATAAACATAACGAGCGACTACGTAGGTAGGTAGTCACCTGTGGCCGCGAGACGCGCCGTCCGCCCGGGGTCGTTCACCCTACATCGCAGGCATACGTAATAACACAATACGACGGTTTTTTAAAAATATATTTTACTAGCTAACTCCCGCGGTTTCACCTGCATTCCCGAGAAAAAAGTAGCCCCATGTCTTTCTCCATACCTGATGGTAAGTGGCTCCCGTCGACTATGGACATTGGTAGTAACAGGGAAATTACCAATGTTGCCGACCAAAATAAAACAACCTACATTTAAAGTTTTTGGAGGTGGATTATTTCAAATCAATTTGCAAAGTTTTGCCAAATAGTATAATTTTATAGCTATTGCCCGCGGTTTCACCCGCGTTCCCGGTATAAAAAAAGGAAATAATCGGGATAAAAAAACTATCCTAACTGTATTTTTTGAAAAAAAATACATTAAGATCGTATAAGTAGTTACGGAATTCATAGCGGACCAACATCGTGACATGGGATTTTTTAACATAATATACCTGCAGAGGCTTCCCATCGGCATCGTCGACCAGTTCGACGGAGATCTCGGCCAGCTTGTTGGCGACGATGTCTCCCCGCTCGTCGGGAGCGCTGAACACGTACGACTCCTTCTCGACCGCGATGGAGTACTGCTTGCTCGCGTCCAGCGGACCGAACCTGTACTTGCCGTCCTCCGTCGTCACATACGTCACTTCCACGTCCTCTGCGGATAAGCATTTGATATTAGGTAATAAATTTACTAAATTATCTGTCATTACTTTTATCTATGTTTATTATTGATGTGGCTATTAAATGATTTGCCACATTTTTATAAATAAACAAAATATCTTTAATTTAGACCCAAAGATATTCACAAAAAAAAACTCGTATCTATTGTTTATGTATGGGGTGTGCTGACGGCGCGACGTCATTAAGCCTCGCTATGTACTTTATATTCAATTATAAATTATTATATTATTTTACACAGAGGTGTTCAACGATTACCCTTATAAAAAAAATATATTTACTCAGTATCACTACTAAAATCAATCTCCATGAATTTTATGTCATGTCAATTTATGATAAAACTGAACAAAAAAAAAGAAAGTATAAATGGTACTTTTAAAAAATTTTAACAACCGATCTTCTCAATTAAATGGTATTTCGTAATAAAATAATTGAAACTGAATTTTCCCTTTAAAATGTTAATTATCTGTTCGTTGGTATACATAAAAAAGCCGGCCAAGTGTGAGATGGACTCGCGCACCGAGGGTTCCGTACAATTCCATCGTTCGTCCATCACGGGAATTGCACAATTTTATTTATTTACCTTATTTGAGGACCAGCCAATTAAGCTAGACCTCTAAATTGTACGAGCGCCCATCCAACTCGGAGGTCTTTATTAATTGGCGTAACTATGTATGTATGGGAGCCCCCCTTAAATATTTATTTTATTGTTTTTAGTATTCGTCGTTATAGCGGCAACAAAGGTACCGGCGGTGAGCGTGAGCGTGGCTCCCTCGACGGGCGGCACGATGGTCCCGGCCAGCGTGAGCGCGGGCACGGCGCGGAGCGAGAGCGCGCCGGCCTGGCAGCCCGCGCCGCCCACCAGCTGCTGCGGCGCCGCCGGCTGCATCAGCAGCGACCGCGACCGCGCCGACACCACCGACACCGCGCCCTGCCGACGGACATACCGCGCTATGTCTATACGATGTGGAGATGACGGTCTAACCTTATATCGAACCGGACCTTTATCACGTTCTTTTAAAACCGTCTACAAAAAATAATTGAAATCCATCGAGCGGTTTAGCCCCAGTGTTTTGTCAATTTTACTCATCGCGTGGATGCCTCCCGAATTCACTAGGCTAAAGTAGGCCGATTAGTGACCCGAGCGAACGCGCCGCCTCCGTTTCTATGTCTGACAAGTTAGGTGAGACGGAGAAAGCGTACCGCCCGCGCCGCGCCCGAGGTCGCCCCTCTTCCGGGTCAAAGACGATGTGACCATAAATGATGTTGTATTTTGTTTACTTTCATTGAAAATTTAGTTTTTTTTTATTTCGATCTAAAATGGTTTTCGGCTGTCATAATGCTTCAGTGCACTGGTAATAATGATTTTTAAATTTAATGATCGACCGTCATACCCACCTTGTATAACTGTACATTACAATACAAAAACTATATTCGCTTTTGAATAACTTCCATTGTTAAGATTACTTCTCAGAATTTTATTTTAAGCGACACTTAGTGGACTTGGGATGGGGCAATAATACTGGTTGTCAAAATCCACTGGTTAAATTCCTGGCTAGATGTTTTTTTTTAAACGGTTTTATTTGAAATCTAAGTATAACGTTTTAGTTTATATCAAAATCGGCCCCAAGATACCTTCGAGCATTTTCCGCTATTTCCTATTCTTGGCATTTGGCCACAAAAGTCAAATCAAAGCCATTTATTCAGTTTATCACCGTTTCGGAAGTCAACCTTCGACTGAAAAGAACCGACAAGAAAGTCAGTTGAATTACATATTTTATTATTTTTTATAATCTGATACTGAATCAAAATAGGTTATAATATTCTTTCAATAAATAAATATACTTACATCGGCCATATACAGCGTGTGTTCATACAAGTATCCACCTTCAGGGAGTGGTGTATACTCCAGCGGACCCACTTCGACGGTACCGTGATCGTCCGAGTTGATCTTCAGAACCAAGTCATCGACAGGCTCGGGGGATATCACCTTTATTACTACAGCATGCGCCACTGCTACGAAGTGTACCGTCTGGGGATATTAAATACAAGAAAGTGAAAGGGAGAAACAAGGTTTGACATCCGCGCGTGGTGAGCGTGTATAGTTCAGTTAGTAGATACCTGCGGGGTGTCAGCCCTAGTGTCTACGTGTGCGGTGGGAGGTTGGAACCGGTGATATCCGCGCGGGGTGTGCGTGTACACTTCAGTTAGTAGATACCTGCGGGATGTCAGCCCTAGTGTCTACGTGTGCGGTGGGAGGTTGGAACCGGTGACATCCGCGCGGGGTGAGCGTGTACACTTCAGTTAGTAGATACCTGCGGGGTGTCAGCCCTAGTGTCTACGTGTGCGGTGGGAGGTTGGAACCGGTGACATCCGCGCGGGGTGAGCGTGTACACTTCAGCGTGCGGCACACAATGCTGGCTCGCGCCGCGCTCCACCGACAGCACGCCTGCAGAGTTGGCACTCGAGTACTCCACCTGGAATATATAAATCGAGTTTTATACCGACACTCGGGAACGACGCATCAATATATTTTAAGATGTAGCTCGATATTAAGAAGGTATATCACTGGTCTCTTTTCAGCAAACAGGCATACAAGAAAATTTAACATCTATGGATAGCTATTACATTATAAGAGACTTAAACCGGGTATGGGAATTCATCTTTTCAAAATGTTAAGGTAAAAAAATTTTTTTCCTACATTTTGTTCGAGCAACATTTTTTTTTGTATGAAATAGAAAAAAATATAAGACCTCAATCGGATGCGAGGAGTGTATCCCGAGCACGTAGCCCCGGTGCAGGAAGGCGGGCACGGCGGCGCGCCCCTGCGCCACCGGCACGTTGTGGCGCCGCTCCGCCCAGCACAGCCGCGCCGCCGGCACCGACACCTCCACGCTGCCCGGCAGCACCTCCGAGAACGTGTACTTGCCGTCTGACAACATTACATTACATTACATACACTAAGTGGCGAAAGCGGTCGAACATTCTATGAAACCGGACCTCTATCACGTTGTTTTTAAACCATAAATAATATAATCATTGAAATCCATCGAATAGTTTAGCCGCAGTGATTAATTTTCGTTTTATCAATTTTACTCATCATGTAGATGCCAAATAAATTCACTAAACTAAAGTAGGTCGGACAATAATCCGAGCAAACCGATGATCCTCGCGCTCCCATTTCTCTTTCTACCGCGTTATGTGAGACGAAGAAAGCGTATCGCCCACGCCACGATCAAGGTCGCAACTCTTACAGGAAGGTATTTACATTCTTTGATAATTTTGTATTTTTTATTTTGTTCTAAAATCGTTTTCGACTGTGTTATGGTGCAACAAAACACTTGTCACGATAGTGTTTAAATTTAATAATCGACCGTCATATCCACCTTCAGTGGCGTGCCTAGGGCTTTAGATTAGGGCAAGCCCAACCTATATTTTTGTGGGTTCTAACCGTTTGACATAAAATCCATCTTGTTATTTCTTCAATCAGTAATCTTAGTCTTCAACTATCACTTGCTCCTTGAGGCGAGTTAACCAAAGCACACTGAAGGCATACTACTTCTAGATAGATTATTTAAATCGTCATAACCGGACGTATTCCAAACATTTGTATCGTTCGAGAAAAACAAACAGCTCCAGCAAAACAACTTGTTCAAATGAGAACAGCCCGCAATCCAATTTGTTTTATAAATAGATCTACTGAATTTACGTTTGTGTCCCTTGCTCTGAGAAATACACAGGTCAGGCGTTGGTTTTGGTGAAGTTATCAAAACTTTTTTTTAAGAAAAAGTCAAAGATTTTACCTTGCCCTGGTCGAGTAACGCTTTAATACACCTCATATCCTCACAACGCACTATTTCTTCCATTGTTAAACACAAATCTACTATCTAGTAAGTATTGCAATGAATCGACAACAAACAAAACTTTTCTTTCAACTCAAACAATCCAAAACAAACAATGTCTATGCACTGAAGTTGCAACGAAACGAAGCTATTTTACGATGTACACGAGCATGCGCAATACTCGCGCCAAAAATCCGCAGACAACTTCATGGTAAATCAATGCTTCGCTCGTCCATACTAATGTGCAGTTTCGTAACAAAGTAGCGCTATTTTCATTATGCGTAGTTTTCATAGGTTAGAAAGAGAGATGTGCAAGCCGCCGTTTTTGGGCTTGCGTTAGCTTTGCAGACGTGCGTACGAGCGGGATGGAAGATGTGGAATATTGTGAACGTGTGTGCTGTACGCATGAAGCGGCGCGCGTGTAGAAGTGAGCGTAGCCGGCCGGCCGCCGGTCGCTGTGTTCGGGGTAGTTTACCTACATCGTATGACCGCGCGAACTTTTTAGCGCGAAATTCAAATTATTCGATGTTTGTTACGTGTGGGTATAAGTTAGGCAAGCCGGGCTTTTGGGCTTGTATGAAGGTACCGCCACTGTCCACCTTGTATAACGATCATCAAGTCATCTTCAGTTTAACAATATTCAGCTTTTTTACATGGTGGTAAGATACTTTGTAGTAATCTCATGTTAGAAATCTGTCGCCAAACACATACCGGTGTGTTCCGGCTGCTGTACCTGAGAGACAGTTTGTAATGTGTAATTTAAATAAATGAATAATCAACTCACCAACGGCCACGGTGTACAGCGGTTGTCCTATATACCCACCGTCGACAGACAGTGGCTTCAGGGTGACAGGTATCGAGGCACACGCAGCCTTGTCCTTCTCCTTGCACTGTATCTCTCCGCTGAGCTTGCCCTTCAACTGTGAGAATACAACACCGTCCACCGGCGCGTGACCTACTGTCACCTTTTGAGTTAAGGGGTAGAACCTGGGGTATAGAAATTACAATTATAGTTTTAAATTCCCAAACGTATGGGTCCTATGTTTTCGTGTCTAGACTCTTTTTAGGGTTCCAAATAATGAACCCATATTTTCTTCAAATCCGTCTTTCTACCATGGTAATTTTACTCAGACTACCAGTAATATCAAGCTGAGGGGCATATTTATGACGCAAACAAAATCATCAAATAAAATAGTAAAAAAAATTGGGTGTTTTTTTTGTTGTATTAGGTTAATTTTATTTTGATTGTTATTTTATTTATTTATCTTTATTTATATTTCTAAAATAGTTATTTATACTTACTGCAAACCGTCTCTATGCTCTTGTTCTGATACTTCGACTTTAGCTAAATAAACACCCGGCGGTAGGTACGTGCACCATTTACCTGCGAAATGTTTTATCAATTAGGTTTTATTTTTAAGTGGTTGGTGGTTGGTAAGATACCCTATCTATCACACCACAGTTTGTGGGTCCGATTTCCACTCAGAACAGACATTTGTGGGCATGAACATGTCCGTTTGTCTCGAGTCTGGGTGTAATTTATCTATATATGTATGTATTTACCAAAGGAAAGTAGTTATACATTATGTAGTACATAGTACAAGCTCTGCTTAGTTTGGGGTCAGATGGCCGTGTGTGAGGAATAATGTCCCAGAATTTATACTAAGAAAAAATTTACAGGGGTATTCGGGGGCAGAGTACAAAAAGGTCAACTAGAGACCTGGAATTCTGAGTTCAATTTTTATCTGTTAATTTACAATGGGGGTAATGCGGCCGAGAGATGGCAACAATACTCAACCTTACTTAAATTATCGTCGAATAAATGTAGACGTACGATACTTAGTTATGATATAATAGAATGTTATAGGTTAATGACCTCCGGTATCAGGCGAGACGCGCACTTTGGTGGCGGCCCCGGCCTCGGCGCTGGCCCCGGCGACGTGGCCCTCCGCGACGAGGGCGACGTCCCTTGCGTGCGGCGGGCTGACGGCGCCACACACGCGCCACCGCGCCGCCGCGGCCGCTAGGGGCCGCCGGGGGGCCGTCGCTGGGATCTCCACTGGCAGCGGCGAGAACTTACATTGCTCTGTCGATCAATATACACTTAATGTTACTATCATTAAACATTGAGTCTTTGAATGGTGGGTAAACAAGTCCTAATTATAAAAACAACTTTGTAGATGGATATCTATACCTTTATTCCTAACTAGCTTTCGCCCCGCGTTCCCGAGGGATCTTGTATTTTCTCGGGATAAAAAGTAGCCTATGTTCTTTTCCGTATCATAGGCTACCTACGTACCAAATTTCATCGCAATCGGTTTAGCGGTTTAGTCGTGAAAAGGTAACAAACAAACAAACTCACTTTCGCATTTATAATATTATAGTTAGGATACTAGTTTCGCTCCGCATTTTCAACCGCGTTACAGAATATATAATATAAATAAAATAGAATATAAATTATTTTATTTATTTAATTTTTTTGGGGAGACCTACAAAATTTCGTAAAAAGGTTGGTATACCTTTTTACGAAAGTTTTTGCTTCACATAATAATACTATAATTATTATGTGTACCTTTAGTTGTAATAAAATAAACAAACCCTTATAGTTTCGCCAAACCTATCGTGTACCTGTCTTGGTTATTTTATTCCTCAATCCCCTAACCACCCTAAATACAGCCACCTTAAAAAGAAGAATTATTATATAATTAATCTTACCATGCTGGAATGTTACTGTGTAAACTCCTGGCTGCATATTAGCCAGTGTAAACTTGCCAGCCGCGTCAGTGTTGCCAATCGGTGTACCATCTAATAGCACGCGAGCATTCGACACCCCACCACCAGCGGGCGCTGCTAACGCGGTTCCCACTACTGTAAACCCTGTAACCTACAGATAAAGTACACAATGTTAAATCAAGATTAAACTTTCTAGGTTGTAATTTTGCCCAAGGTACTATGGCTTTATTGTTAACCAATTTTTTTGCAATCTGCAATCTCTTCATGGTGAGTAGCAACTATTTTCAACTTGAGGGTGGTAGCCAGCTGGGTGAGTACTACAAAGTGCCCTTCCATCGCTATTGTTTCCTTTACCGAAAGCTCAAGCTCATTGCAGGATTCGAGCTCACGATCTTCGCCACGGCATTCGACGTCGCTATCACTGAGCTATCATGACTAATATCGTATATTTTAGCAGATATAAGAATGAAATACTACTTGAATGGATTTGAAAAGACAGCATTTAAGTAGGTATATATAATCTCATAAATGCTTCATAATTGCCCAGACTATAAAATGCTATTATTAAAATAGAAAATGAATTGTTAAATATTACACAAGCATTATCTTGACTACACTCACCTCAAAGGCATTTTTAATGAACAAACTGTCATGTCTAACTGTAAACGGTACTATATCTGGCTTCACATTATAGGTGACAGCAACCTGCCCGGGCGGAGTGGACAAGACCATGAGCTTGTATTCACCAGCCGGTACTAGACCAAACTTGAACTCTCCTGCAGCATCAGTAATAGAGTAGCAAATGGGGGAGTCTTTAACTCCTTGAAGGAGGGCCGTGTTGCAACCTTCCACACGGAATTTCTGGTTCTCCTGTAAAATTTTATACATGTTATGTGATAGAAACTGGGCTGTAAACTGTCACCTGATTGTTAAGTTGCTAGTACTAATAAGTAAAATTATTTATCCAACATTACTTCTGCAAAATACATTACGTGTGCCATTGCCGTGTAGGAAAAAGAATGGCTTCAGTCCCAATCAACAGACCATTTGACTGCTTGTAAACACTGACATATAAAAGAACTTTCTCTTCAGAAAAATGATAGAAAACTATGAAAGACTTCACAATTTAAATAGGCTCGTTTTGATATGTATCCATGTGACAAAGAGACAAATATAGTGAGACCAAAAGTGAATTATCTTGTCAAATCCTATTAGATTCAGATGACTTTAATAAAATATATTTCATTGAAATATAATAGACTAGCTGACCACCGCGGTTTCACATGAGTTCCCGAGAAAAAAAAGCCCATGTTCTTCTCCATACCACAGGCTATTTGCATGCCAAATTTCATCGCGATCAGTTCAGCAGTTTAGGCGTGAAAAAGTAACTAACGAATAAACTCACATTCGCATTTATAATATTAGTTAGGATAAGTGTAGATATTTGTTATGTGGAATCCCAAAATTAAACTAAGCAAGAAATCTTACCTGTTTAGAATACAGCAGCACATACACTCCATCAATGGCTGAACCAAATGATTTGACAGAACCAGACACATCATAGCCTTTTACACCCAGAACACCAACCGGAAGAGCAGTGTTACCCTCCGTCACTTGAACTACTGCTTGAGATGGATCCAGTTTCCATCTGTAATATTTATTGTTGTACATTTTTTATGATTGGAATTATTGCAATATTTAACAAATTTGCTTAGTGTTTAGGTACTTTTTAGGGTTCCGTAGCCAAATGGCAAAAATCGGAACCCTTATAGATTCATCATGTCTGTCTGTCCGTCCGTATGTCACAGCCACTTTTTTCCGAAACTATAAGAACTATACTGTTGAAACTTGGTAAGTAGATGTATTCTGTGAACCGCATTAAGATTTTCACACAAAAATAGAAAAAAAAAACAATAAATTTTGGGGTTTTTTTTTTTTTTTTAAATAATAAAAATTTATTGACATAAGAGTAACATACATAGGTACTTAAATTTACTTAAAACTGTTCCCCATACTTAGAACTGAAACTCAATTTTTTTTTTTCTTCAAACCCATATGTGATACCCCATCTATGGATAGGTCTTCAAAAATGATATTGAGGTTTCTAATATCATTTTTTTCTAAACTGAATAGTTTGCGCGAGAGACACTTCCAAAGTGGTAAAATGTTGGTCCCCCCCCCTGTAACTTCTAAAATAAGAGAATGATAATACCTAAAAGAAATATATGATGTACATTACCATGCAAACTTCCACCGAAAATTGGTTTGAACGAGATCTAGTAAGTAGTTTTTTTTTAATACGTCATAAATCGTAAACCGCAATTTACCTTTCATTCAATCAACTCAAATATAAAAAAAAATGGCAAAAAGCAAGGTCTTACAGCACAAATAAAGGAAAAATTCCAAAAAATAAAAATAGTTGAAAATTAAAGGGTGTCCCCATACATACATAGTTACGCCAATTAATAAAGACCTCTGAGTTGTATGGGCGCTCATACAATTTAGAGGTCTAGCTTAATGGCACCAACCTCAAATAAGGTAAATAAATAAAATTGTGCATTTCCCGTGATGGATGAACGATGGACGAAGTTTGTACGGAACCCTCGGTGCGCGAGTCCGATTCGCACTTGGCCGGTTTTTTTCTAAACTGAATAGTTTGCGTGAGAGACACTTCCAAAGTGGTAAAATGTGTCCCCCCCCCTGTAACTTCTAAAACAAGAGAATGATAAAACTAAAAAATATATGATGTATGTACATACCATGCAAACTTCCACCGAAAATTGGTTTGGACGAGATCTAGTCAGTAGTAAGTAAGTAGTTTTTTAATTCGTCATAAATCGTAAACCGAAATTAACTTTCATTCAATCAACTCAAATAAAATAAAATTTGGCAAAAAGCAAGGTCTTACAGCACAAATAAAGGAAAAATAAAATTCTAAAAAATAAAAAAGTTGAAAATTAAAGGTGTCCCCATACATACATAGTTACGCCAATTAATAAAGACGAAGAATTGTATGAGCGCCCATACAACTCAGAGGTCTCGCTTAATTGGCGCCAACCTCGAATAAGGTAAATAAATAAAATTGAGCATTTCCCGTGATGGACGAAGTTTGTACAGAACCCTCGGTGCGCGAGTCCGACTCGCACTTGGCCGGTTTTTTTATAACTGCCTGGCTGGCTACCACCCTCAAGTTGTAAATCTGTTTCCAAACACCTGCTGGGATGTTCCGGCTATACTTGAGATGGTAAGCATACAATGCCAGTTCCTTCTAGGCTTTGTGCTTACCACACTACACTTACCATAGTGAGATTAGACAGGCCTATATAATACATACAAACTTGATATGGGCTGATAACTTGAACTTACGATTGATTTATTTATGGATTGTTAAGTAATAGTTTCTTTTAATTGTTGATTGATAAATAATATAGAGAAAAAGAAAGAATTCACAAATTATACTAACTTTGGATGTGACGCCTTCACAGTATATTTCCCTGGTATGACAGGTGTGAAATGGAAGTCACCACCAACTGTTGTTATGGTATTCCTCATTTCTTCTTTGTCATTGACTAACTGCACATTTATACCAGCCGGACCTTGCTTCTGACCTAACGTTAACACTTTCCCAGTGATACCGAAGCCATTGAACGCAAAGTTCACATCCTGGCCAGTTGAACACTGGTCTGATACTCCATCAACCGTCAGGTCGACTTTGGACGGTTCGAAGCTCCACCCAGCCGGTGGGTGCACCTTCAAAACGTAATCTCCCTTCTCGTAGACAGGTAAAAAGTAATAACCATTGGTTGGGGCGCATTCTGTCTTCTCCTTCAGAGTCCCTTGTTTCGTATAACTAAAAACAGTAAAATATAACTGAAAACTATGATTCAAATTATACTTACATAGTATTTGAGTGCTTGTTAACTTGTTAAGCTAACAATATTATTTTGCATGTTTTTTTACGAGGAAATTACTTCAGAAAATCAAATTAGATCATGAGTATAGGTTAACTTACAGGCCAATTTCAATCTTCGAAAAATCTAAGCTGACATGACTCTTAACAAATCCTCCACATCCTAGGATATCATTTGCGTAACAATTCTTCGAAAATATTAATAAAAATACAATTTGAAAAATCTTATCAATGTAAGCAGCCGCCATTTTTCAATTCAATTCATCAATCATTTATTGCAGTTGCAGTGTTGCTAGTAAGAACTAAGAATTCCCTGAAAAGTACGGCAATTTCGTATCTTTTTATAAAAGTTACGGTTCTCAAAAATTAATATGAATTATACTAAATGTTCATACCTTAGCCTTAGTTCGGACGTGAACCATATACCCCACCTGTTACTAAGGTAATGTATTAAGGAAGGCGTATTTAACTTGTTATAAAAAGCTGGCAAAATAGTTCAAGACCAATATGCATAAGCACTTGCAAACACTTGGAAAAAAAAAATTCACACAAATGTTATAAAGATTTATTATTACAGCTTTCTGCTACTCGATCTTAAAATCCTTTTAATGTTACGAAAGGAAATTAAGGAAATTCTCCACGGTGTTGTGCTGAGGCTCTATGAATGAATGAACCACTATCAGTCAATTTTATCGCGGGCTTCGGGGTTTGAAACCGAATCAAGAAATTTTGAAAAAAAAGAAACGGGAGGGAACAGGGTTCTAGTTACCGGTGGTCAAGGCTCCAGAGAGAGAGAGGAGAGGAACTTCCGCCCTCACTATGCGTGCCGTCTCCAGGAGAACTTATTATTATTTTTGTAAATCTAAATATTTATCACTTCACTATTTATGTTGTTTATTAATGTTTGTTATTTCTTAATACATTTATGATACTGTAGGTCTACTTAAGTATTATAGTAGTTTACCAAATTTGAATTGTGTGTGACCGTTTGTTATCTGAATAAATAAATAATATATATCCTATATCCTAACTATAATATTATAAATGCGAAAGTGAGTTTGTTTGTTTGTTACCTTTTCACGCTTAAACCGCTTATCCGATCGCGACGAAATTTGGTATGCAGATAGCCTGTGGTACGGAGAAGAACTCAGGCTACTTTTTATCCCGGGAAAACATAAGATCCTCGGGAACGCGGGTGAAACCGCGGCGCAGAATCTAGTAGTAATATAAATGCGAATGTGTTTGTTTGTTTGTTTACCTTTTCACGCTTAAACCGCTGAACCGATCGCCATGAAATTTGGTATGCAGATAGCCTAGGGAATGGAGAAGGACATAGGCTACTCTTTATCCCAGGAAAACATAAGGGCCTTGGCGAACGCGGGGCGGAAGCTAGTTTAAAATACAATATTATGAGCCTACTGTAAAGAATGCCCGTTTACTTACCTAATGTTCAAAATTTTATATACATGTTAGTGTATTACTAGCGTGATTACTAGTATGTATTAGATTATCCTATTCTATTTAATGAACAATATTTGTATATATACAGGGTGACTTTTTGTCACTGGCAATACTTGCAGGGGTGGAAAAACTCATCAATATGAACAACTTTTACTATGGAACCAACTCTGAGATCGCGTAAAATAAAATGGTTGCTTCATACATTTTGGTCGAGTAGGTATTGAACTTTTGTATGGAACAGCTGATAATTTTTTCATGATTTCAGTTAGTCTCATTATAAAAGTTATTCATTTTGATGAGTACTTCCACCCTTGCAACTATTGCCAGTGATAACAAAATCACCCAGTATAAGGAATATATTTTCTTATCACTACGTTCAATGATGTCACATCACCAGCTAAAAATCGTATGTAAATGCGAAATGATTCGAGACCCATTGGTATTCACCTCGGGACAGCCATTGTGTCCTCAACATGCCACAAGCACCAAAGACATGACATACTTGTGTCTATGGACCTTGTTGGTCGTGACCTCGAAGGTTTTAAAGACCCTAGGTTACCTTATATATCTATATCTATTTGCATTACATTCTCGAAAACAGTTCTATAGATTTTGACGAATGTTGCAATTTGGGAGTTTACGGAGCGAAATATCGATCTTGCTAGATCTCATATCTGGGAAAATGCCTTTTCTCTATTCTCACCCGAGCAGCCTGGTCGCCCAGGTACTATGAAAATTAATCAACAAAATATTGTTTATGTGCATGTATTTGTATGATAAGTTCACAATCATTCATATACTAAAGACATATAAAAAAGGGATGTAAAAAGTGTACATAAAATAACATAAAACAAAAATAGACTTAATAATACATTTACTGAATATTGATAATACAAAATATTGTAGGTGTATTGGTTAAACTTAAAATTTCATGTAGCTACAGCGGTCTTAGCTTTATTTTGTATTGGGAGGAACAACTTGAACTCGGCTGGTAACTCGTCCTCTGAATAAAGTCTATCGGAGAAATAAACTCTTCTGATCCTACAATTGGCATGTATTTGAACCCTGAGAGTTTCAACATAGTTTGTGCCATAAGCTCTTCTAGTGAAATCTGCTAAATTAAATTGTATTTGATTCCAACCCTCGTCTAATCGCATAGGCATTGTACAGATGAAGGGTTTCACCCGAGTCGTTGACTGATAATTGCTGGCTCTAAATCTTCTTCGTACATTTTTGTCATCTAAAACCTAAAAGGAAAATATTTTAGGTTATAGTTAGATCAAGTCTTTTTAGAGAAATTAATAGCATGTGAGAAATAATGGTAGATGTTGTGTATCACTGACCTGAACTTCGAAAGTAAAATACTTTTTGAGGTTTTTGATGATCATAACCAAAAAGGGCAACTTGATACCGAGCGTCTTCTTCGGGTCCGCCGGACACGTAATATAAGTCGTGCTAACATTGGTCCCGACTATTTCTAGCACCAGACTCTGAATGTCGTTGTCCGTAATCCTTTTTATGTGCCCATTACGAACCTTTTTGTCCCAAATTTGCAAAGGTTTGCTGCCGATGCTGTAAAGAATTGACAAGAAGCCGGACTGAAATGTGTTCTTGAACATTTCGCTGGAGTTGGTCCGTAACACACAACAGTGTACCCTTACATTTAACAGTCTATTAACTTGGGAAGTTTAATCAATAATTAATATTCTTTCGCGGTTGCATTACAACTTGACAGAATGACAGTAAACACGAGAATTTCGAACACAGCCATTGATTGGCCATGCATGCATGCGTGCGTTTGTTATCAATACAGGGTTACCATAGCAACGAAACGTCATTACGTTCCAATTTACACACGTCGAGTTTCACATAGATTAAAAATTGCGTCTTCGTCTTCAGTCAATAGAATACGAAAAAAATCTATTGAACCAAATAATTATAATTAAATATTTTATTACAAAATTGATACAGATACATATCAACATATCTTTTAGCATGAAATATCAATAATTAATTATAATTATAATGAAGTTTAAAATGGAATGTTTATTGGATTGAGAGAGAGCGCTGCTGCTTGCTCTGCTCTCGCACGCAAGTGCTGCTAAGTCAACTGATTTATCAGAATATCTACTGATTTTCAAGCGAGTTTACTAATATATTTTTGCAAAATCAACTATTCGACGGTGAACAGTTTTCAAAAGTCACGTTTCCATATCAGCCAAAATACTTACAAACCCAGAAAATAGCTGTCATTCATAGATACTAAATTATATAGTTATCTAACACGTAAAAAAAAATTATGCATATTTAATTAAGTTATCTAGTGTTGTTTAAGTTATAGACACCAAAAAACAATTCAGTGATGACTTATGGTAATCGATTGATTAAAGAGCGCTTGTAACTCGGTATACATAACTGAAATGAAACTATTATCACCTAGTAACATTTACAACTTCCTTACGTTGCTAGGTAACTTCGTCATTTAGTTACAAAACAAACATTACATTTCCATTAGATATAACATGTAATGATGTTACATTCAAATTCCACCTTGGGATTTTACTCCCATTCAAAATAGGATCGTTTTACAAATACATACCTTCTTTCGCGAATTAACTTTGGGCTATCATTTATTTATTTGGAAAAAACAACAGCATATTCTTACAATTCTTAGGTACCTACATTATGCTAATAGAAATGTAATGCCAAATTAAGTTTTTTCTGAGGTTACACAATATAAATACCTATGTTATACAGTAGAAAGCTTAAAGAAAAATGATATATATTTTTTTAGTTTATATCAACTGATTCTTCAAAAACATTTTGTTGATTTTTTTATTTAACCTGGCAGCTCAGTCGCTCACTCAAAAAATATCAGTAGGTGGTCGGTGCATGTGCGGTCCATTTACCTTATTTTTGTATTTGTCGCGTTGTCGGCTATTCAAGTTTATTTCGCGTGAAATGAACTAACGTTACAAACGTTATTTGTGATTGTAAAAGGATAATGAAAGCTTCTTTATGTCTTTCCGCTGCGTGATTAGAGAAAGTGATATAGCAGCTAAAATGACAGAAATGTCATCGAAAAGGTAAGATTTATTTCTTTTGTAGAGACATTTTAGAAAAATAGTCTGCTAAACTGCTGCGCTATTACCTGACGGTGTTGTTTTTTATAGTTTTTATAGATGTGATATCGGTATTCAGTGTGGAGCTTTTCCGAACTTTTTATTGAAATCCGCTTGATTGCAGTATTGTATTCGCCGATAATCTATTATTGCACGACACCAAAACTCTCATTATAAAACTTGTATATCATCATCAAAATATAGAAATCATCATCAAAATCAAAGTTATCTAAAAACTTATAAACTTGTACACATAGGCAGACATGTAAATCATCTGAGTGTAATATTTGATTTGACATAATTTTAAAATTAGAATGCTCTTTCTTTTTACTCCACAGATAATTTACAGTGAGTGATTGATAGATCAAGATAGTAAAACAAATATTCTTGAACCTGTTTGCTCCATAGAGGCCTATTTATCCTAGATATTCTAACAGCAACACTTTCAAGTGAAATAAGTAAATAACCTAATGTATTTTTTGAAGTTGTTTATATTCTTCATTGTATTCACATAGTTAGGCTGAAGATGTCTGTTTTGTTTCGCTGGGTTCTGCTGAATTTGATCTCTCTGCTATCAAATAACTAGGAAATTAAAAAACATCCCATAAAGACACAAAAAAAATGGCTAGGAATTATAATCATCCTCAATAGCTCGAATTATTTACACCCTCTAGGCTTAATTCATTCAAGTGGAGGAAGAAGGCCATAGCCTGCAAGCCCTTTTTCACATGCCTTTGATTTAGTCTTCTCATTCATGCATGCAAGTACAAGTTGACGGGCCGGTTGGCGTGGTTGGTAAGATACCCTATCAATCACGCCGCAGGGCGTGGGTTCGATTCCCACTCAGGACAAATATTTGTGTGCATGAACATGTCTGTTTGTCCTGTGGTGTAATTATCTACATATGTATGTATTTACAAAAGAAAAGTAGTATATGTAGTATATCAGTTATCTGGCTTCCATAGTACAAGCTCTGCTTAGTTTGGGGTCAGGTGGCCGTGTGTGAGGAATAATGTCCCAAAATATTTATTTATTTTATATAACAATTTGTGGATCTATAAATTTGTTATATAAAATATAATTTTCTTTCCAGTCTAGTATTACAAAAAAATAATCAAGTTAATAAAATAAAAATATAAAAAAGAAAACAAAAATTACTTAAACTAACTAAAAATAACAAAAATTGTGACAAGAAGACTGGCCGTGTTACCATGCTGAATGGCAATAGCAATTCTCTGAGCAAAGTATGTGTCGGCCATCTTCTTACGAGATGCCTCTATGAGACAATATGAGACTTCTTTAAATTTATGAACGTCCAGCCTCCAATGCCCTGGAGTTTCAACCCCAAATGCTGTTGGCCCTCTGTCGGTAGACCATCATCACCATTTCTTGAAGCATTCTTGTTGTTTATATGATCTTCCAGTAAACCTATAATATGATCAGGCTTATTTCGTAGGTCTGCAATACTACCTTATTTATTGTCATATTTCTATCAACTAAATTATTATAATAAATAAGATATCAAAAATATTATAAGTGCGAAAGTTTATGTGTGTTTGTTTCTTACCACTCAGCTGTGTAATAGCTGAATGGGTTTGTATGAAACATTTTTATTTTTATTATTTTTATGGAATATTTTTTATCCCAAGAAAACATATGATGCCTCGGGAACACAGGTGAAACCGCAGGGCGGAAGCTAGATATATCACATCGTGAGGAAACCATACCACCGGGGTAGGCCACTTTGTAGCACCCAACTACCTGGCTACAACCCTTAAGTTCATAATCTGTCGCCAAGTATCTACCGGTGTGTTCCACATTTGAGAGATAGTTCCTTCTAGGCTCTGTGTACTTACCACCTTTGGCCACATACAAAGTAAAAAAAAAAAGCTTTAAAATATTCTGAAAGCCCTTTAAAAGGTAAGCACTTTCTCTGTATCAACATAAGAGACCAGTGTTTGCAATAACGATAAATACCAAGACTTATAGGTGGGTAGTTGTTTTCTTTTATTTTATTCGATGAATAAGTCAAAAAGGCTGCATTCGATTTGTGCGGTTCGGTTCGAGGTCACTCAACCCACTCGAAGGATTATTCTGACGTTCACTGGAGTTAGTAATATTTTTTACCAGAAAACAGATATAGCTTTGGATCGCTTTCGTTGGGCGTCACATTGTGAATGTATATTAATATTACTTCAAAACATGATCCGAAATATTTCACATCTCACGGCCTAGGGGTACGAAATTACTGGCCGTGAATACGCACCTTTATTGTGACTTCCTACTACGATGCGTGATTTCGCGGACGCGTGGAAGCACACACCCATTTCACAATTCAATATACATCATATTGCTAAAATCATAAAGATGGAAATAGTAGGACGTGGATCTGAAAACAAAAGACGCCTACAGATCTTCGATATTGATTTTTACGCGTTAGCAATACGGTGTAAATTTTCTTTTGAAATGTAACTGCGCATCTGCGGGAGCCCACTGTTACTTAGATATTTCCCCTATAATAACAAAAATACCAATAAATAATAAATTGTAATTATATCAACTGTATAGTTCGACTCGAATATCAGAATAAGTCCCCAGAATACCGTCGGCCGGTAAGGAAACCAACATATCGTCGCCATTGTTCTTGTTTTTGTGCATCAACTATAATTTAGATTTTAAACTAACTGGGCTGGATTCCCATCAATTATGATTTCAAAGAATTTTCCCAAGATTGTATCTTTTGTATGCTTTGTAATGGAACTTACAAAAAATATTAACTGGTACATATAAATAATCTCCAAAGTAAGATAAGTTAATAAAGCATTTATTACTGACGGACATGAACCGCCTCAACTCATAAAAAATATTTCAATTGCAGACTCCAAAGTCCTCTAGGACGCCAAATCAGAATTATTATCAGATACGTCATTCAAATTCTAGTTTCCGATTATGAACTGTGTATCGTTTAAGAACGGTCAATCGTCAGCGGTTACCTAGAAGGGCGCATTGAATACTTGTGAGTCAGAGGTGCGGACATGGCCACCATTACGGTGTTCCCGTACCCTAGATCGAATGCCCATTGTTATTGCGTACACTGATTACAAGAGCATGTTAACATCAACGCAATAAGCTGACGAAATATTGCATGTATGCAGGTGATCTAATTTTAGGTAACCTCTATAGTTTTTCTGTTCTCATGTTTTATGTTTATTAGACTTGGATGGAAGTAAACCTTTTCTTAGGAGAATAATAATATTAGCAGCCGTTCTTAATAGTACAATTTATTGTATTATGGAATATATCTATGGATGTATGGTGGTAACTTTAGAAACTTTGACCTTCATAAGTGCTTACTTAGTGCTTAGGGCTTAAACTAGGTAAATAAATGACTTTGAAATCATTGCATTGTAAAAAAATTGCAGCCATATAAAACAAGTTTCCAAACATAATTTTATTAAAAGTACTTAGATATAAGATTGAATTACAATGGAATTAAGAAAGCGGTTACTGGTTGATGTTGTGATATTTAATTTGTTAATTTTAGCTTATTTACGCCACTAGAATTTTTCCTCAATCCATACACTAAGAGCAGCATTGCAATATATAGCATTCTAGCAATTTATTATGTCTAGTCCATGTGTAGACTTCGGTTATGATTCAACTTGCACAGATGGCCTGATCTCTAAATGACCACCTTTCAATAAACAAATTGAAGAATTACCCATTCATAATCATTCCGATATCCGCCCGGCCAATAGACAGCAATTTAGTCATTGAAATGTCCTTTTCGTATCAACGAGCATCCATTTTGCAAACAGAACTGGCTCGAGCGAATAGTTAGCGATTCGCGTGGGGGTTCGTATCGAAATGCGGGATTATAAACGGCTTTATTTGTTCGGTTTCTGGGTCGTCGGTCTTGGCTGACCTGTCTCATTGACGCTGTGAAAGTGACTGAAGCATGTGCTCTCCTTTTTTGCACATTTTGCGCATTTGACCGAAGTTATTATTTCAATACAGGGTTAGAGGATTTGTAAAGAATGGCAAACAACAATACGTGAAATGCTGGCTGTTACGGATATATTTAGATTGTTTTCTCTAGACAGTATGGCATCAGGTTCATTGTACTGGGAATTGCGAATGCAAAAATATATCGACGGAACTGAAATGAAATGTGTCAAACAGAAACGGTACGCGGTGACATGTAGGTAATGTTGTCTTTACTTGCGACGACACGTGCTCTCAATTATCATGTTATAGACGTTTATAAATTTATTTGATGTGAAAAATGAACTCATGAGACATGAAACTGGAAGTTAGTTTGTATTGTCATTTTTAACCCGGAAAATTATGGTACCATCCTAAACAAACTAATAGATGGACAGGAAGTAAAGAATTGAATTACAAATGAGGGAATCTATCAATTCAAATTGACAAATATTAAATATATACCTACATGTAGTTGTTATAAATATAGCTGTAATGGAAAACAAATATGTGTAGTACCTATACTATAATGGGAGGAAAAGGCACGATTGATAATAGTTGAGTAATACGAACACGTAATAATGATGCAGAGTAATGAACATTAACTGTGAACCAATAAAAAGGTCACAGTGTCGATGTAACGAGTAGGATCCGTGTATTATTTATAGACAGACCAACACGCGGTTTTATTTATCTGAAGATGAGCCATCCGCGCCCGCGCCCACCCCGGCCGGTGATGTGCGTGCGTGACTTACTTCATGTTAAAAAACTTTATGTGCCGTTGTTATTTATGATTTTCTACATCTTATGGACTTAAAACCCTCAATGAGCAGAATATTTTTAGGTTTTCATGGATAATTTACGAAATGCGTCATCTCTTGCGTCATATATATTATATACATTATACATTTCTGAATCAGCGCAGCATGGATGAATTTCAATAATGCAATCAAATGTTTTCGTTCGTATTTGATAAAAACTGGTACTGCTGGTCCTTGCCGGAGGTTCTAACACTTCTTATTAGAACTGCACAAAAGTTAAACTTGAATTGATAATCCGTTGAGCTAACTGTTTTCAACCTGTACACTGTACATGCGAAAATTCAGTGTACTTATCCTGTTTGACCACTTGGCGAGATTAAAATTTGAACTTGGAATGAAATTCTCGTGTGTTGAATTTAACATCAAAGGCAGTCTCGAGAAAGACGTCGCAAGGGACAGTCGTAGCGTCGCCTGCCTTCCAACCGGTTATTATTGCCTGCAAAAGGATATACGAAGTTTATTTTGGGACCAAACTTTTGTTAATCGCTTTCGGATGATTTTCGTGGACGTGGAAGAGTTACGTAAATTGTGAGACGTGCAGACGTTCCGATTTTCGTTTAGAATTGTACAGCCATATCTCCGATTGAATATAATTTTCAGGCAATGTGTGACGCAAACCAGAACATGGTTCAATTTAAAATATAGCTTTATCTAGCTTATTGTTGATCGAAGTTTATCTAGTATACACTGCGCCACATGCATGGGTCGTAACCCCGATTTCGAGATAGAAACGTGGGGACTGTTTACAAAATAAACAAACTTTTGTCTGTGTTTATGTATCGATGTTTTAAACTGAAAGAGTGTTCTGTGAATATAGATAACCTGGATGTGTATTTTGGGAACTTGCCGTAATTATTGACTGTTATTGTATTTAAGAGAAGACTAGACGATTGCACAGAATTTCAATCAACTAGTATTTTTTTGGATTTTTAAAATGCATTTGACATAGTAACAATGCAGCTCCCTCATGGACAGTGAGGGTCGACTTGTATTTTGGAAAAGTGGGGTGTGGGAGGGGGGTGCACCCACTCTCAACTGTAACACCTGCAAGAAGAGACGAGCTGATAGGATGAGCGCTAACGAGAAACCGCAGTTGTAAGTTTTTGGGGCATTGAATTGTCCTTTGAAAGCTTTTGTGGATACTTTATAGCTTCCTCCTATTTTTATATGAACCAAAAGTCAGTCCTATACCTTTTCTATTTGTTTGTCGGTCATCAGTAGCCATCAGTATTCGGTTGTTCCTTATCGATTGATAGGACTCAGTGGTACCTCGGGTTCTTTTCCAATTTTGTCAACATCTCCTTTTTATCTATATAGCAGCACCAATCGAGCTGAACAGTCTGTTTAGGAGGAATTAAATATCTTGAATAAAAAATTTCAAAATGAGACTTGCAAATACGAAGCATATATTTAGCTCGTGCCACCACAAATGTCTGCACAGTGTTTGCGCATAAATAGACTGTTATTTTGAACAAATTCATTGCATTGTTTGAATAAGGTTATTTTAGTTGTTGTGCTTTTAAGGGTAAATAACATTGGGATGAATCACTACTTCGTAGGTAGGTTGAAACTTGTAACACGTGTGACAGAACTTTTTCCTTGAGTAGATAAATTCAGGACTGTTTACTGCATGTTTCAAGTTAATACGTGCATATTATTGTAACTCTTACATCACACGTTGCCGATAATGAGTTAACAATGGAACAAAAGAATTAAACAATTGATAATTCGACATTGTTATATAAAGCAGAGCTACACGTTATCCTACATTCAAATTTCATCTGATTTGATATCAGATACATCAATCATGATAAGTGGAAATTCTCACGCTATTTGATCAACTGAGTAAACAATGTAAAAGTGGTCAGTTTAATTGGTAGGTTATGCGTTACCTATTTTATCGTCTGTATTTTATTTTGGTGCTACTAATTTGTGCTTCTCCCTCTTTCCAAATAGGACTCCTCCTAGTTTCTATTTGTAAATAAAAGTAATCAATTTATTACCTCTTTGGCTCTTTACTTTAAAACCACAGATGATGAATTAGTTTACTTTCCCTGTATATGTATTTTGCCCAGCTTCGTAAATGTTATGTTAATAAATCATATGTTCTCGTGAGATATAATAATTGCAGCAGGTTTTAAAACGTTTGCTTCCTTGATATACTTATTGAATATTAAACTGGTTTCCTTATCTTCAGCATCATTATCATTAATGTCT
Organism: Tetheella fluctuosa; assembly: GCA_951216915.1. Lineage (NCBI taxonomy): Eukaryota > Metazoa > Arthropoda > Insecta > Lepidoptera > Drepanidae > Tetheella > Tetheella fluctuosa. The sequence goes on along the minus strand of OX578215.1, from coordinate 14,616,900 downwards.
TCACGCTGCGGCCATTATTTCTGATGATTCCGTATCTAAAAACTCATAATTTTTTTGCAAGCACGCTCTATTTTTCTCCATGTTATTTATGTTATATATATAAAAAGTGTGGCGAATTTACTAGCTTTACTATTCCAACTATTATTTTTATTGAAATAGCTTGTCTTATTGAAAACGGTGCGTTTGATTTTGATTTTGTTTTGGTAAAAAATATTGTAAACATTGCATTAGAGGATCCTAAGTAATCTTTTAGACTTCATTTCGCATTCTAATTGAAGTATTTACATTACAATTACATGTTACTTCACGCCGTGTTCACTTCGCTTACAACTTGAGAGAGTCTCTCAAAAACCCATTCCATATCCACCACGGCTTGTTCATTCTATTCCTTTCATTAGAATGCTAATCAAAACGTAGCAGTTCAACCGTAACAAACAAGCCAAACGGTGCGTTGCGTCGTGTTCAGTTCAGCTAATTATAATTCTCTATTATGATTTATTGTTGCTATTCCTGAACTAACCTTAGGTCCGGGAATGAGCGCCGTTTATGATGGGTCGCCGACAGTTTTACTGACTTGGCATCACCTGCCTCGGTTTCCCGTAATATGTGTAAGATCTGTACTAACATTAACGCCTACATACATTCTTAGACTACGTGTGGTAACGAGAACTACTATGGATGGTGTATTTACAATATCTCATGATTTGGTTGTTTTTGTAGCATATAATTGTCCTTGAGACTTTCATACTAATTTGATAGACGTACAGACTATCCTTTTTCTCACTATGTTATGACGTGACATTTATAGGTTAGATCTGCCAGCTTTGTATAAATCCCTGTATATAATAATAGGAATGAATTCCAGATTTACAAATATCTTTGCATCCAAGGGATGTAGTTGTCTTAATTTGTTATTTCTACCCCTATTCAGTAACATAACTTGAATGCTCACAAATTTCTGCCGGGTATAACAAAAAAATATGTTATATTTGCCGGAAGACATAGAAATTAGGGCGAACCGACGTTATGCGGGGTGCGAGTGGTGCGAGCGACACAATTCGTGATAAAGGGTCGTTACCACCGACTTACATAACATTACAGTAGTTTTTATCGTTTATTACTATTACATGGACTTTGTCGAGAGTCAATAGTTTTAATGATTTGTTCGAGTGTGTTAGATTGTTATAAGCATTAACTTTATTAATGATATGTTTACTGCAGCTATTATCAATTTACTCTACTGACTGCCTATAGAAACCTTACCATGAATTGTACTTAGCAAGAGGAATTTAATTGGACAAGTTTAGTAGAAAACTGTACAGGCTCTAATATACAAATAGCATTTTATTAATATGGTTAAATTATCTCTGCCTTTAACGCAACCAGTAAGGTTGGGAAACCCTCATGTTGTAAAAAGCGATCGAAGGCAGCTAATAGCTCGTCGACATACCTACGATGTAAATACATTCTTTGCATATTAAAAATGGAAGTCGTAGCGCCTTATTTTTTATCTGTAAAACTGTATTCTCTTATATTTTTTATGGCCCGGTATTTGTGCTGCTAATATTGCCGAAAAAGCCTTATACGTTTTTAGTATCCTTTGAAAAATATCATGCTCATCGATTCTCTATGATTGTCATGCGATGACGTAGATTTTGCAGACGAAGGCACGGTTGTCGACGCATCGATAACAGCTAGATAGTCTGTTTTGTAACTCATTGTGAGTTGTGCATAAACAATGTGTGACATGTTTCCTTATCCAATCAGCAGTAGACTCATTTCCGCATTCCCAGAAGTCATAAACTTGACCTTGATTGTGGCCACTTTTGGACAGTCGAGTCATCTCAAGCAGTGCTATGGTAGTCAGTGCGACGAAATTATTTTAAACCTCTTTGGGATTATGTTCAGCAACTTCTGGCTGCATACTACTGAGGTTTAGTTTACCCGTTTCCAAAAAGGCCCTGATGTACCGATCTACTGTTAATTACCAAGGATATATAGCATCAACAGATACCTATCTTGAAATGATCGGCAACCTGTGGAACAGACTGAGTAATCTAGTAAATATCGTGCTTATGTGTAATATTTTGCTTGTTACAGCGAGCTAAAAAAACTTTCCGAAGAGAGTCTCACTCGACAGCCCGAGGAGGTGTTTGATATTATATGCAAACTCGGCGAGGGGTCTTATGGCAGTGTTTATAAGGTAACCATTAGCAGAAAGCCATAGTCTTCATCTTTAACTCTAGCATGCAGTTAAATAAATACAGAGACCTTCAGTGGGGTCTAAAAACCACTCGAGCATTATTGGTGAAAAAAATATTATATAAAGCCCTGTTATAAACTAGGAGTAACGTCATTATTCAATAGAGCTAGACCATTAACAATCGTCTATAAACAAGCGATGTCTCGTATTTGAAGTCGTAAAAAGTCAATGATACACCAGGATATGATTGGGGACGCGGGTTCTGTAGTAGCCTACTGGTAGACAAGCCAGAGTTGGCGCATGGCTGTCTATAATTCTAAACAACTTTTGTGTGATCTCTGCCTGGAGTCACACGTCTCTCTTGAGTAGGTTTCTTGCAGCCGAGTTCCTTAACGAATGGCCAATAATAATTTGCGCCCGTACGTTATGTCTGTACCGTTTAAATTGCACAGTTTATCAAATTGGACGTAGTTTCTAAACTAGATACATGTGATCATGTTCTAGATTCATGACCGACATTTTAAGAGATAGATTAAATGACATCCTATATATATATTTCTTAACTGATTTGATAATGTCGTCTCAGAATCTGTATGTTTTCAATCACGCAAATATTACTGAACGGTTCTGGATTAAACTTTGCACTTTATATAACACATTTCTCCCGTAAAAGCATTAGATCCCTGAGGAACTCGGGGTAAAAATAGTGGAATATAAATAGGTAAAGCAATCCCTTAATATGTACCTCCTTCAATAAATTGTAGGCCCTCCACAAAGAGAGCGGGCAGGTGCTCGCCATCAAGCAGGTGCCGGTGGACACGGACCTGCAGGAGATCATCAAGGAGATCTCCATCATGCAGCAGTGCGACAGCCCCTACGTTGTCAAGTACTACGGCAGTTACTTCAAGAATACTGACTTGTGGGTGAGTCATTTTACACTTTGACTGAAATGTAGCATTCCATGTATCTATACAAAATTAGAATGTTATTACAGGACTTACTTATTCTTTCGGGGAATTCCCCCATCAATTTACGGTCGGCAATCACTGAAAGATTGAATATTCGATGGAGTAACTTTGCTAATTGATGTGACAATGAATTACATGTAAATAAAATAGTTTATTTAATAAAGATATTTTCAATTTGACATCTAATAAGGAATCTAAGTACAGTTTACGCGTTTTGGGGCATCGAAAACATTTCAAATTTCCAAATAGTCTCTGTGAACTTCAGCCATAGAATTCCATGACAACATATCTTCCAGTTTGATAATTTACAAAGTTTATCGGAAATGTATCTAGAGTCTAGACTGAAATCTACATGGAATTTTGAACCTTATTCCTATTTTATATGGTGAGTGAGAATTAGAAAGGTTGGTACTTCGGCTAGTCTCAAGTTTATTGCTCTGACCTACTGCAGATTGAGCTGGAATGTATTTAAACTAGAATTTTACGCAAGTATCTCGTATTTTGCTATACTGCAGTAGAAACTAGTACATTTGTTTCTTAATTTTCAAAGGTAACTTGTATTTTCCGGGATTGAAGTGTCTTTAGATTTTGGCTACCATCAAACAAATTATAAGCGAATATAAATTTTGATATGGCAATACATTCGTTAGTAGACGATGCAAACTTTTAATATTAAATCTCATTGGTCTCTTATTTACTTTACATGGCCTCTTTGCAAGTGTTGCCAGTTGGTAATCAACTGGCAACACATCAAATTATGAAGTTTTTTTTTTAAATTTATATTTATAGATAGTAATGGAGTACTGCGGCGCCGGTTCAGTATCAGACATAATGAGGCTACGTAAGAAAACCCTCTCAGAAGACGAGATAGCAACAATACTGTGTGACACACTTAAAGGTCTAGAATACCTGCACCGGCGGAGAAAGATCCACAGGGATATCAAAGCGGGAAACATTTTGCTCAATACTGAGGGTCATGCGAAACTGGCCGATTTTGGGGTAGCTGGACAGTTGACGGTAAGTTTGAAAGAAAAAGAAAGATTTTATTTTATTATTTGATTATGGCGGTAACTCTAATAGCTTTGATCTTCATAATATTAATAGCCGTGGTTCTGGAGACGGCTCGCATAGTGAGGATGTTCCTCGCCCTGGAGCCTTGACTGCCGGCAACTAGGACCCTGTTCCCGTTGCCGGTGGGGATCTATTTTTTATATTTTTAAATGTATTTTTTAATAATTGATTATTATTGCAGGACACAATGGCGAAGCGCAACACAGTGATCGGCACCCCGTTCTGGATGGCTCCGGAGGTGATCCAGGAGATCGGCTACGACTGCGTGGCGGACATCTGGTCGCTCGGCATCACCGCGCTCGAGATGGCCGAGGGCAAGCCGCCCTACGGGGACATACACCCCATGCGGGCCATATTCATGATACCTACCAAGCCGCCGCCCTCCTTTAGGTCAGTTCTTTACATTTTTTCAGGGTGGCTAACCTACATCCTATTTCCTATACTAATATCTTCTATCTATATACATATATTAAATCTTTAGATCAGCGTGGCTGTGGGTGATGTAGGAAGAATCATTTCAGAGAGTAAGAGCATAGAGAATTTTTACATTCTTGTCAATCGCTAATCATTGAAACCACTGAACGAATTTTCATGGAGTCTCCACAGTTTAATGTGGCTTAGCTTGGCGCTTCGAATAGGCTTTATTTTTTTTTGCGCAAGCGAATGGTTGAACGGATTTTCAGGAAATTAGGATATAGAGCTTCATCCCTGAAACGCGAGTCAAACCACAGGACAGGAACTAGTAATAAGTTAATAATTGTAATGATAGCTTGAAAGAGCATTTTATTATCTCAAAGGTTGGCTGGTAGGTGATAAGACCTATTGTAACACTCATTGTATGTTGTATATTAATATTACAATTATATTTGTATGTAGTGTACCTAACTATAAATTATTATCTATCGCAATAGAGTTGCTTACGCAAAAGTAGATGGCGCCACACTCGATTTATGATGTAGACAAAGAATTTTTTGAAATTCAACCCCTATAGGGGTAAAAATCCCCTAAAGGTATATCATAAAATTATCGATAATCCACTTCACAAGTTTTCCAGCGAAGCCCACAAGAATTTTACAAATTAATGTCACGTGATATTATTTAATTTTTATAAATGTTATATCGTTGCAGGGAACCGGACCAATGGTCACCGGAGTTCATAGACTTCGTCAGTCAGTGCCTCGTCAAGATCCCCGACGAGAGAGCCACGGCCGAGTTTTTATTAGCACACGAATTTATAGGTATTGGATAATTTAGTTTTTAATCTCACAATTTTTTTATGTTTTGATGTTTGGGACTTAATCACGCATAAACAGCTTAATGGATTCGAATGAACCTTGCTACATAGATAGATCATACTCTGGAATAACATATAGGGTACTTTATACGTACGTTTTAAACGTTAGATCCCTCGGGAACGCGGGTGAAACCGCGGGGCGGTTCTTAGAGTCGGCTTGATGGTTGACGAAATGATTTAATCTAATACTTCTATTGCGGATCATTATGATGTGCCACGAGCTCCGGTATTTCTGATGGCTAAAGGCGAGGGTGACCACTCGACATCAAAGTCAAAGCCATTTATTCAGTTTAGGCGCTAGGAGGGCACTTATGAAGGTCGAATTTACTGAAGTTACCACCGGTTCGGAAGTCAGCCTTCAACTGAGAAGAACCGGCAAGAAACTCGCAAGGTTACATTTTTTTATAGATTTTTTATAATCTGATTATTGGCTATATTTTTTCAATAACAGCAAAATGTACAAATACAATATACAATAAAAACAAAATGAAAAATACCAATATAAAGTAAATAATAAAATGTAACGCAAACAAGTTCTTATTAATTCAGGTCGATCGTCAGCCTATTTGACCTTTGCCTTAATAGTCAAAAAGTGAGGTGTTGTAAAAGAATGTACCAATAGGGTATTTACTCTATATGAGGAAATATAAAAAAATGTACAATTTAGATAGCTTAGGCAATAAAAAGTCGAAAAATATTAGTTTTAGCTCATAAAATAACTTAATTAATTTTCAAATTCCTTTCAAAGTTTTCAGTTTTTTTAATCTGTTTCTAAACAAGCGAAACAGTAGCCGCCATTATAATGACGTCATACAGTGCTGTATTAAATCTAAAAAGTGTCAACTGAAGTATTATTATTTTTACAATAGTATTCAAAGTCAAAGTCAAGTCAAAGTCAAAGCCATTTATTCAGTTTAGGCCCTAGGAGGGCACTTATGAAGGTCGAATTTACTGAAGCTACCACCGATTCGGAAATCAGCCTTCAACTGAGAAGAACCGGCAAGAAACTCAGCAAGGTTACATTTTTTATACATATATCTTTTTTTTTTTTATAATCTGACTATTGGCTATATTTTTTCAATAACAGCAAAATGTACAATACAATATACAATTAAATCAAAAAGAAAAATACCAATACCAAGCAAATAATAAAATGTAACGCAAACAAGTTCTTATTAAATAATAGCGAATACGCTACATAATGGCTAAAACTAAAAAATAAAATAAAAAAAAAAAAACAATATGCGAAGTGCACCTGTGCAGAGTGAAACTATTTCCAAACATCCCTATCTTCAATATATTGAGCTACCTTGTAATAAGCCTTTTCCTTCAAAACCTTCTTTACGTAAAATTTGAATTTAAAATCGGTCATCTTGGTTACCGAGTTAGGTATTTTATTATAAAAACGAACGCAATTACCAAGGAATGACTTGCTAACTTTGGCTAACCTAAAATATGGAACAACTAATTTCTCTCTTTGCCTTGTATTTATATTATGGACATCTACTTTTGTTTTAAACATTCCTATATTTCATGTTTCATGCATTCAAGAACAGCACACTAATAAAAAGGATAATAGCATATTTTAAATTTATAAAATTTTATAAGTCCAATTAATACCAATATCTGCGCATTAATTTACTTACAAGAGACCAAATAACGTCATGACCGAAGAGTAACATGGCGTCCAGCGATTTCATCTAACTACGCGCGAAAATTGAAAATGTAAAATTTAAATGCATTTTTACAGGCACTTTATTTTATTTGTTTTTTTTTGGTGGCTTATTAGCACCTTAGGAACGAATCGAGACACTTTTCAAAAATGGGTGTAATACCATATCGCAGGTAACGCCAAGCACGCCAGCATCCTGAGCACGATGATCGCGGAGGCGCGCGAGCTGCGGGAGAGCCAGGTGTTCCGGGCCGCCAGCGCCCTCCAACAGAACAACAACGCCAACACATTCGCCGCGGTCAGTTCACATTCCCCCTTATTCGGTCAGACCCATTCGATTGCCATTCCGATCGGAAAATTTAGGCTGATGTGTTAGTCGCAGAATTAAATGAATTGCGATCGGGTACCGATCGACCGCCTCGTTCCAAATGCAAGTTTGAAATGAGAAAATGAGAGCCATCCTATTCTGTAGACCGCTCGATGGGTTTGTCTACCCGATCGGGACCACGATCGAGCAGGTCTGAACGAGGGAGATTATTATATTATTTCCCTATTTCCCTTGGTGACGCCATAACTTGAGAAAGACAACGGATTTCATTTATTTTTCATTAAGTTTTCTATTACTTTGTAGAAGGTTCTTACCGAAAGAAAAATCAAGAAAAATGCTAGTATACAATAAATATGGGGACAGGTACTCGTGCATGAGAATAATAAATAATACGGGTATAGAATTGAATCTCCTTTGTACGTTTTACCTTCTACCCCTCCCGGCCATACGGAGACCGCCAGGGCTGTCTATTTAATATTTAAGTATGAAATTAAGAATGCTGTTCTAAAAAGTTTCAAACTGTTTTGATTTGTATAAAAGTGTTACATAATTTTTTGTTGAACAAACATCTCTCAAATGTTTTTGTATCTTGAATGATAATGAACGTTTTATAATGTTACAAAATGTTAAATGACGTTATATAAGACCGGTGTGAGTACCTTAACAAGTGTACATGTCCTGCAGGGTGAGGGGTACGAGCAGGCGACGATGAAGCAAGTATCAGACGGCACGCTGGTGCCGGCGCGGGACACCACCGACCTGGCGGCCGACCTCGGCACTATGGTCATCAATGAGCCTGAATCTGACCTGGCTACCATGAAACGTTAGTAAACACCTAATGGTTATGTTCTTAGAGTCTCTTTTTAATTGGGGAAAATAACAAACCATTAAGGTATGTTAGCATTTTACAATGGCTGTTGCCTAACGCCTTGGTATGCCCGAAAGTTGGCAACATTTTGGGACCAATCTCACCACACATAGCCTCGACGTGTACTGGCTCTCGTGTTTAGCAAGATAATGAACGTCAAAGGACAAATCTGTTTTTTTTAATTTTAATATATTAAACTTGTGACCTGATTCAGAAGAATTTTCTTCTTACTCATCATAGGTCACGACACAGACCCAATGGACACAAACAAACCAAGGTATCGGCCGCTTTTCCTAGAACACTTTGAGAAAAAAGAAGTTAACCACTTAAATATCGGCGCGGGAACTAATGGCACACTCACTAGCCATATACGGTTACCAGGGGAGGAGACTGTTACGTAAGTATTTTACCAAATTTTTGTGATAAAGTATATATTTTAGACCATCTATGTAGATTATAAATTCTAAAGGCCATAGTATAGAGCCTTGTAGGAATCCCGACAGAAAAAAAATAATTAGAAGAAATCGCTCCATATAATAATCATTTTATATTGTTCGATATCATAATGTACACGTTGGAGCATAGACAGATCCATTTGGTCTACCTAAATCAGTTTCACGTGTAAGAGTATAAGAGTATCGTGGTCATTACTGTCAAAAGCTTTGAAAAAGTCTGCATATTATTGTTTCCGACATAGTTTGCAGATTAGGACATGCTTAGGCTACTTTAGATGGCTAAGCTATCTATTACCTGCTAATCCTAAAATAAAATCATGTTTATTAAAGAAAAAATACTATTCCGGATTTTTTCCCGCCTACCAGAATTAATAAAGATTGGCCTTTTGAAATCTGTTATGTGTCAAACATTCATAATTTTTTATGATTTCTTATAAGAATATACGATTTTCAGCGCGGAAGGCGAGACAGAAACGACAGCGAACCCAGCGCTGGCATTCCAGCGAGCATTCGTGGAGGAAGGCAACTTCGAATTCGTAAGTCAACTGCACGTCGTCACGCTACTCTCTCTAAACGATACAGCCGCAAGCGACCGTAAGTCCTCTAATACACCTAGTGCAAGATCTGTTTATATTTGTGTCGTTGTGTGACGCTCATTGTACATAATAACTATTGATTTTTCATAATTAAATTTAGAGTCCGGCGCGCAAATGTACCCTTCGATCAATTAGTTTCTATAAAGTAGAAATTTTATTCCCGTATTTACAGTATTTGTCGTAATCAATCGGTCAATAACGGCAATTATTTTTCTAATATCCTCTCGAGTTTTTGCTATCGATCTTTCATCCCCTTCAGTTTCGTCGTCATATTTAATATGTGCCAGCTAACCATTAAATTGACTAACTTATTTTAGTGCTATAAATATCACGAATAATATTTTGTCGGGTAAATATTATTCGCGATATTTAAAAAAATTCTAACGGTCGTTTATAATAAAATAATACAGAATGGACTTACGGTTCTTGTGCTCACTCAACTCATTATAATATAAAGGCCGACCAGAAAAATAAAACACCTCGCCATATTGCGGAATTTCACGGAACTTATACGTGGACCGATTTCACTACGAGCTGTCGAAATATTTTCAAGATTTTTTTATTTTTCTGGTCAGGCTTTAGGTTTTTAATCAAGGGCAAACGTTTAAAGGCCAATACGGGCATAGTACAAGTAAACATACAATTAGAATCGATCAAAACGTTTGCTCTCGAATACTTTTGTACCTCCACCCCTGATGTGGTCCTGGTACCTACTGGTACACGCACCGGCACACGCACAGCTGGCGCACCTGCCCGCGCGCGAGCTGGAGGCGCGCATGGCGCGGCTGGACGCGGAGATGGAGGCCGACATCGACCTGCTGCGCAAGCGGTACGACACCAAGCGGCAGCCCATCCTCGACGCCATCCACCTCAAGCGGAAGCGCCAGCAGAACTTCTAGCCGCCGTGTCGCCGTGTCGCCGTGCCGACCGCGACTCGAGCGTCCCGTCTAGACGTCTCGACCTCCCTACTTACAAGCCTCGCCCGACTTCGGAGTCTATCGAGCTCCGGTTCGTAATATAACTAAGAGAAAACTCCGAAATAGCGGGGCCCCGAGACTTTTGAATCCGCCGAAAATTTCCTCCCGTATGTGACTCCGGATTTTTAAAACCGCGGCCGCGTCCCTCTCTTGTGAACGATCGATGATATACCGTCGGATGCCCGATATTAAGATGACGAGTCGATAATTTAAAAAAAAAGTTTACCCTTGTGAATACCGGCCTAACCGATAATCTTGCTCCTCCGTGTTAAAAAATAATTAAGTGGGACCCCGACTTAAAAATCTCGAGGCTGTATTTTGTTTTAGTCGAGGTGCTTCCGCGTAGATGCCGAAGCGATTTAAACCCGACCGACTATTGTCGTTGTTTCTGTTTTTTTCTCGCGTCCTGAAAATCGGCCTCAAATTTTCTAAACTTATCGATCCCTTCTGCGTAACGTAGATTGGCCAAATTTCGGTGCCATTTATGAAATGTTTGAATGTGCGGTTTCGCGGCGTGTAGTTCGACAGTAGGTAGGTTAGAGAAACTCAAAAGTTAGAAGGCGTAGTTTTTATCTTGACATTCACTCGCGCCATTTCCTTTAATAACTTTTTCTCTAGTAAAGTATTTTGTCACAAAAAAAGAACTAAAGAAAAGCGGATATATCGTAAAGTTGAATGATTCTCCTAATTTAGTAGTGTTAACATAGGTTGTTATTGTAGTATAAAGTAGACTTTAATTCGTATGTAAGTAAACGTAAGAGCGCTGAAACATATCTGTGACTTGCGGACTCCGCTAGGTGGCGCTGACTGTATGGATCTAAATTCTTATGAAGCTCAAAATCTACAATGAAATCTTTTTGGTTCGTAAAATTTAGAGTTAAAACATAATTTCAAAACCAAAGCCATTCTAGTGGGTAGTGTATTTTCATTCGTTCTGAATTATTGTAAACGCCGTATTTCCTAATAATTCCTCAACATAAACATAGTGTAAGTTTTAAATTGAATTGGATTTCAGATTAGTGATGAACAAACATACAATACAATAGACCGGAAATACATTTTTAATTTTATTCATTAAAAAATCTCTGATAAGAATCTACCCGTGGATCTAACTTTACGGTTTAAATTTTTTTGATAATTCAGAATGGAATATGGCACTCCGCTCTGTAGCTTATTGTATTAAATTCATGACAATATAATTTGTAGATAGACTTTATATTTATCGAGTTACTATTATGAGTTCTATTGTAGTACTTTTGTTTTGTTTGATGTATTTTGTGTTGTAAGTTCCTTGCGTTAAGATCTCAATCGTGTTATCTCGCGAACTGTATCATATGTATACGTATATGTAAGTCTGTATACAATGTATTGTATATTTTTACCCGTCTTGCGTGTGCGCAGGGTAAAGTTTTCAACTTTGGTAGTGGGTTGTGAGATGAATTTACAAAATAATTAAATCACACCTGAAGCTTCAGATTATGAATTACTGAGAATTATTGAAAGCAATACTATATCTCTATCGAGAGTCTATGCATTTCTTTACTACATTATAATAATGTAAAATAATACACTAAGTTGTAAATTTAATGGAAAGATAAAGCTTGAGTTTATTCCTTGTGGTGTTACATAGCATTCTTATACATTTTCTGCCATATATAGTATATTGCCATTCAGTAGTCAACTCTATTAATTCTACTTAAAGATAATATTTAAATACAAATACTTTTTAGAAGTGCCATTAACTGTAAAAGAAAGCAATGTTCATAGTATTTTCTTACTGCAAGCAATAGTTTGTAGAATATAAATCTATATCTTGATCTAAGAATGGATAATCGATCTAATTTCGTGCCATCTGATGATTACGAGAAATATTGACAGTGACAGTAAATATTTTTTTAAATAATTGAATTGTAATTGTAATCAAAATTGTCATCTTTATGAAGCCATAATTTATTGTGACAAATATTTTTTATAAATTGAAATACGAAATTCATGGTGTTAGCGGAATTTCCTACAATTAGCTTATAATAGTTCAAAATTAAACCTACTCGCTTTGAATTTAGTGTTTAAAATTGCTACAATTTTTTTTTGTAATTTACCAAATTCTGCTAACTATTTGGCGATAATCGGCCGGCCTATACATTATATTGATTTGTCTTTATAAAAATGTACAGGGTAAAATTGAAATAAATATTAAACATTGCTTAAATTTAGCTGTTTAGTGTCATCACATTCGTCCTACAATCAAGTATTTTTTTAAATCATGATACAAAATGTACTTTTGCGGAAAAATAAGATGTTTGAACCCGCTAGCTAGAGGATAGACGAATAATAGTATATTATTTAGTTTTATCTTTATATTGAAAAGTTACATTTTGTACCTCAATGTCAAGAAAGAGTGGCAGAAATACTACTATAAAATCTCAAATCAAAGTGACTTTCGTGTCGTATTACTTTTAATATTTCTGTCATTCAATTCGATTGTCGATTTATTTGTACGTAATGTATTTTCAATAAGGTTATAAAGTCGAACAGATTAAATAGTTGTTGACGATGGTTGCAGTTACGTAGGTTTGTTGAGGTGGTGAATGCTTATGACTATGTTCACGTGTGTGCTATATGCAAAAGGTCGTCCGTACACGTGGTTACATTTGCCAACATAATTTTTAAACCAATTATTCTTTGGTGCTAATCACTATCAGATATTAAAGTGCTGTAAGTTTTATAATAGACAATCTATGTTGAGCATAATGTGGCAACGTATACAGACGGCCTTACGCCTTGTATTGTATAGTTTGTTGTAACGTAGTACGAGGGAAGTGCACTTTGTAATTCAGTAGATTGCTGAAGTGTTGATAGCTGCGTATGCATTATATTTTTGGACAGGCAAACTCACGAAATAAAAAGATTAATTATAAACAAACATATTTTTATTTGTGACCCTAGTATAGCTATAAATTATACAAAGTTAACAAAACTAGAGTAGGTAATATTCGTAACATAGATAAATCTATTTGGAAATAATATCTACTTTAATATAATACTAAATGATAGTAAATAACAATAGTGCTGTTATATACTAGGTTTTTTTTTTTTATAAAAACATCAAATAAAATCACTTTTTGACTAGCATAATTTTGATCTTTTGAGTAAAATATACAAATTAAATAACGTTCTAATAGCGACCTAATGAGTAAACATTACAATTCAAAAACTAATAATTCACATCAAATTAGTTATACTTGCATTTATGCGACCAAATCTGGAATGACTTGCACCCGGACTGTTGCGGGCGCTAAGGATTTTTTAAAATTAATATAATACTGTAACCAAAACGACGCACGGACGTTGTCATTGAAATTTCAACTGTAACTTCTTTTATCTTAGGTATTTCTCACAAATTCTCTGACGTTTTCTCTCTGGCTTAATTCAAAATTAAACTATATTTCATGCCTTAAAATTAACAGTGCATCAAATGCGCATTTTCCTATCAAGATATTACCTCATACAGATAAGTTTAGTATTTCACTTATTTTTAATATACTTGAATGATATTTAAAACTTGTTACATTATAAATTGGTCATCCAAACCATTAAATGCAAGTAATCTTAGGATAACATTAATATTTTCATAAGATATGAAAGGAACTCTCAGAAAAAAAAACTAGAATAATGGGATATAAGAATGATAATTAAATCTAAGGTACAATATTTAAAAAAGTGTGAAGGCGGCAAGTACATTACTAAATTACTCGGTGGGAGGTAAAGCTACCAGTCACAGAACATATTCTGTTAATACTCTTATTTTATCAACATGAGATTGAATAATACTACTGTTAACATTTTATACAAAGTATTTTGAAACAAACGCGGTGATCCTCTCCTGTCACTAAGCTTACTGAACTTGCAATCAAAAGTAATTGAAATATGGTTCAATTTCGATCAATCACAGGACCCACTTTGAATGGCCGTACAGTGCAATTGTATCGAATGTATATAATATAATTTCGCATAGTAGACATGAAATTAAGATTCGCGGTACTAATGTATGCGTATTATCGTTAGGTACTCTATACCTGTAAGGTGTTTTACCTCAGTGCGGAATGTTCATTTAGTATCTACAAATTATTTTAGTGAAATAAATAGAGGAGAACTATAGACGTTTTATATCCTAAATCTTTTAAAAAAATCATGAAATGTGATGAAATTTTTTACTAGTTATATAAATGAATCTCATGTACCTTGTATGATAACTTGTATGCAATTATAGCATTTGACACGCCTACTTTCACATTTATTATACAATTTAACATAACCAAATATACACTCATGTTTCCAAAATATAAATTGAGTATTAAAATTTAAATAAACAACTAACTACTTGATCACAGCTACAATGGAATAAATATAGGTGATATACAGTTCTTTATAAAGAAAAGTTTGACTAAATAATTTCCTTATAATATTCAAGCTCATAATTCTTCGAGAATTAAATGAGACACTTAGCTAGCCTCTGATGAAGATGCTCATTTGATTAAAAAAGAAAATTAAAACCATCCTTATTTTATGGTTAAAATTTACATTAATTTACCTTTACCATAATAGATTACTATTTAACAATTCTTTATTGTTTATGTAACTACTGCATCTTGCTCAATTTACTTGTTTATCATGTCGCAGTAAATATATTAATTTCATTACCATGCGATCCCTTCGACACTCTGGAAAGTAATGCAGGTAACGACGTAATGCCGAATGCTAGTGCCTCAGGATCATTTGGCAGTAGAGAAAGCTATCCAACACTGTAAAGAGAAAAATAATTGTTACTTTTCTAATTTTACATTTATCATCTCAAAATCTAATTAATAATAATAATTGTCATATACAATCAAATACAGAACTACCATTTTTATAAGTTACATCGATATTTTATAAGATACACCAAGGTAATAAAGGCCTTGTTGCTTTACGTTTACAAGAGTCTTGTGCTATCTCACTCATAACTTTCACCAATCTCACTATGCTGTGTTGTTACGTACGAGATATGACTAAAGGTACCGAGTATTGATAGAGCATATTATGCACTTACAGTACTGCGCAGCACTAATCAACAGATCATATATCTGCATAGGCCCCTTGTCTTGAAAGACAATTTCACACACGAACACATACACCACCCGGCTGGTCTCAAACAGTGAATCCAACAACAACCATGTGATGATATTCCGTCCAACATTCTGAGCAGCGCTTCGGTTCATCACTATGCAGCTGTTGAGGAACCCAATAGCACTCGTAACCAGCATAAGTCCAGATATGAAGTAGTGGATTACTGGGGAGGACAAAAATACTTTGCATATTTTTTTTTATTTGTATAAGGCTGGTGCCACAATCTCACCATGTTAAGATCAAAGTTCCTAGAAAGAACTGGCTCTCAAGTGCACCTACCGGAACACACCAGTAAATGATTGGTGACAGATATATAACTTGAAGGGTGGTAGTCAGTGGGTAATGTAATGTACCCTACCACTGTCCTATGGTTTTCTCACAATGTTTTCCTTCACGAAAAGGAACGTTAATAGAATAATTTGATCAGTATGTCCAAGAATATAATAAATTAGTTGTTACAGTACATACACAAGATATTGGAAAAACTAAAGTTACTACTACTACCAACTTAAAAGAATGTACATACTTAAATCACTGCCAAGAAGAGGAGTCAAGTAAAACAGTTCTGGGTTGAGGAATCGAAGCAAGGCCATCACAAATGCTGAAGCAGTTGAAACCTGAAAACAGCCAAACAATATTTTTACAGCAATCATTCAACAAGGAATGTTCTATGAAATGCTGCTTTTAATTGGCTGAATAATGAAATACCCCTATAATAGCAGTACTCTTTCTTTAAGAGTAGCTGAAGATACCACATGTAGATTTTTTGACAATATTATTGTTGGTGGCAGATCCAGAATGTTGGTTTAGGAGGGGCTGAGTGTAGGCTTTGTCAAGGAAAACACTAAAAAAGCACATACATTTTTATTCATGTTGTTTTATAACAAACCTAGACAACACTCTGTAGATGAAATAATAGATCATATCTTAATTAACAAGACATTAATTTGAATGATAATAAAACAAGCCTAGAATGCTCACTTTGCTAGGCCAAGATAAATAAAGTATAGAGATATGCTATTTAAGGCACATCTCAGTTCTTGCATCCTTCCATAGGTAGCGCTTACTACCATAGGTATATTTCGATTGGAATATTTTTGCTGACATATCATGTAATATATCCCAAGGGGTGTGTTAATGAAGGCATAAATTAAGAAAGAATGTGTAATGAAGTCAGTAAATTATTGTTATGATTATTTATAAAACTATGCAAATTTTATCCAGGTTTTATAGCCAGTCTGACTTGAACCTATGTAAAGTACGGTAGCAAAGAAAGTATGGAGTTAATTGAACTTTGCTTGGCATTTAATTAATCATAGGTCACAGGTACCAACTCATCATTATATCATTAAGTCAAAGGCGTAAATTAGATATCAACAGACATAAGTTAGCAGGTAGTGAACATAATACGTTCAAGGACTCTCAATATACTGTAATTTGATTTTGTTTAACAATTTCCATGCGAAGTAAATTCTTGTTCTTTCTGTAATAAAATAGCAAATAACAGCAGTCTGCATGTTACATATGAAATAATAGTGGGACTGTAAATAAATAAAAATGTTTACTTACAGCAAAAACAGCGGCAACAATTCTAATATACATTTTGAGATCTATCTTCGGCATAGTTTTGGACTGTTTTGACATCGAGACGCAGTTTCCTATGCGAGCGAAGGCTTACCCGAAATCACTAGGGATTCATTGATTATTACGTCTTGGGAGGTATGCTGATATTTCGAGCAGTACAATAATTTGGTTCGATAGAAATACCGTATAAATATACCTATAATTATGATAGATACGTATTTCCGCGCTTCACCAACCAACCAATCAACCAAATTAACCAAACCAAATCAATCAATCACCTGCTTTTGTTGACTTGCTTGACACAGACAGTGTTGCCACCCTCCGATTTTGATTTTCACCGGACTCGTGAAATTTCCTTTAATTAATAACTTTAGATGGCACCTGACGATTGGTGAAACGTATTTTTGTACTAGGTTACTCCTAAATACTTAAGCACTGTAGTTAATACTTGTATTCTCTTTTATTTTATATGTCATTTCTTCACATGTATGTATTAGATGAATACAATAAAGAATATTTCATTCATTCATTTCATCTCATTTAGGTATCGCCTACGCGTACGGTTGGAAACGGGCATTATAGGCACTTTTCAATATGTTTTACCCTAACATTTATTTTAAGAATAAAACACAAATTGAGGTGAATAGGGTATTTTACTCTTTAGGTATGTGATAAAATATAAAAATATACAATTTAGATAGCTTAGGCAATAAGCAGTCGGAAAATGTTAATTTTAGTTCATAAAATAACTTAATTAATTTCAAAGTTTTCAGTTTTTTTAATCTGTTTCTAAACAAGCTAAACAGTAGCCGCCATTATATGACATCATATAGTGCTGGAAGTAAACTAAACTGACCCTTCAACTGAAGTATTATTATTATTATTTTTACACTATGCATTCAGGAACAGCACACCAATGAAAAGGACCATAGCTTATTTTTAATTTTTTAAATTTTATAACTCCAATGTAGACCAATATCAGCGCATTTGTACAACAAGTTGTACAATTTGTACTTACAAGATCAAAATGACGTCATGACCATAGAGTGACATGTCATCCAGCGTTTTCATCAAACTACTCCCGACATTTGAAAATGTAAAATTGAAATGCATTTTTATGGCACTTATCGCTTGAATAAGAATTTTGTGTTTTTTTGTGGTTTATTAGCACCTTAGGAACGAATTGAGACACTTTTCGAAAATAGGTGTAATACCCTGTTATTATGTATTTCACGACCTACTTACCTTTACCTCATTTCTATATATTTTTAAAATACATTCATTGTTTGGGTTTCCGATTTCAACTCTTATGTGTAATAATTTCATAGTTGAATTCTTGTCAAAATAAAAAAAATCCAATCTCGATTTTCTAGTATCTATGATCGATTCACTGGATCGATTGGATGAAACACGGAAGTGAAATCAAGTCAAACAAACAAGAATAAACCAGTCTAACTCACACACAACGGCCTCACACACAAACAAAGGTGCATTATTCTGCATACACAACTAAATATATGAGCGATTATTATTGTTTGTTGCTTGCATCGGTAAGCCAAGCTACGTTCGGAAAAATCTCCTAAAATATTTTTACCCCCAAAATTCCCCTAAATAATTTTGTGCCCTAAAATCCCCAAATTGGCAAAAATCCCCTAAACCTAGGGGAAAATACCCTAAGATGGGGACACTGGACACAGAACACACACAGTCAGTACAAGCTAGCCTAGCGAGAAGAATAATATCTACAAAACAGCTATATTTTAAACGCCATCTATTGATCACCCCATAAGACATAAATAAAAAGTCCAAAGATATTTTTTTTTCTTTACCATGGCTTGCATCGTTATAGTAATTTTCACTTCGTCACAAGCTGCGCTATCTAATGTGACGTGACGAGGGTAATGTGTATCGAATATGATTTAGGGGCGTGCATAGATGGCGGTAAAAATCTGTCGCATTTATGTTATCGTAGTAGTTATTAATTTGCTTCTCAGATTTGCTCATCAGAAAAAGACACATGCTTTTTTACATATATGCCATTTATCGAAATACCATGGAATGCGATTCTTTTGTGAAATGACGTATAAGAGGTGTTGTGTGGATAGATGGCAGTAGCAGTACTTGTTAAGCGGAAAATGTAAAATTAGTACATATTTATGGTTTATTATCACATATAGCAAAACAAAAATCTTACATTTGATTGAATTAATAAATTATTATTACTTATAAGATGATCTGTCATGTGTGTGACAAGTTCTGTAGCTACTGAAAATAATGCGCGATAGTTTTATTTTTACAGTAGAACAGTTTTTTTACACAGGCAGAATTTTTGTTAAATAGTAGCTTTAGCAGAGGTCAGGTCATACTTCATGCATAGATTAGTGCTAGTATATTAATATAATAGTGATCTATGGCATAGTGCTACATGTGCAAATTCTGTGATGAATATTAACACCAGTAATTCGAAGCGTCACATGTGTGTCGTATAGCAATCCTACGGTAATTGCTTGTAGCTGTACCATAAACACAAAAATATTTTTTCTAATAAAAAACTATACTTACTTATTAAAAAGCACAATTTGAATTTTATAGGTCACCCTCCTCATAACTTACATACCTACTATGAGATGAATAAATTATTAATTTTAATTTACTATGGTTCTCCGCATTCGTCACTGCTACAAATATTTTTTTATGAATGTAGGTGCAGCAATTAAAAACGATTTGGTCACTTGTCACGCTCTTCAACAATCATTCGCTACTGTCAGTCACAGCATTTGCATAACCATTGGCTGGGGGTGACAACTTCTACTACTCGAATAAGTAATATTGTATTCATGTTATTACACGATTAATTAGGCCACCGTACTCAGAGGGTGCTCAAATACCTACTAAACCTACGCCGTCGTCGTCTGTCCGTTTGTCTGTTAACCTACACAAGGCTATTTCTTTTTAACTATAGTAGTATCTAGTTTTTCACATAATACATATTATAACATGGCATCTGTCAGACAAATAGATTTAAATTTAAAATTAGAATATGTCAAAATCCAAAATCCAAGACAGGTACTTACAATATTGGAAACCGCGAAAAAATGCGTTTTTTTTTTCTGGCTCTATTTCAAAAACTACGTAAGAAGCTGTAATTTTGACCATGATTGATTACTATCATATTATGGTTATACACTAAATTGTAATAATAGTTAGATGGCAAAAAAGTTATATGTTAAGTTACTATAGTTTAATAAGTACGAGGGCCCTGGTACCCATAACAGAAGTTAATTACTTTGGGTAAGTACCAGAGTTCAACAAACTTATAACATTTTAAATATTGTCTTCTACCTGCTGCCTGCTTTTTTTTTTGTATACTTTTTATGGCAATAAATATATTATTACTCTGTTACATACGTTTTGTTTTGAGCGCCTCGTTATCATTTTGTAGCAAGGTTGAGTTATTGAGTTTAAAAAAAATAGGTGGATCATTATAGCGTTTTTTTTTTGTATAAGCGTTTTTAATTTATTGTGGATGTTTCATAGTACCCAAGCCTAATTAATTTAAATTACTTAAAAAAAAACATTGTTTAAAACATTTGAAATTCGAACGAATTTCAATTTAGTGATGGGGTGCAACTTAATGGTTGAGGCACGCGTAATCATTAACTGCTATTCATTGAATAACCACTCAATTTGATTTACTCGATTCTGTTCTGATTAATTCATTTATAAACTTACGAGTTGTTGGCTGTTATAAATTTAGTTGATTCTGCAATTGCATATCTTTATTGAAACCAGGCTGATTTATAATTTGTTACAACTGTTATATTTATGATTATTATGCATTTGATCGATTTCACATGAGAATTGCAAACTGTTGTATTTACTACTTTCGTTAGCTTTCGTAACGCGGTGATCCCCGCGTTCCCGAGTTATCTATATTATTTTAAAATCTATATCTATCGATGACAAAATTGTAAGCAAGACAATGTAAAGTTATTATTTTTAATTATAAGCCATTATATACTATATTATAGGTAATATTCTTTGTATAAGAGGGTAGGTACATGATCAATTAAAATGCTTAAACTTAATACAATTTGGTCAAGTGTGATGGTGCAATTTAGTTTATTCAGATCATTGTTTTCTTTGGCCACTTGTTTAATCGTTGGTCAGTTGCATGGTCAATGTTTATTGTTGGTTTATGAACACCAGCACGCTTGGAAATGAGAGACACAAGCAAATTGGACCCTATTATTTTGTAATAAGATCCACGAGTGCTGTTGGATATCATAATAAAGGGTCTATCCCATTCTGGTGACTAATTGTTAAGCAATAAAACGGTATGGTCAGTCGAGGGCATGGTACAGAGGGTACTTTGATGCAATCTCCTTTATTAAATAATAATGGTGAAGGTCGGAGTTGGAATCTTGATCCAATAGGTAGTGAATTGTTATAGTAGCTTAACTTAGTTATTAATTTTGTGTTTACTTTTAGTAGCGTAGCTTATAATATAGTATGAATTTCTATCAAAGTATGTAGTACCTATATACTTAATCTATTTATACGCAGATAAGCATTTCATTCCATTCTACAATTGATCTGAGTTAAATGTATAAGTAAATTGTTTTTAGTGAATATTATACTTATTTAATTAATATTTTTATTACAATAAATGCTCAAACTCTGTCGGTCTCTATTCAAACACTAGCTGTGTGTCCACCGCAGATATGTCAATACGATGAATAATAAAGCTATCGTATTCATATTGTATTCAAAATGTTTGCGGACATAACTCATACGTGCTCAATGGGGCATGCTCCCACATAATAGAAGCACAAATGTTAATATAATTCCAACATTATTTGCGGGAATGAAAACTCCTAAATCATTCATAACTCGAACGTAAAACAATAAACCTACCTAAGTTTCCTATATTATAAAATTAATCTCAATTTGTAACAAGCAACATTGATGAATTATTGTTACAATTAAATAAAATTTGATTTCAATAACATCGCACATGTTCACTTCACTTCCTTAACTCAATTGCCTGTCGAATCGTATGATCGATTGTAACCGATCACAAGCTAATCGATTAAAATGACAATTTACATTTGAATTGGGCATCACTAAAATGAAATAAAAACTAAGTTACAGTTTGAAATTCGAGTGAAAGTTGATTGAAATGAGTTTGCATCTTTTTGAACAATAAGTGAAAATAGCTCGGACAAAAGTTATGTTAGGAAAGTAAATACGAAACCTAGGTAAGTACCCACTTAAAAATAAATACCAGTTGCTGTTTTCTCGAGCATGATCTAGTATAAGTAATATTTAATTGTATATAATCTATGAGCATGATGCGAAACTATTGCGTTTTTTGTACTACTGCTACCTACCTGCTTTTCTAATCAAAACCATAATATCAATTCAACATTGTAACATTACGATGCTTACTTTTTATTTGAGGAAAACATTCGTTTATTCCGTGGAACGCGGTACAATACTGTTTTTTTTTCATCTATTTTATATTTTTCGATTTTGATCCAGTTTTTGGAGTTAATAATCGTTTCAACGTAGGTAGGTACCTAATATAATCTATTAACAGTTTATAACATAGAATTAAAATGTTATATATCAAAAATAAACCTCATAAATTCATAAATTATTGTCATAAACATTATCATTACAAGTGATATTATGAATATATACAATAATTTCGACAGAGTTTTCAACGGTTCCATGGTGTAATGGTTAGCACTCTGGACTCTGAATCCAGCGATCCGAGTTCAAATCTCGGTGGAACCTGTGCTTTTTGATGCGTAAATTTTTATTTTTATAACACTTTCAAATAATTTGTTTTTTTTTTGGTTTTTGAATATAAATTTTTTTTTTATTTGAAGCACAGGTTTTTATGGTTTCTACAATTACAAGTTATTTTATTTTATTGACTTTTGAATGATAAATTCATTATAAGTATGTATTATATTACATGAAATAATACCTTTATTTACCGATAATTTCAATGTTAACTTTTATTAAATAATAATAATAATCTACAATTATTCTATGGAATGTACATTTAAAAAAATAATCCTCGATCCACAATAGCTATGATTCATACACTAAAAACAAGTGAACGGGCGCGCGCACGACACGTGCCCGACACGTCGCCGACGCGCGCGCGCCACGCGACCTCGTGCTCGTTCTTATTTATTTTATGTGTAATGAGCAAAAATATTTAATTGCTTTTTTTACTATTGTCCATTGATGAAACTTAATCTGTATGAGTGCTCGTTATCTGAAATGAAGATTGACGTTGCCTGAGGCTCAAAGAACTGTTTTTTTGGTACTCATGTCTATTCAAAAAGGCCTTCAAATAATTAAAAAAAGTTTCACCAATATTTGAAACAATGGAATAAATACCCTCAGTAAATACCAACCTATAGATACTATTAAATTAGATAAAAGATAATTGTCATAATAGGCAACAGTTTTAATAAGTATAGGCTAATAATATATAGTTGGTACTAGCTTTTCACCCGCGGCTTCACTTCTATTTTATAAAATATCTAAATATATTTTCTTCCTTTCATCCGATTTCGAAATAAATCCTAATCGAAGCGCCAAGTCAAAGTGGAAATTTCATGAACATCCGTTCAGTGGTTTCGAAGATTATTGATATAATAGATAGATAACCTAGGTACTTATTAGGTACTTATAATCGAGGTACTAACCTCCCTACGCTATAGTATCTACGTATCCACCTACGCTCTTGTCGTAGGTGTCTGAGCTTTAAGACTAAACTTATTCTTGAGGTCAAAGGTCAAAGGTCGAAAGTATTCAAACTGTCTTTGTTGAAGGGAATCCTTTCTACCTTTTCTATATTGTTCGTTCATAACTAATCGTTTTATTCAGTATAACAGATAAAAACTATAACGATAGATATCTAGAAATGGTATCATGTTAAAAGTTGAGTTTGGGTCGTGTAAAGAATAACAATTCTATCATACTCGATCAAAATGTAGAACTTCGTAGAATTCCCTCTCATGCGTTGTCGACGTCTCGCATATTCGGATTCAACGTTTCATTTCCACAGTCATAATGCAATCAGCAAAGGAATAAACTTCGTCCCTTGACACCAAAAACCTAGAAATTTTTAAGGCTAGAGTGAATACACCCTTTGAACAAGTGAGTATGAATAAAAAAAAATGCAGTTTAAAAAATATAAATATTTACTTCAGAATTGACTCTAACTAACTTTCGTTCGCTTAAATTTAAACTATACCGTAGTAATCATAGGGTACATTTTGCTTTAACGATGCTTTTAGCCATAAATGGGGTGTATGGGGTACTATTGTGTGGTGATTAATTCGCGAGCACGCGCCATACACCCCCGTGAGATCGGCGCGCGCGCTCTTTCCCACGTCACCTTGTTTGCTACTATGCTTCGCTCCAGGGAAATTCACAGTTTTGGTTAGGCTTTTAAATTAAATATGTTTTGAAAATTATGTTACCATGTCAAACAAAAGCCTATTAGTAAAAAACAAATGATTGACATTAAAAATATTTATTTAATTAACAGCAATTGAAGTTATTATTCGAAAACAAAATCATAAATATTTATTATCTTCAAATAGTCTTTTGCAGGCACTTATGAATATTCTGACTCTAACGCACTTGATTTTTTAATTGAAACTAACAAGACAAATGAAATCACCAATTTTCCTAAATCACCACACACTCCCCATTTTTGGTAAAAAAAAAAATGTTCACACAGACTCGCCGGTTCTCCAATAAATAAATTGAAGTGTAATATCAAAATAACAGCTAATTACTAAACGCATATCAAAGTATATACGAGTACATTTTTTATGTGTCTGTCGGCTAATCTCCGAAACGGCTGGACCGATTTTGACGGGACATTCACAGCCAGATTGCCGATGTTATAAGGAGTAACTTAGGCTACTTTTGTTGGTTATAAGCATTTTTTTTATGCCGGGACCGCGGGGAACAACTAGTTATTTAATATAGATTGAAGGAAGCATTAGGGAAACCACTGTATTACTTCTCAAGATAATAGAGCACTAAGTATCCTTCTTTTCAACTCAAAGAATATTTCTAAAACTGCTTCAGGGTGTCAGGTTCAGGTTGTCGCAGAAAAAACAGTATAAACATATCTGTGCGTAGAAAGACATACGTGCTCCGTCGAGGGTGCGCCCTTATCTACGCATTCATATTAGGGTATTTATTATTATGTATAGATAATAATTTGTACAATAGTAGGTAAGTATATAATATAACAGATAAATAGGTACAATAGATTACAATAATAAACCAATTATTATTTATTGAAATTTATATTGATGCCTCAATTTATTTAATTAATTAGGTTTTGTCTTGTTTGAATAGTGAAGTAGGCGGACCAGACGGTACTTAAATTTATAACTAAACTAAGTAAATCAGTAACATGAAAGTAGAATTATTTCAAGGACATTACTTTTTCGTTTATTTTAGGTATTATTAGTAAATATATTTGCGTTAGAAAACCCTTTTGGTGAAGAAAGTTATAGGCTACTTTTTATCCCAGGAACGCGGGTAAAACCGCGGGAAGCAGCTAGTAAGTCAATAAAGTTTACATGGGCCAAAAGTAAAAAGTCAAAAAGTCAAAGATCTTTAATCATAATATTGAAAAAAACTACGTTAAAATTACATCTGACTATCGGGAATCATATCCATTTTCCGTACTTATTTCCATTTCCCAGTTATCTGTGGAATTCCATTTGCTTCTCATGTCTGCTTCTTGAACCATGAAGTAGAAATAGAAATCTTGACATTGGTTGTGTCGTCCAATTTCACGCTTTTGAATGAACTTGTGAATAGGGGTAACGATCGCTGTTTGTTTGTTTTTTTATAAATAAGTTTTAGGAGTCACCGAACGAGGAGATTTTGTACACTGGAAACAAAATACTACAACACTAACGAATATTTAAATGACGACAATGCTTGGGTGTAACTCTCGTTCTTGTAGGATAAATCTTATGTTATAAATCTAAGTTTGTTTTGAAAAAAGTAATCGCAGAGTTTATTACCGTTTCTTCTCAGCCACAGCTATTCTATAAGTCTGACACTTCGTAAATGCCTGTGAAGGCATATTTTAATGAATACATTATTTCATTCCATTTCAAATATTAGAGATCGATAACAGTATAAGTAACTTGTGCACCGTGACGGCCCAACTCTTACGGACTTTCATTCATATTTTTTCAATATTTCTGTTTCTGTACGGTTCTGTTTTATTCCGTTTCATCTAGCCGTCGTTTCCGCATTCGAAAAGCTGCCTTACTAGCTCTACCCATTTTCGTAACTTAAAAGTGTTAAATAAAAAAAACCGACTTCAAAATTTTTTTTTAGGTTTTTTTAAATTTTATACTTACTAAAGTCTACCCTAAATTAACCCCATACATTTTCATTACAATACGAGTATAACCATGGTTTTGCTTATGTTGGATAAGATAATTATAATATGGTATTAAAACGATTACATTGATTCTGACCAAACTATTTTCAGTTTTATTATACCTACAGGCAATTTTTTAACTGGGCAAATACTCATTCTATATAAAATATGTATGTACTAGATATTTGCAAAGCCTCAACTTCAAGTTTACTATCACTAACTTGTTAAGTTTGCAAATAAGATATTTTGTATCTATATTTAAAAATGTCAATGCATGCAGGCCACGTGAAGTCTCCCCTGTCAAACACACTTGTAGGCAGTGCACATTGTCTACAGGTAAACAGCCGTTCGGAAATTATATTCAAACTAGCTTACTGCCCCGCGGTTTCACCCGCGAACCCCTATTTTACCCCCTTAGGGTTGGAATTTTCAAAAATCCTTTCTTAGCGGATGCCTACATCATAATAGCTATATGTACGCCAAATTTTAGCCCGATCCGTCCAGTGGTTTGAGTTGAGCGTTGATTGATCAGTCTGTCAGTCACCTTTTCCTTTTATATACACACAATTAGCCCGATCCGTCCAGTGGTTTGAGCTGTGCGTTGATAGATCAGTCAGCCAGTCACATTTTCCTTTTATATATATAGCAAAGACAAGAAGAAGAAAGAAGAAGAAGATTAAAGATTAATTTTAGCATAAACTTTCTTTCAAGAACCTATAAAATCATTATTTATTATGTCAGAAGGCTGACACGCAGGCAGACGGTCCAGTCGATGGTTAGTGGATATCCATGGCTATAGATAAGATTAGCAATATCAGGGGAATCGACAATGTGTTGCCGACCTTTATAAAGCCTAGAGGTCAACTGGATCTCAAGTGCAATGCCAGAATGCACCACTAGTTTCTTGGCGACAGATTTGTAACTTGAGGGTGGTAGCCAGCCAAGTGGGTACTAGAAATCCTTAGACAATCTTAACTTAAGTACATACTTACTCCTTCGGATCACAAACTAAGCAGAGTTATACTAGTAGCTAGTACTATTACCACATAACTGATATATATACATAGATATTTACATCCAGATGTAGAACAAACAGATATGTTCATGCACACAAATGTTTGTCATGACCGGGAGTTGAACCCACGACCTGTGACGTGGCAGTCAGCGTACCTAACCTTCATGCTGTCTGGCCCGTCAATCTATCTATCAATAGATAGAAGTCAAGATGTCGGTTCGTTATATTACGTTGAAATTATCAATCTACACGAGTAGATATTTATAATTATTTTTATTTAACACCTTTAAGTTACGAATATGGGTAGAGCTAGTAAGGCAGCTTTTCGAATGCGGAAACGACGGCTAGATGAAACGGTCTAAAACAGAACCGTACAGAAACAGAAATATTGAAAAAATATGAATGAAAGTCCGTAAGAGTTGGGCCGTCACGGTGTATAAGTTACAGGGCACTAGAATCAAATAAATTATCGAGTAGGCCACACAGACTCTTTCGTCAAAGAGCATTGCCAGAAATGATCTCTTTATAATGTTCGCCTTTCAATTTAGCCATGAGATAATATCCATAACTGAATTTACACGTTCGAGCTGTTTTTCGTTAAGGAGTTCCATTGTATGCCTTCCTAGTCCAAGTCCAGTCCAGTCCAACACATCCTTGATCATAGTTAGGTACCTCCTCGTAATGGAATTGTCATAAACCTCACAATACCTCAATCACTACTCAATTCCTATCTGGTATATCTTCAGTGTCCACTGTCCAATACCAATGTTATGCACAGAAATAGACATGATTAAGAAGTTCCGGTGGTCATCTGTGGTCATCTTCATCAGTTCCACTTCACCAAATGATACTTTCTGAATGCAAATGCTTGATTTGTTACTGAAAATATTGAAATTGCTACGTGTATGCCTATAATATTTGAGGAGTTCCCTCAATTTCCCCCGGGAAAAATATAACATTTGGTAATGAATTATTTTTCGTGCAAAAGAGTTTCTGGGGGGCTTTAAATGTTTTCGTATGTTGAGATTAGGTATATTACATGTTTTTTTTCCATAAAAAAATAACTTCATTGTCCCATACTAATATTGTCCATTTTGGTGAGTACTTCCACCCTTCCAGTTTGTTGATTTAATACAAAAACATCCTATACAGAAACCATATTCAATCTCTTGATCATAATCATAATCTTAACCTTGGTAAGGGCCAGGGGGCCAGGGAAGCCAGGTTAGGAGGGGCGGGGGGCCAGGCAAACAAACACAAATCGAAGGCTTATTATGCGTAGTTAACATAATGAACATCAATCTTGTTTGAGCTTCCTATTAAATATAATTTTCAAATAATTTTCATTCCGCTAAAACATTTTCTCGAATATTTTAATATGTGAAAATTTGTTTGTAAACTAATCATCTCTGGGACAACACAAAATAAATATTCTGTGCTAGATTTAGGCTTCATTTTTAGGAAAACCCCAACAGGCAAACAACAGCTTTTTAATTTTAGTTTGGAATTGAATTTCTGAAGAAAAGTCGTTGTTTGTTGTTTTAAAAGGATTATTTGTTCGCCAGCACACTTTGAGATGACAGCGATACTCATAGCTTGAACACTAGAAATAAGCACAAACTTGCTGTACCTGTAACTCGGCTCAGCAAAGTGAGCGACTCATTTAAGGGGCAATGTATACGTTTCTATAACAAAGTACCCAAATCAATTCAAGAACTATTTGTGAGTTTGTATATCGATACCAACACAGAATAACTGAATTTCGACTGTAATTGTTTTAGTCTTTAATATCTTGACCCACGGCAGTGTGTCTGCCAAGGTAGCATACAACCAAATTACAAAAACACCTAATTCTATACGAAATATTTCAAGCTACTTTTGACCTCCACATGACTCAAAAGCTATTTTATGCAAGTTTATAACCAACTAAATTAATTATAATAATAATATCCTGGGACATTGCTCACACATGACTATCTGATCCCAAAGTAAACAAATATAGTATGAATATAATAACTAGCTAATTAAAAAAAATAAGCTTGTAATAAATTAAAACTGGCATAGTTATAAATTCAATATCTAAGACCGTAATTTGCCTTTCTTTAAATTGAAGAATGTTTAGTGTCTATATCAGAACTCAGCTTTTTATCCGATTACCTTGAACATCGTTTTTATCGAACTTGGGCCCTTTTTCACATTTATGTTTTTGATGGGATTTAAAACTACCACTTTAAATCCTCGCCTACTCCTAATAGTATTGGTTATTTGAAATCTATGAAGTACAAAATGTTTCATATCATTATAAATTCTGAAAGAAAAGATTGAAGTATAAAGGCAGTTGGGTAAAAAGTGTTTGTGGGAATGAAATTAAAATCAAAACAACTTGAAATGTAAATAAATATGTTTTATTGTAAGGTAAGTAAGTACTCAGTCTTTTATCCATTTTTCTAGAAATGATTTTTTTTATGGAACTACTGAACTTTCTTACCTTTTTTTACAGGTAAAAAACACATAAACTTTAATATACCTACTCTATCTAGTTATCTTCAATAAATCAATTTCGTCTAATAGTGTTTGAACTCAGTCCCCATAAGTATCGATTTCGTTTGTGATTTCAGCGTGGCCATGTTTGTTTTCATTTCAGAAAGTAGATTTTTTATGAGTTTAGTTTGATTTGAAACAGTTCTTTTATCGATACAATCTAATTTACAAACAAATGATTTTGAAAAAGTTTCTAGTCGCCGCAACGACAAAATAAGAAAGAAATATCGGAATGAGGTACCACAAACATGGGTTCTTGGTACTCTATAAGTCGCCTAAGAATATATTTCTATAATCAGTTTCATTCGCGTTCCCAGGATAGTAAAAGCCTTATAACCTTCCTCAATAAACAGGCTATATAACGCAAAAATAAAATCTTATCGGATCTGTACCTACCAAGTTTTAGAGATCTGCATCCAAACATACAAATTTAACCTCTTTATAATATTAGTGTAGATTTTTCAAAAACAAGTGAACATTTAATACTTTTGGAAACAGAAATGAATTTTTAAGTGAGTATATTATAAGATTATATGTTGAATGAAACATTCTCGTATTGTCCCAGTACATTTCCATATCAAATAGATATACTTATGTATCTCTTGCAGGCTAAGAAAATGCGTCAGTGGATATCTCGTAAAAGGAAAAAAAGTCATAACAACTCAGAATTAAAATTCCTACATACAGAACGAGTCCACAGTATACAGAATGATGATTTTTTAATCACTGGCAATACTTGCAGGGGTGGAAGTACTCATCAATATAAACAACTTTTATCATGGGACTAACTCTGAGATCACAAAAAAAATATCAGCTGTTCCATACAAAGTTTCAATACCTACTCGACCAAAATGTATGAAGAAACCATTCTATTTTATGCGATATCAGAGTTGGTCCCATAATAAAAGTTGTTCATATTGATGAGTACTTCAACCCCTGCAAGTATGGCCAGTGACTAAAAAATCATTCTGTATAGTAAAACTGAAAATAGTTTATTCAGAATCCTAGATTAATAGATTGCTTTAGTTTTTAAATCGTTTTCTATATGAATCAACATAAATAAAACCATGATATGTCATGAAAATGTATGGGAGACACTATTTGTGAATTTCAACATTGCTTTTTGCTTTATTTTTTAATGCAAATCTTTTTGGGATATTTATTATGCTTTAGTATAAAGTATAAATAACATTGTATACGTACATAGATACATACATTGCGTTTTAAAACTATTTTCAGAGCATAACATTGGTGTGACTTACCATAGAAAAAATTACCAAGGTCAAAGCCATTTATCCAGTTGAGGCCCCAAGCTTTTTAACTACATCTGCAAATACTACAATATTAGTAACTTTTTATTAGTAACCACATCTAGTAGGCATGGTTCTTTTGTTTTGATGTAGGGCACGGGGCAACGAGCGTGCACTCGGCCCCCTCGGATCTGGCAAGACTTCGATACTGTCGCATAGGGCACGTGTCGCTCCTAGCTCTCTCAGATATACTAGGTGACTTTTTAGGCACTGTACTTGCAGGGGTGGAAGTACTCGTCAATATGAAGAACTTATATTATGAGACTAACTGTGAAAACAAGAAAAAATTACCCTGTATATAGGCTGCAAGTTTTACAACCTCTTGCGTCAATTTGAAAACTGTTATATGCAATTCCAAGTTTTTTTTCATAGAAGTACAAAAAGTAAGGAAAAAGACAAATAAGTGCTGTCCCAATTAAGTGTAATTAGTAAACTTCTCTTCTATGTTCTTATATCTCTATCTTAGATTAAATTAATTTAATAAAATACGTTACTATTCACTAACAAGATATCGTATTATTAATGACAATACCTAACCAAACTAATGTGGTTATGAAATTCTACATTAAATAAACTCTATAGTACATTAATAGGACCACAAATTATGATAGAGAAGACAGGGGCTTCTATCTACATTAATTTATTATATATCTCACTCTTATAGATTTGGAAATACTCTCAATAGATTTACGATTGATCTTGAAAAACTAATAAAGAAACTGTATACAATAAAATTACATATAAATTTTGATTCAAAATACATTTAAAATTCAGTCATACCAAAGTTTCATATCGCAATTTAAAACTTTTATATTTATACAAACAGTACCCCATTATAAGGTGCTTAGCTCAGATAACTAGTTGGTATCAAGTTACATCTAAAATAACGTATATTTTTTGTATTTAAATCATTTACCTATTATAAATTATAATTATATTGAAACCTTGGGTCCATGGGGGTTCGAGGCTCGCCGATTTGCTCGGATTTTATCATCCAAGCTCATCGAGGCTTCGGGAGACCGACGGGTTGGGAGCTTTTTCCGCCAACGCATAAGCTTGGCCATCCAAAAAGGGAACGCTGCCAGCCTGTTGGGAACCTTGCCTATCGACAGCAGCGAGGGCTTTGAGGATGTTTTCTATATGTCATAGTTTGTATTTTATACATTGATTGTAAATATGTAAATAAATTGATGAAATCATTTTAATATTGCTAAAATCTGATTTATAAGCTCACTAACTGCCGCACTCAGAGACGTCAATTAAGTTTAATAATTGATTATCTCCATACCTTTGCTTTATAGCTATTATATAAACAAAAATGGACATATACTTTAATCCGACATTAAATTCTAATTGACGTCTCTGACGTACGGCAGTTAGACATAGACAGATAGAAAAATCGCAGCGGGTTACTACGCTCGTAGCGCTACGCGGCTACGGGCTACGGCTCGGCACGTACGTATCTAAAGGCACGTATTTATGACGCACGCGGCACGCTATGACGACATGACATGTGCATGATCACGTTCAACTCATTTCGTCTGTTTAGAATTGATTATTTACATCAATATTATCGCTATGGCGTACATAACAAGAAGAAAAAATCAGTGAGTTAAAGGATAGATTGCGTTATTTAAGAATCAACCTTATAATTTAGTATATGAATTCTATTGTTGTAGTATCATCTTGACTTACGTCTAGAATCACGTTCATATTGATAATTTGACAGATATAATCCTTATTGATTTACAGTAAGCCGGTACCTTTGAAATGAACTAATTAGGATTACTGGGCAGAATTAGTTTCTAACTGTCAGATAAGTTTTAAACTTTATTTGTAACCAGCAGAATTATCAAAAGACTACGTCTTGTATTATTAAATCAAAGTACGTGATGTTCTTAGTTAGGTACCTATTGAATTTGATCAAAAATATACATCTATCTATACATATAATAAAAAACCAGCGGGTTTTTTGTTTTTACCAAAAATGGAGTGTGGATGATCTAGAAGAGTAAGAATGTCAAGTTTTATTTTCTTGTCGTGTCTGTTTGAACACGCTTTCCACAGGTTAATGCGGCTTGGCTTAGTGCTTCGAATAGACTTTCATCGGGTGAAAGGAAGAATAGATATACCTAGATATTTTATAAAGTCTGCGTCAAGCTAAGACGTGGGCGAAAACTTTATTCCAAATAAAAAATGTTTTTTCCAGTGAAATTATGTATTGTGATTTTTCGTGTCGAAACTTAGTCTTTCGAATAGTGTAAATTAACTACTAAATTCGTTTAGTTTTCAAAATTAGCGGAACCTACATATACATAATTTTTGTCTATGATATTATTTATAGGTTTGTACCGACAGTCGAACACGTAGCACTATATCAAATTATTAATTTCAGCCTATAACCACTAACCTCATTTTATTCCAATTACATATCTGTAGTTAAATCGCTTGAAATATTGGTTAGGCATGTCTGTACCAACCCTCGATGCCTTGAAGCACCCTGCAGGTTGTCCTACTTAAAAGTAGCCGATTCAGGGCAACACTGGGCCCAATTAGTTGGACCCCCAATTAGGCTAAGGACCTACATGGCTGTTATCATGTATGTCAAGGTTACTTGACTAATACAAGGCCAGGCATTCATAATTTAAATCATATTTTGACAGATTTCTATTGCCAATTCAATCCTAACTCCTATCCTATCCTATCCTAACTTCCTAACTAATATTTTAATGCGAAAGTGAGTTTCTTTGTTCGTTTGTTACCCTTTCACGCTTAAACCGCTGAACCGATCGCGATGAAATTTGGTATACAGATAGCCTATAGTACGGAAAAGAACATAGGCTACTTTTTATCCCGGGAAAACATAAGATCCTTGCGGAACGCGGGTGAAACCGCGGGGCGGAAGCTTGTTATGTATAATTTTATTTGGTCGCAAAACTCTTTTAAAGATTATTATTTTTCGGTCTCTCTTAATTAATTACACTAAAACTTTTCAATAATAATTAGCTGGTTACGTTAAAATAACGTTAAATGAGTTTTTAAGTTAGTTGATTCAAAAATAAAAAGATATTAGATAACCTAATCGTTTTCAAGAATTACTTATACAGAAAAATAGTTTTTGTTACATCTCTATTAACTAATGACACTTGTCCCTATAAATTCTCTATCGTATACAATACATATAATATTTACATTATTTCCAATCAACATAATTATCCACTTCAGCTATCAATAAATTATATAATGAACCAGCTTTTGCCCGCGACTTTATCCGCTGGTACTTTGAGATTCGATATAGAGTAAATATAAACAAAAATAAGAAAAGGTAAATAACAGGGTGCGTCATATTTTTAACCGACTTAATAAGAAAAACAAGTAATCGGCAGAGGTTCTCAACTCGTCTGTTGTGACTTGACTATTTTCTTTTCTATCTCTAAATTGTACAAAACAAAGTAGCTATTCGCATCTGTTTCTTTGAACTGTTTTTTTATACTACGTTTTCACTATGTTTAAGAGAACTTCTTCCAAAGATTTATATGTATAATACATGCACTTTATATTTATAGAATGAAGAGAAAAGTCGATATTTTGTAATCAAGTCATAAAAAAATATTTTCGGGTTTCATTATTAAAGCTGGCAAATTCTTATGAGTTACACTTACCCGTGCGAAGCTGGGGCGGATCGCTAGTTGAAGATAATGAAATATAAAAGCAGATTCGGTGTATTTTTTGTCCTACCCACAAATCTAGTATATTATTCATAGACTGCACATTAAAAGATATCACCTTATCATCAGATTTCATTTCCTTTAACGTCATTAAACCAGAATCCTTCCGCGTTACATTTGCGCACTCACGAAGGTGTAATGCGATAGTAATGGTAGTTTAATCCGACTCATTTCACCAAGGCGATGCTTATCGCCACTGATTTTTATTATATACGTCGCAAGGAGTGATATGATGGAGTACGAATAGCTTCATTTCGCATTAAAATTATTTGTACGTATAATATAAATACCTACGAAACATCTGTTCAGGTTCGACGAAATAAGGCACATAGATTCCTGAAAAGTTTGTAATGCATATCTTTATGCATAAAATTTCCGTATGTTTGTAACTTGAAATTTTCACACAACGTTTAATTTTTAGCGTATTTATATATACTTTCGGTACCCTAAGTTCCCTTGGAAACGGGAAATACAACCCGCTTCGCGAGAGAGAAAAGAGAACAGTTTGCCGGTAGTCAGGTAACCAGTACAACTAGATATAATTAATTTTCATACACTTATTAATGTGGTAAGATTAGACATGTCTATCTCCTCACCACGTGTCTTCTTTAGACAAGACTCAAACTAACACATTGGTTCTGTTTTATAGCAAAAAATATTTACGTATTGAATCACTTTGTTAGCTTCAAGCACTTTAAAGCAACGTATGAATATAAAGTTAAATATATATTGAAGTTTTTAGAATAAAGATAGGCGTTTGTTAGGTCACGTTAGGTGGTCACGTAGTTAAACACACAAAGCCTATACGGGAACTGGCTCTCAAGTGCAGATGTCAGAACGTACCGTTTAGGGCTAGGTCATAGGTTTTCTACTTGAAGGTGGTGGCAGGCAAGTGGAATTCGAATTCACGAACTTTGACGTCACTACCACTTAGCTATCATCGCCTAAATAATAATCTATCTAGCTAATGCCCAAATTATTCAAGAATTCATCTCTTGTCACAGATAATTTAACGATATGCAAGGACTTGTAAAACTGATTTAAATACGCGCTAGATTTGGCGCCTTGACATCTCTACAGGGGATTTGCATTCATATCTTATTTGTCATAAGGTATGAAATCATAAATGAGCATCTTTGATGACACTACGATAAGCATGAACTTGAGCATTTTTATTTGATCTTTGAAGCTGAAAAATAAAAAGGTTTTTTGCAGTCTGGCCATTATTACAGTAGGTATT
Source organism: Tetheella fluctuosa (assembly GCA_951216915.1). Taxonomy (NCBI): domain Eukaryota; kingdom Metazoa; phylum Arthropoda; class Insecta; order Lepidoptera; family Drepanidae; genus Tetheella; species Tetheella fluctuosa. The sequence continues at coordinate 14,580,430 of OX578215.1, read as the reverse complement.
GGATTAAACAATGAGATGCCTATATGCAAATTATAATTTGTTTAAATGTGCTTTACAATTCATTTTTAATTATGAATAGACATAGATATATCTTAAAATATAAAATTCATCTGTACGTGTGTTTGTCACCTAACTCCTCTTAAACGGCTGGACCGATTTGGATTAAATTTTGTGTGTATTTTTGGTAGGTCCCTGGATGGTTTGAAAATACAATTGGACCCGGTAGATGGCGTCGTTATCGAGTTTGGACAGAACAACGTCTGTCGGGCCCGCTAGTATATTAAATAAATGTTCCCAACTCGGTACACACAGTGGAACCGCGTGCTCTATTTACCATTCCGATTGCGGCGATATCTCTACCCGGCCTGACTTGACACATAGTTCAGTCATTATTGTCTCCTACTCTATTATGTTTGTTTAATAACATCATATACTTCGGCCCGGCTGTAATGATGGCGGCTATTTATGAATATTTAGCAGCCATTACTGTTTTGTGTTTTTATTTACATAGAGAATGGTTAAAAAATACATTTGTTCTAATTAGTAACTGAATAGTGATGCCAATGAATTTAAAAATACTAATTAATTTAATATTAGAATAGTTTCAAGAAGACTTATCCCCAAGATAAATGTATATCATGCTTTATACTACGGTATGATGTATCTAAGTGCATTTATACATATATTGATGTTACTTTCGATATATGCTTGCATTTGATCACTTTCTTACGATGGTAAGTGACGATGTTGCCAAAGGTGGTAAGCACACAAAGCCTGGAAACTGGCTCTCAAGTGCAGCTGCCGTAATACACCGGTAGGTGCTTGGCAACAGGTTTTCAACTAGAGCGTGGTAGCCAGCCAGGTAGGTATTGCAAAGAACTCTACCACCGTGCTACATTTTTTCAATTGGAACAGAAATTAAAGCAATTACAATAATAATATTATCTAGATTACAGTGAAAAATACGAGCTGATTAAGGGGATGAAAGTAACAATCAAGTTTTGTTGTTAAATATCAAAACCTTTTTTATAACCATAACAACAATGACATCCTTTAAGTATCACCTTGTAATCTAATGAATTAACAACATGCCCCTTTTTTAAATGCCCTTGAATGCTTCGTTAATTTCCCTTTTTTATAATTCGATTACGAAGCTATCAAAAAGCTTCCCACCGATATTCCAAAAGTGTCCCTTCAAGGTTCGACTATCCCTAAGGGTCCGGGTGTCCCTAAGGTGATGGTGGCGGGTGTACGGCGGGGGCGGAGGCATGATAAACCGAGTACGCAGCCCTCTTGTCGCCATTCCCTCTCACACTCTCGTAGAGAGCGCACGTTCGTCGTATAGCTAAGTTTGACAGCGCGTGATTCACACGTTGTTTTGAAAGTTTGTTTTGAAGTGCAGTATGGTGCTCGCTGATTTTTTGACGGAAACCAGAAGGCGTTGGTTAAAGGTAAGTTTTTATAAACTCTTTAAACTAATGTTGTATGGACAACAAAATATGGTTGTTTATATTTATTATTATCTTGAGTTTTGATATTCCCAAACAATATATATTTCTTATTGGAACAATATTTACGATTGTTGACATAATATTTATTGTGTAACTTTACAACGACCATAATTGGGTGACATATTATAATTATTGTAATTTGTATTGTTATAGTAAATGGACATTATTACTGTGAATGTAATAAATCCATTTGTAAAATGGATGAAAGTTATTGGAAAGTCAAGTGTAGAAACCATACATCATTTATGCGATTAATTGAAGTCATTTAAATGATTAAATTAAAAAATAAATAAATGTTGTCATTTAGGGGACGTATTTGTTCAGCCGTTGGTCAGTGCGTTATACAGTCTTATATAGGTACATGTTTACATATTACATAAGGATAACTATGACGTTATTGATTACTCAAATTACTCAAAAGTGTTACGAATAAATTCACATTACGCTGAGGTTTTACATATTTTCAAGGAAAATCAAAGACAATTCAATGTACGTAATAAAATACCAATATACTTACGAGTAGGTACGTACCTACAATTTTATTAAATAAAATCTATACTAATATTATAAAGCTAAAGAGTTTGTATGTTTGGTTGAACGTGCTAATCTCAGGAACGACTGGTTCGAATTGAAAAAATATTTTAATGTTGGATAGCCCATTTATCGTGAAAGGCTATAGGCTACTGCGTGCGTGAGTCTCACTATTCAGAAGTGCCTGTGAAGGCCTATTTGAATGAATAAATTATTTCGTTTCATTTACTTTTTATTCCGGGAAAACATAAGATCCCTCGGGAACGCTGGTGAAACCGCGGGGCGGAAGCTAGTGTTGAATAAAGCCATCGGATTGACGATAATGTCAATAAAGCAATTCATGGTTGCCAGTTATCGTTTCGCATTGGATTTCAAATTGGGAGCATTACAGAGTAGGCGTAGAGACATCTTTGTACGTAACGTTTTTATCGAATCTTTAAAAATAATCTGCAGAGCTTAAGAACATAATGGAAAATGTGTATTAATAGGTATTGTTGTGCTCTAATAAATATTTCTAGGATTCAAGAAGTAACTACATAGCCTTCAATAGGGTATTACACCCATTTTTGAAAAATGTCTCAATTCGTTCCTAAGGTGCTAATAAGCCACCAAAAAAACACAACAATTTTATTCAATCGATAAGTGCCATAAAAATGCATTTCAATTTTACATTTTCAAATGTCGGGAGTAGTTTGATGAAAACGTTGGACGTGTAAGTAAATAAATGCGCTGATATTGGTCTCAATTGGACTTATAAAATGTTATAAATTAAAAATGAGCTATTATTCTTTTTATTAGTGTACTGTTTCTGAATGCATGGATACTAGTGTAAAAATAATAATAATAATACTTCAGTTGACACTTTTTAGTATACATACAGCACCGTATGACGTCATTGTAATGGCGGCTACTGTTTCGCTTGTTTAGAAACAGATAAAACAAACTGAAAACTTTGAAATGAATTTTAAAATTAATTAAGTTATTTTATGAACTAAAACTAACATTTTCCGACTGCTTATTGCCTAAACTATCTAAATTGTACATTTTTAGATGTTTTCTCATATGTAGTAAAATACCCTATTGTACCATCATTATTCAAAACTCAAATATTTTTGTATGGATGTTTGTTATCCAATTTTAATGGAATTGGAGATATAGATAGATCATACATTGAAATAAAGAATAGGATATTTTTTTTTCAGACCTTCGCTAACGCGGGTATAACCGCGGCGAGGAAGCTAGTTGCAAATATTCAATTATCCATATAGACATCATGGTTTGGCTTATAACAGTAATTATACTGTCAGAATAGTATTCATGCTTCAACAATGTAAAACGTAACGGTACTTATGTATAAATTGTATGACATCACCATTTGAAAACACTAAAGTAGATTTGAAATAAAGTTTTTATATTCATTAATTCTTCAGCTAAAATCGACTCTTTCTTTACACTTTTAGAGAAAGTCATGTCATATTAGATGATTTGATAAAGGTATGTGTCGCTAAAAAACAGGTAATTTGACGTTTGCATACGTTTTTATTAAACACATTTCTCTATAGGAATTAGAACGTCGCCCTTATTTATAAAAATGCTGCAACTAAATTAATCAAGATTCCTTCCGTTGTGAGTTGTCATGTACGCTCATTTATTTACGACAGATAGGAATTTCAAATGCAAATAATTTAATTATAACATTCCTACAGCCGGTTGCTCATCATACATGAGATAAGACTCTCAGACATACAGACGGACAGCTAGAGCATTACAAACGATGTGAAAACAAATATCAATTAGATACAATTTATAATAAACGATATTTATCTTTAGGCAGTTCTAGGAAATCATTTTATAATAATTACTTCATGATTTAAAATTTGTTCACTATCTAATAATAGTGCGGGTGCGCCGGCGCATGTTTATATGTTTCATCGACCTGAATTACATGATTAATTGAATATTTAGTATTCGGGTAAATGTTTGTGTTTGAAATATAAATTGAATTAATCTTTGACCCAGCCTGTGCCCTAGAACTACGATCTTTAAATATTTAGTGCTCTTTGTTTATCTAACAAACATAACGTCTGAATGTCGCCATCGTGAAAAATAACTCCAAGTTTGCATAATTATGAAACATTGGGTACTTTATTCTAAAATAAATGTAGGTCGTGCAATACAAATATTCATTATAATGTTTTTAGGGTTCCGTAGCCTAATGGCAAAAATGAGAAGGAGAATTGGGAAGGCATGTAATGTATGTAACTGAGGGATGAAAAAAAAACCAGTGGATATTATTTATTTATTTTATTTAGTGATTGACATATTATGCACGTCTGAATTCGTAAAAAGTGTGTAACTTTTCTTACTTTCCTCAAAATTTTCAACTATGGGGTGGAGAAATGAAAAAAAGTGTGGCAATAAAATATAAAAATAACACTTTCAAGGATAATTTGGTTTGAATGTGTGTTGTGCAGTTTATGAGCTATGGGATATTTTCGGTAACACGCTATTTTTTAAATGCTATGGAACCCTACCTACTGTGCGTGGTCCGACACACACTTGACCGGTTTTTAAAACGACAATTAACTCAAGCGTCATGATGTACAGCACGATATCTGACGTCACGATTTTATGGTAGTTTTTACGACGTAATAAAGAAAATGAAATAATCACCAACTGCTAAAGCAGCTACCCCCTTTGCGTGTAGCGTTTAAGTAATAAACTGTAGGTGTGTTATTGACTTTGCTTATCAATAAATATGATTTTTCAATGCGTTTATCAGTAATTTATTGTTTGTTTACTAACAGTTCATTCGCTCGACTACATACTTACATACTTTCTCATATCTATTGTGTATATAGTAAAAGTAGGTATAGGTATTGTATATATATTCAATTACAACTTATACCTTCTTATTAGGTACTAAATTTGTGTTTAATTGATTGCAGTTTTGAACCATCCTACATAGAACTTAATTTCGCGTTTTTGTTGAAAATACTATCTAGCCTATGAGACGTAATTTTGTGATTTACGCTAGTAGCGATATGTATGTATTAATTTTTCATTCCAAACGTTATAGAACTATATATTAGTTCGTTAATTACAAATGCCTGGTATTTAATGAAAAGGAAACAATATAAATAAATTTTTAAAACTATACCTACGCCTCATACATGAATCACGAAATTACGTCCCATATTGTTATAATAAAATAAAATGCGAACAAAGTCTGTTAAACACTCATTTTTTTTCCGTGGTTTCAGTTGAATTGAGCAGTTATTTCTTTGTAGGGCACGTAATAGTGCAGTTACAATTTATGCTATGAGTTGATTTTATCAGTTATGAAACACGAGTCCTGTGTTTGTTTGTACAAGATTGACAATTATTGATGTAATTTATATCGATTGACATGCAACGGGAGCAGGTCTTGTATTCAGGTTGCCTACTCAACTCTGAACCTAGACTATCATGTCATCATTTGTCAAAACCTAGATTTAAATAATATTATAAAAGCAAACAATTTTTTAATACATAAGCTTATATTTTCCGGTTAGGTTTCACGTCAATAAACTGAGTGATTGACAATTAAGTTTTCATAAACATGTGCTCAAGGAAAGGTTATTGCCCCAGCTTTCCTTCATTCTGGTTGTACTTGATAGGTAACATTTAACAAAGCCAAACATCAAGGAAGAAATTATTTATTTGTTATACAAAATACATAAACGAGACGGGATTTTCAATTTCAATATTAACAATATATTATGTAAGATCAAAGACTTTGCTGATGCGATTTGTCCCCATTTTTTAACATTACGTAATATTTTGTGAGCTTTAGTACTTTCATTATAAGAGAATTCTGTGTCGCCCACGCTATGTTCACAGTCAAATATGATGTTCGAAATAGCCCACCCGGCCACTTTCATGCTGAAATATTTGGGTAAATCAAATATTCCTTTGGGGACAACATTGTGGACAAAAGGAGCTAACAATATACTACATAATAGTGCCTGAAATACTTGATATTCTCATTTTACTTTGAGCAGTGAACTAATATTACCAGACTGGTATTTTATTTATTTAAAAGAAAAAGTCAAATTCATGGAAGATCTAAGCTCAGTGGATGATCGAACTAAATATTATGTGATTAGATAGAGTGGCAGGACAAGGTAAGTCAAAGGATACAGTCGACCTTTTACGCCCATCAACAATTCGATTTATATATAAATTCTTTTATTTTGGCTGTCAATAGTGAAAATTTAAATCAGTACTGGCGCTCCATTGTTGTTGGTAAGTAGGTTACTAGTACGAGTGCCTAGTGGAATCCAAATTGAATTGCCGTCGGAATACTAACAAATGCTGAATTGTGGATTGCTTTCCTTTCAGTTATTCTTTGGGCTAAACAAGAAAAGTTGTTATTCGTCTAACAAATAAATAAACAGTTCAAATTAGAACGATGCTGGGGATGTAATCAAACAATGAAACTGTCTTTCTATTCTTTCTTTTATATTCGATGATTTTAACTCCTCATATTTTTTCATTAAGACTATGGACCGGGACACCGGGTATATTTTATACTGTGAACGCGAGTGAAACCGCCGGGCGAAATCTAATAAATATATAATATATTTTACGATATGCTTTTTTTCAGTATCTAATTACATAATTAATACAATTATCAACCTCCGTAAATGCAAAATCACAAGATTAAGGAAAGTCAGTTGTCAAACGATTGTCTGGTTTTGTATTCGAGACAAAGTTAAGCAAATTATTACGGACACAGATAAACTATTTGACCTAATTGCTATACGAGTTGAGTTCATTACAGATCCTAGTAACGTTGACATTAGGACAAAAGTTCGCGTTTGTATTTAGGACAAACCGCTTTATTTAGAACTAGGTTCAAGAGCAAATTGATTACAAGTTCCTATACAAATTAAAATAATGTTATGCTATATATTTATTTACAAAGTCTTTCTGTCTTATTTTGTTTCTTTTCCCGCCATAACACGCAAATATTGTCAGTGAGACAGATAAATAATTGTATGTAATAAAAAAAACGGTCTTGAAAAGAGTAATTACTGAATTTATTGGTGGGTTTTCAAGGCAAAAGCAACCTTCCGAACGGACCGTTAGAGTCAGACTATTCATAGGTGCTAGTGAAGGCCTATTTGAATAAAAAATATTTTTATTTTCATATTTTATTTAAAATCATGGTATTTAGGAGTAATTTGTGATACTTATATTTGAGAGGTGTCTGTTTGTTGAGCCTTTACATTAAGAATTATATGTGACTTTTAATGATTTGTTGAAATAATAATATATGTGTACAAAAAAGACAGTTAATTAAAAATTAGAAGTTCCATTGTTTGCAAATATATATTTATAATGAATACACAATAACAAAATAATTAATATAAATTACAATAATACGTAATTATAATTAGTAATCTTATCTTCCCATTGAATTATCTTAAACATGCCCTATGCAAATAAGGTACATTTAGTTGCAATTGTGTGCGTTCCGCCAAGTTTCGACGAGGTTCCATGTCAATGATATGTTGGCCGTTGGTCACGGTGTCCTGCCACCCGCCGCCCTCTTGTCAATGTTCTTGCAATCTACTGGTTAATATATAACACATCTTGGCAATATGATCACTAATAACATCAAATATTAAAAAGTAAAATAAGTAGATATATTTTTGGTTCTTAAAAGGGTAAATAATTTACTAAACGTTGAAGATGAATAATCGGGTTCAATTTGTATTTTGTGACAATAAAGTCTTTATATTTGAAAAATTCATATCGGTTTTTCATGTTAAAATACAAAGCGTATTTTAACTTCATGTTACTTTTATTTTTTTAGTATAGCGAATAAAAAGTGCTTTATCCAAAGTCTGTTTTAAAGTAGTTTAGTTATATATAATATTACTACTTAAAATTGTGTAGCCATTACAGACAGTTGGTGTCTACCCCCTACCCTCCACATTCTCAGGTTCAGGGTGAAAGTTCACCTCCACGGTCTACTGAGTCAGAGCTATTTTATTGTTAATTAAATTATAAACATAAATATTATAGAATTTATTTTTTATTTTTTGTGTGAAGATATCAACTCATATTATGGGATTGAGGATATTAAGTTATCCCAATAATCTTAATAATATTCTAAAAGCGAAAGTTAATCTGTGTATATTATTTGTTATTCAGTTCCGTAGCGGCTGAACGGATTTTGATGAAACTTGGCAAACTGATAAAATATGTTTTGAGTTAATACATAAGATTATTTTTAATATGTAAACCTGGATCACGCTGTAAAGACTATTGGATGTGGATGTAATTGCGCACACAAATAGATCATACCCTAGAATAAAACATAATATACATTATTAAATGGGTAAAATTTCGGGACAGAAACTACTTAATGTAAATAAACGGCTAGATTTTCGTTCTAATAAAATCCCACAACTTTTAATGGACTTGGCTATAATACTTACACGAAATGTTTTGAAATCGATGAGTTATTCTAACGTTAGCAAGTGAGATATCAAATTGTTTTAAACATCGCTATCGTGGTCCTTAAGATACTTAACAAAGTCATTACAACTTGGATTTGTGTCTGAAGTAGAAGTTAGAGGCTTTGTTCTCACCGAGCACTGAACTCTGGAGCTCTAGTCCCATTTAGTTATTATCAAAATTAGCTAAAAGCTTTTAAAGGTGAACTTATGAATGATAAGAAGGTGAATTTTAATGTCAAAAGAAATTAAATATCAATTCATTCAAATAGGCTTTCACAGGCGCTTATCAGTCTGACTGTAACGCACGGTGCGTAAGGTTGCTTTTGCTGAGAAGAGCCGGCAATAAAACTAGCGATAAGTCTTCAAAACAAACAGATTTATTACATAAGATGTATCCTGCAAGAGCGAGCGTTACAGTCAAGCATTGTCGTAATTTGTCAAATCTATTATGGTACAATCTAACTATGGTAAGTGATGATGTGGCCGAGGGTGGTTACCACAGAAAGTAAAAACTATGGCGCGATGTTAGGTTACTTTGTACTACCCGCTGGTCACCGCTGTCAAATCGAAAAAAAACCGGCCAAGTGCGAGTTGGACTTGCGCACGAAGGGTTCCGTTTGTTGTAAGGGAGCCCCTTAAATATTTATTGTATTCTGATTTTTAATATTTGTTGTTATAGCGGCAACAGAAATACATCATCTGTGAAAATTTTAACTGTCTAACTATCACGGTTCATGAGATAGTACAGCCTGGTTACAGACGGACAGACAGACGGACGGACAGCGGAATCTTAGTAATAAGGTCCCATTTTACACTTTGGGTACGGAACCCTAAAAACTGTCGTCAAATACCTACCGGTCTGTTCTGGTTATACTTGAAAGCCAGTTCCTTGTAGGCTTTCATTACTTATCATAGTGAGATTGTGGTCAAACACAGGCCAATACATAGTAAAAACAAAAAAGCGAAACCACTGAAATGCAATAAACATACTTAAGTTAGGCTTGCATGTGACCACAATATTACCACGTGGTTAAAGGTGGTAAGCACACAATGCTCGGAAAACCCTAGAAGGAACTCTAGCGATCGGAACACATCACTAGGTGCTTCACGGGATCTTTGGTCTAATGTTTTCTTTTGAAAATAATTAATTTCATGACGTCAGTAGATACATCTTAACTTCAAAAATAACTTACGTAATTAATTTACGTACAGTCAGCAACATAAGTAGCTGAACTAAAACTTTACAAAGAACTTGTACTCTATAAGTATCCATAATATGGAAAAATAAAGTAAAGTGGTGTTTTAGAAATGTATGTCTTCAAAAACCTACATACTTTAAATGTATACATCATGGATAGTTTTAGTGTACACATGTTTTGTAAATTTGTATCTATTCAGCTACTTATTTTGCTGACCGTAGTACCATGTTTTGTCCTTTTCCTTCTACATGTTATTTAGTAATCGTTGGATATGGTGTTTGTGACGTAGCCTTGACGTCACCGTGAAAAACCCCAGTTTTCTTATTATTGTTATGTTGAATTTACATAATGACGCAAATTATTGTTCTATTCAATAGTTTTTACTGAAAACAAAAATGCATTAAGTACTTACCGATTGTTTTTTATTGAACCACGGTAAATTGGCAAATGAAATGCTAGACGTTTTTCATCGCAAATCTATATAACTTAGCAGTAATGATATGTGCTACAGAATTTAGCCCGAGCACGAAATTTCATACAAAATAGACTTTAGTTAGACTTGAATTTAGACTTTAGACTTAGAATTTCGTGCTTGGGCTAAATTCTGTGTCGCTGAGTGTATAATGCATATGAATGTAGCACATAATCATAGAGCGCTTTAACTTAATGCATTGTATCTGGTAACATTTAAAAGATAAAAAAGTCACCTTGAAGATGGCGTTATCATCTTAAATGTGCCAATTTACAATTTTGCCATGTGAGGTGATAACATTTTTAATTTCACTCTTCGTACAAAATTTACATTTGATTTTTTTAGTACATATTGTCCAATTTTTATGGCGTATACGAAAAAAATCCCAGTATAGTTAGTTAATTTATTGTCAAAATACTGACTTTTTTATCATTCAATTAATACCAAATACAGTGCATTAAATTAACATTAAAGTAAAGAAAATATGTTGTTTTATATAAGTTGTATGAAATTTCGTACAACGGCCAAATTCTGTGGTTCTAAATAATAAATATGTATATATACTATGTAAGCGATTTCAAAATATGCTAATCAAGTACATCCTTGAATGTATGTTATCTGTGGCCGTAAATAAAATTATCTAGATAGTAAAAGCGTATAGTGTCATCATAGTCTAGATAATTAGGCACTTGAATCAGTGACCTGAATTGGATTTGACTATATCAGTAACATAACAACCACTTATAAATCTAGATTCCTGCGGCTTTACCTGTTATAAACAATAATATTTTAAGGAAAACCACATTATTCATTAATTAAGACAGTATTTTACAAAAAAAAAATATACTAATAATATGATGATAGTATCTATTTATTTACATATTTACAATTAAAGTAAAAAAATACAAATTATGATATATAGAAAACATCCTCAAAGCCCTCGCTGCTGTCGATAGGCAAGGTTCCCAACAGGCTGGCAGCGTTCCCTTTTTGGATGGCCAAGCTTATGCGTTGGCGGAAAAAGCTCCCAGCCCGTCGGTCTTATGATTAAAAAAAACAAATGGGTCATTAAAAAAATTAAACAATCCTCCACTGAGGGCAAGCTACTTGTAAACCATCATTGATTCATTAATAAAAACATTATGCACAAACAAACATTTACTCTTATCAACTTCTATGAAGCATTTTTTTAATATCGTTACATTTAACAGCCATACTTTAATTGTGTCTATTGCGTTTTCCTTGTTATTTAAAAAAAAAAACTCTTTTCCCATATTTGTCATGTAGGTATTATTATTATAGGTTATGGTACAGAATAATTATAAGTATATTAATAATAGTAGGAATGTGCTATGAATAAAAGAAAATTAATACAGTGTTATATGAGTCACTCTCGACACTCACGCTACAAAACCTTGTAGTGGGCTTACCCGTTTTAATGATTAAAGTTTTAGGTATATTTGAATAAAAATGTTAGTCAAAGGTTATTTGAGTTATGTACGTCTAATTTGTGACGTCAATCTCGATCCTGTGTACAGTCAGTGACATCATATTTTGCCTAGATATGTCGGATGCTTGAATTATTCAGGCTGTGTAGCTAGAGTAAGTTATTTTCGAATTATTTTCGTTTCTCTCAATGAAAAGCCACTGAAAGTATCAAACGTATCTTGAAAAATATCTTCTAAAAAAATATAATAAATATTGGCTTGCTGAATTCCTCGCTGCAGTCTATTACGAATCGGTGGTAGGGTCATTAACTACCTTACCGAGGAGGCCTAATCTAAATAAATGAGGCTTGAGTTTGAATCTGATGCGGTATAACCCTGTATAGTGCGTCCCCGGAGCCACCGCGGCACCGTCACCGCATCGTACGAGGGCGAAGATATATTTGTGCGCGATGACAGAGACATGTATAGACGGGTCATTGACCGAAATTCCGCTAGCTCCGGGAACGCACTTTATAACTATCCATATTATGCAAATAAATTAATGTGATGTCTGATTTTGTGTGTGTCTACAAAAACCTACATAGAGTTTTAGTGAATTTGGTAAATTTATATCTGTTCGTTCGGGTTCGATTCCCACTCAGGACAAACATTTGTGTGCATGAACATGTCTGTTTGTCCTGTGTCTGGTTGTAATTATCTATATATGTATGTATTTACAAAAGAAAAGTACTATATGTAGTATATCAGTTATCTGGCTTCCATAGTACAAGCTCTGCTTAGTTTGGGGTCAGATGGCCGTGTGTGAGGAATAATGTCCCAGAATATTTATTATTATTATTTATTATTATGTACTTATATTGCTGACTGTACCTATTTAATTTATCGACACCTCTTTCATATTACAGTTTATCGACTGGGTACGTCACTATTGAGGCTTACGTCATAATTAAATGGACTTAGACGATGAGCCGATAATTTATTGTTGCGTTTATGTTTCCTTCGCCATAAGAAAATTGGTTCTGTTATGATAACTTGCTCTATCGTAGTACATTATTATAATACTTGATGAGTAGTTATTTCATAAAAACTGTCGTAAATTTGACTTCTTAAACTAATTACTCTTTAGTTAATTAGCAATAAAATTGAACGGTGGCATTGAACTTTGTTTAAATAACAAAACAGTTCGTGCAACTTGACATTCCAACGTTTCACCAAATAGTTTAAGTTATTAACATAAATATTTTTCATAATTAACAAACTTATTCTTTCGCAGGCCTTCAAATTATTCAAAAGGAGCAAGAACCGCAAAAACACACGAAACCGTATCTCGCCCGCGCTCGTCCGCTCGCCGTCCTACAGCGGGACTGTGGACGCGCGCTCCGAGATTGATCTCCAACGTTTCTACGCGTGTCGCGCTTCCCTTCCACCACTGCACGTCGGCAGCAATGAATCCTACGAGAACACATCTTATTACAGCAGCTACAACAGTTCCAGAATCGACAGCCTAGAAAGCTACGGCACAAATGATTCCAACACAAACAGCGCTCGTTCAGATTCTGCATATGACTCAGCGAGAAGCAGCCCAGCTCATGCCAGAGTCTGTTATGCAACTGTCACATACTTTAACGTGAATGACAGTGAAGACAGCAGCAGTATCCGCACTGAATACACCTTATTAGATGACACGGAAGCAGATAGAGATATAGATGATGTGGACGATGATGAAAGAACGCAGAATTTAATCAATGAAAGCATTGAGTTAGTTAGTACGTTATAATTAGGTAAGCTTTGAAATTAATTATTATAATTTGGGAAATAAATTTAAATTAATATTTCATGTTCTGACAGTAAGCCAATGATTTGTAGCGAGATAATTCTAAGGCGTACATACATAAATAAATAAGGGCGGTGCGCGAGTGACGTCGTACATCATGTTTGACCGTATTTCCATTTCATGAATAAAGACGTGTGGTACAATGAGCTTACGGAATAAGTCAATTCAGAAATCTAAATTATCCAATACTCAGCTAACATCTAACAATAGTGACTACAATATGACTTATTATATTATGTAATAGGTACTTGGATAATAATGCTATAGACGTAGTTATAACTTAATAATATGACGTCAGACGAATTTGCACAAACTACTGATTTGACTGAGGTATTTGTTTAGTTGGTTTTTGTTTCTATAGTAACCTTGATAATGACATTATTTGTACTAACAACTGTCCAATTAGAATTGAGCAAAGAAGATTGATCACTTTATCTTTTGTCGTTATATTTTTTTTATCTTGATTGACCAGTATTTTACAATGATTGGTTCTAGAGGCACTCGAGGAATCTTAGATTAGGTAGGTACTCACAGATATTTCTTTTTAGATTCAACCTTGAATCAGGCTGTAGATCCGAGAGTGGTGAATAAAAAATATTATTGATAGAATTTATGGAGAGTGTTTTATTATCAGTACTTTTAAGGTTCTTTTCAGTGGAAATTGATGAATCACGATAAAATATAAAAGCATTTAATTTAATAACAATAGAGTCCAAAGTTAAAAGTACTTTTTTAAGAAGCACTATTTAGTAAATAATCTAATCATATAGTTCTTTGAACTTCAATGTATTTTGTAGTTAGGAAAATGAGTTTTTAATATTCAGTCTTTATATTATTGGTGTTTTTTTTTTATTGAGTTAAATAGGAATAAAGAATCAATATATACAGCCTCTCTATATATATGTATAGCTAATAACCAAAGTGTATGTGATATTATAAGATTTATAGTTAGTGTAATTACAAATTATTTTTAATTATTACTGATCTCAATTATTGTAAATTTTATTCTCTAAGATCATTTCACTGTTTGATTTCGTTGTAAATATTATTATTTTCACAATTTTCGTACATTTTATCACCATTTATTTTTCTAATAAGCACGTCATAATAAATATATGAATTTAATAAAAAAGATTTCTTTTTAAATCAAAAGTATTTCATTATAAGACCATCGAATTCGAGACCTATAAATTGTCTGACTGTAACGCACGTAAAGTCGCTCTCTCTAGTCCAGGGGTTCCCAAACTGTGCGCCGCGGCGCCCTGGTGCGCCGTAGAGAGTAAAGAGGGGCGCCGTGAGACGCTCCTGTAGGTACTCACGGCTACTAAATAAACAATTACAATCTGTACTGTGAACTGAAAAAGTTTGGGAACACCTGCTCTAGTCTATTCTTTACAAAAACAACTTTATTTTCAACTCTCTAACTACAAACGCGTACCCCTGCGGGAAAACGACCAAGTGAACTCTATCAAAATTTAATAAGTAAATATCAGTCCAGCCCCACGCACCACACATTCTCAAACATCTAAGACTTCACAAACATGTTAAAATTTAACATTAACATATCAATTTAACTTCCAGTCACTGACATATAATTACTACCAACCTTTGTAGATGTTTATAACATTTAATATTTTCTACGTCCATTTTGGTTAATTATTAAAAGTAAAAATTAATACTTTAACAAATGAAAGGTAATAGTGATTAATTTAAAGTAAATAGGGGAGGAGCGGGGAATGGGAGTTAGCGGGCAATGGTGTTTACCCATATATCTATGTACATGTATCTCTGAGAGTCGCATCAATGACCTCCCCGCCCTGCTCTATCCACTATTGCGAACGATTACACCAGTACCCTGTAGCCGCCCCGTGTTTCAGTATGACAAAATTACTCATATAAATTTTCGTCAAAGTAGAATAAACGGTAAGTTTCGAATTTCATAATGTATCGCAATAGACATGTGTATTTAGTCCACGGAATAGATAAATAAGGTTCCGTGATTTAGTCTGACATTTAAAATAGTGATGATTAACTTTGATTTTTTAATTGACTCTGAATATCCATAAAGTAATCCATATATACCCATAGGGTGCTTTACCTAGGTGCAGTGGGGGTCAAATCTGTATTTTTTTAGACTGTCGGTAATTTCCAAAGTTGATTGCCAAAGTGAGTATAACTGATTTCAATTGATAGCTGAATAGGTAAATTAAATCAGTAAATTTCAAAGGCAAATTTGCAACTTTGGCAGTCTCAACCAATGAAGCCTGTCTAACAATACCGTATCAGGACATTTGTCTTCTATACGTGGATTACGTAACTTTGCTGCAATGTACAATCAATTTCAAATTGAAACAACCTTTTAATCGATTTAATAATGCGCTGTCGAAAATGATTCCATTTGCAATGAAGCACTGTTTGCATATGCAGTTCGTATCAGAGCGTAATTTTTTTTATCATAAAATCTCTATATCTAACCGGTTCTTAATTGAAACTGTTAGCAATTAAGTTGTGTAATATGCGTGTAGTTGTGTTTATAAGCCTTGTATTTGACAATCAGCCACGAGGAAATACCTCACGATGTTTTCGTTCACAAATATCTTCACACATACGTACATAATTATGTATAGCATCCTGCCAATTATCTGGTAGATTTTCAATTCGGACAATTTACCACTTTAGTATTGCAGTAAAAATAACATGACAATGGACTGTACAATATATCTTTACTAGCTGTTCCCCGTGGTTTCACCCGCGTTCCCGGTATAAGGAAAAAACCTGTATTAAGACTTTCCTATCTTTTAAGTTGGAACAAATCACATTTTGAATACCGGTCCTATTGGGAATTTTTAGAGGCTTATGTCCAGCAGTGGACGTCTTGCGACTGAGATGATGATGACTCATTAAGAACGGATAAGTAGCTTCGGAGTTCATCGCAGATCAACGTCGTGATACAGGAATATAACTATATAAAATAAAGTCGGGTTGTTCACACCATTTATAACTCAACCGCGGGTCGGTAGCTAGTAAAAATAAAACATTTCAGTAAAAAAAAACATCCCTCTCTCGAGATGTAATATCTCAGTTTCGTAACACCTTCGTAAAGCAGTATTACCTATACGTAGGAGTTACTTTACATTATAAGTAGGTTATTTCCACATAAATCGGAGACTAAAGCGTCAATTGTGATATTTTATGAGCATTGAAGATATAATAGACATGTTCACAAAGGATTTTGGTCACTGGCTTCGTATAAAAGGGCGCAAACAGGTTCCCATTGAACATCTTTAGGTGTAATGGAAATATTGGGTAGCTAAAGGTTAACAATAAGGTATCCCATAGTGGATAATAACTCTATGGTATTAACCCTTTACTTTAGATATAAATGATATTGGTTTAGATATTTTTACATGATTGTAATTCGATATTATATCCCACTATAATCTATACTAGATAATATTATAAAGCTGAAGAGTTTGTTTGTTTGAACGCGCTAATCTCAGGAACTACTGGAAAAATTCTTTCAGTGTTGGATAGCCCATTTATCGAGAAAGTCTATAAGTTTCTTTTTATCCCGGGAAAACACAAGATCCCTCGGGAACGCGGGTGAAACCGCGGGGCGGAAGCTAATATTATAAATAAATGTGAAAATTTGTAAGTATGTATGTTTGTGATTCAATCCCGCATAAACGGCTCAATGGATTTGGGTGAAACTTGGCACATAGATAAATGATACCTTGGAATAACATACAAGGTACTTTTTATCCCGGGAAAACATAAGAAACCTCGGGAACGCGGGTGAAACCGCGGGGCAGATGCTAGTACAAAAGAAAAGGTAACAATTAACTAATTATTGTTGGAATCAATTATATCGACATACAGAGTTTGGTTATAGTAGTGTGTAATCATTAAAGGAGATTGTCCAATTGCTCATTCAACCATGCTTTAGATTAGACGATCGAAAATGTACACGTATGTACTATACTGCATTATGTTTGTTTCGACCACTGTATTGTATTCATATTCTTTATTCAAATATAAATAGCAAAAGGCGTCTGATATTTTTGTGCGAAAAACTATACGTCAAAAGTTTTAAAACTAGATCAAACTTTTTTCTGTGCAATTTAGTAATTGGGGTGATCGTTCAGACCAAAGACGGCCACCTCTTTTGTAGGGTACCTATACTGTTATTCAAACATAATTTTTGATGTTTATTTTTCAATAGTACACTAAATACCTATTTATACTTATTTTAAAATGACAAACGGTTCAACCTATGGTTGTATTTTCTGTACCTACTCTACTTCTACGTCCAAATAAAAAAATACAGTAACTAGGTAACTACATAATTTCACAGTCATTCATCAATACCCTCTCAATACTTCAATACAGGTTTTCTTTTATCTGTAATACATCAATGGAGCTTGTGTTTGCTAACTAAACTAATCTGACCAAATCCCACAACTAGTTTTTCAGGTTTGTTTGTTTGTCCGTTCAGTAATGACTATATTTTAGATCATTATGTGGATTATATTTGGCGAAATATAACAATGTTGGATTTGTGGTTATTAACAATACTCAATAGCTTACTTTAGTAAACGGCAGACAATGCGAGAAAAATATTTATGCTATATTAAAATTCATACTAGTTATACTTTTATTATTAGTTTTAAAACTAACTAAAATAATGAAAAATGATGGCGTAAAAAGAGCTCTTCAAGGTCGGCAACATATTCCCCCTGGTATTTCAAATGTTCATAGGCGGCGGTGACCACTTACCATCAGGTGGACCGTCTGCCTGCTTGTCAACCTACTGACCTAAAAAAAAGATAAATTCATAAATTTTATCATGTTCTTAGTTATTTATAAATACATATATTTCACATTAGCTTTACGTTACATTGGAACACCTATACTTCTCATAATATAAAATTATTTCTTCAGGTTACTGTCTTGGCTACCTGCCCTAGCACCCCATCCACTTATAGAGAACAGATATGAACCTATCAGGCCAATTCGTATATAGTCACTTTGAGTTCAATAGTGTATGACGAGCACTATTGAACTCAAAGTGACTATCGACCCATTTTTTGGCGCTTTGATATCAGACCTTTATGACTGACGAATCCTTGTGAAAAATTTCATCTAAAACGGAGTTTTGCAGACACACTTCCATTATTGAAAATTTTATTGATCCTGAAGTTGGATTTATTTCATTACTAGCTGTCCACCACGGTTCCTGATAAAAAAAAAGTAGCTATGTCCTTTTCCATAACATAGGCTATATGCGTACCAAATTTCATCGCGATCGGATCAGCGGTTTAGGCGTGAAAAGGTACACATTCGCATTTATAATATTAGTTAGGATATCTTGGGTAACTATTTATCTATAGGTGCTTTAAGTTACTTATGATTGTAGTAGAGTTTACTTTAGGTTCAGGTTTTTTTTTGGCCTAGTGACGCTTTCAATTCCCGGGGCATCACTCACGAGTTGCCGACCCTTCCAGCACTCTCCGATGAGCTTTTACTAGCAAGAAAGTTATTGGTACATTTCGGCGCTAAACTAAATAGTAAAGCGATAAAAGTTTAACTAATTTTAAATTGAATGAAATAAAACAAATTTTAAATTCTATTTAAGTAATACATGACTGTATGTTGGAAGTCACGTATGATCTCACTAGACTGTAAAATTATCAATTACTGGCGCCTAGATTGTTTACATACACTTTACAATCTAATTTTACTATTTGAATACTATAGGTAGCTTTGAATCTTACACGAAAAAAATTAATATTTTTAATATAAAATTTAAGAGTGAGATACTTCTGACCTTTGATCCGTAGATATAATCTGATAAGAAAACAAGGAAAGTAAGAATATCGAGTCACCGGAAATTAATATACTTAATGTCCAAGAAGCATTTGGTTGCTTCCTTTGAAATATTTATATTTAAAGACAAACAATGTTGTTTGCCCTTTAATTACGTTAAGATTTGGAAACGTTCCGGCAATAGGCGTACACTATAAAATCATTGTAATGATTAAAGAATTAGATTTTGACTACACACACAATACATGTACATTGTACATTTTACAATTATTTGTGACGCAAACAAACTTATCAGCAGTTTCTTTTTTAAATCTGTTTGAAGAGTCTAATTTTTTTTTGTAATATTTATAATTTTAATTATGTTTGTGTTGTCTGTTCTTATTATATTATTTGCATACAGTCGTCACCTTTAATTGGGGTACCATTTACCTGTTTTATATTATTTTGTTCCTGTATTGGAAAGTATTAATGTGTGCTTTGTTGGGGATCTAATAAATAAAATCTAAGACTATTTTTTGACCATTTTATTTGATAACATCCCCTACATGTAAAGTGAGGGGGGAATTTTTTAATATAGAGGGTTGTCTGAAAAACTACAAGCATTGATTGAAAGATTATTATTATTATTGTTTTTATGTCAGTAGGTTGACAAGAAGGCAGGCGGTCCACCTGATGGTAAGTGGTCACCGCCGCCTATGAACATTTGCAATACCAGAGGGATTGCCGATGTGTTGCCGACCTTGAGAGCTTTTTTTACGCCCCTCTTGAAGAACCCTATATCGTATAAAACCGTAATGGTCCGCAATAGGAACGTTCGACTGAATCGTTGTGTGAACGATCGAGGCGACTCGAGGATATGAGGATGAGCTCCACATCGCCGGCGAGTGGTGCGATGGTAGAACGGTGATAATGGCACCAGATCAAAAAGTTCTTCAGAACACTCCCCATTGTAGAGACGGTAGAACACACAAAGGGAGCCTATATCTCTCCGAAGGCTGAGGAGTTCTAAACCGTCAGTGAGGTCGGGATCGTCAACGATACGAGTGGCCCGCCGTTGCACCGAGGCAAATGGTTCAAGCTGGTAAAATGGTGCGCCTGCCCAAAGGTGTGAGCAGTACTCCATATGCGGCCTAACCTGCGCTTTACAAATTGATTTATTTACGAAATATCATTTTTTTACAAGATTGTTTCGTTTAGGATCAGATGGCCGTGTATGAATTTCCAAGAATATTATTATATATTAGTGAAACAGTAAGCCCTTGGTTAACGATTTTCGTTAAAAGAAAAATAAATAGTCTATTTTATAAACATTTTCCAGAAATCTATACCTAGAAAATTCTTGTTACCAATTATTATAAAAAGATAAGGTTACGGTCTAGTTATCGATTATACCCTCAGGGCTGACAAACTTATTGTGGAATTAAAAAAGAAATAAAATTGTTTTTGTTGTTGTTGTTGTTCATGTGATCGAGTAGAGCCCCCTGGCTCTACGGCGCTTGCTGGTTGGTGCTTTTTATAAAAACTGAGCAGCGTTTATGGTTTTTAATGAGATGAGTTTTTACCTATAACTTCATAAACGGACAATATCCTGTTAATAATAAATTACTATTTTACAGAATGGGTAACTATGAAAATGGTTACACTACTCATATATTTGAACGAATTAGTTCCACACTTTTTGATTGTCGTGAAAATATACTTTTCCTTTTCATATAGTCACGTACCTTAATTTTTTTTTCTGGGACATTCCTCACACAACTGATATGGAAACCATATACATATACTACATAATTATGCTACTTATTTTTTCTAAATATATACGAAGATAGATAGTTACACCCAGACTCAGGACAGACATGTTCATGCTCACAAATGTCTGTCCTGGATGAGAGACCATGAGCTGTGGGGTGATAAATAAGGTATCTTACCAACCACACCAACCGGCCCTTTAATCACCAAGTACTTACTTACTCTAATACATTATTGTATTATTTGCCAATATTTACTAATCTTTACAAAGCATGAAAGGGAACTCTCACACTCAAATTCAAAACTTATCCATTCAGATTAGATCCTGGTAAGACATTTATAAAAGTTACAATTGACTCTACCGGTTCGCAATTATGTAAACTAAGAAGACTCCGGCAAGAAACTCAGCAAAAGAATTTATTTTTCTGGATCTTTCAATTGCCGAAAAACACTGGTAGCTAGCTAGGCAGGTTACAGACTACCCTACGTACCTTGGTGTCATGGAAAATTCATTATTATTAAATCATAAGGACTTACTATCATCCGCCCCGTAGTTTTATCCGCGATTTTGAGGGGTCAAATGTTTTTCAAAAATAAAATAAAAAGTCTAAGGTATTATCAATCTGTGTGCAAAATTTCTTCTCAATCGGTTTAGCCATTAGGTCAAATAGTCACACAAATATATGCACATAAAATTATGCATACAAATATTCACAGTCGTAATGCTTCCTGTATTTTAATAGCTTTGATTTTGTTTTGGTTCTTGATAAATAGGGTTATAAGAAAAATATATTTTATCGTAAATAATATCGATTTCTCATTTCATTAAACCCTGTTCTGCGTATTTCATTTAAACTAGTGGAGTAATATACCTAGGTCAGGACGTGGAGAGAGTAAGAAATAGGTGTATGAGCACATACGTATTTTTCTAGTAGTTTCAGCCACTAATGGTAGAAAAAGACAGAATTATTGATGATTTGGATTATGGCGTATGTCGGTTTTGTGCGTGATTTTCACGAAAACTACTAGACCTATTTTTATTATGTTTGATTTAATTTAAATCACTTGGTTTTGTAGATAGGGCTCAGCTAAACCCTATTACTATTTACTTTATTATCTATATCAAAAGTTACTTTTATTCGTTGGTTATCCTCATTTAATATAATAAAAAAAACTAACGCCATCGCCCACCTTTCATTATAATTAAAAAATACCGACACACGGCTCACACACGAATGTACAAAAACATTATGTTTTTGCACCCTGCGCCTCTTCCTACGGAAGTAATGTGCGAGTGGGACAATCATATCGAATACTCGCGTGCGAGCGAGGTAAATGTCGTGGGAAACACAGGGGTGGCGATATCCCATACGAGCATTGAAGTGGCACGGTCATGTTATATTGAATTTATTCCATTTGACCCTAAGTATTTTTTTTTACTGAAATAGCAATTTATTGCTTTAATATTGATGTTTAGCAAACTTTTTTTAAAACACGCGTTTGTTTTTTTTAATAGATTTTTTTGATAAAGGCTGTACTTGAAGGAAAGCCGGTACAAATAATAATTTATATACCTAAATGTAGCAAAAGAATCCATTTTTTTAAAGATTTATATTTTTACTAGGGTATTTTAACTACGAGTATTTTCAGAGACTCACAGTCACAGAATTACATGCCTATAATTTCAATTATGCATAACTGCACACTATAAAATGCCAAACAAAAAGTTCCCACCCTCTGTCATTGTGCTCTTACCCGCCGAGCGGACATCTGTGCTAGGGCTGCCACAGTTTTAATTGCGGTGATCGACTCTGCGACACCTGTGCGATGTTTATCACTTAATGTATACCAATGAGGGCTTGTTAAAAAGTTGTACAACAGGTGGTTGAATAATAAAAACAATAGAAAAAATATTTAAAAAATAATTTAATCTCTCCGCAAGCGATTTTCTCCGAGTATTTACATAAATATACAAACATACGTATTCGTATGTTATTTGCCAATAAGCTTTACAAAAACCACTCGTGTGTTAAAAGCTCTTATTTATTTATTGTTTGTTTCTTTCACAACCATTGTTATAGAGGATTCTGATGTGAGCGTACGTTATTGAATAAATAATACAGGAGGCTGCTATAAAGAACTTAAACATAATATTCTCGTGTGTAAAATAATACGAAAATTACTTTATTAATGTTAAATAAATTAAGAATTTATTATGTTTGTTGTTTAATTTGTTTACTTTAGCACGCTCTTCTTATTCGATTTCTGACATAATTACTTTAACTAATTCAATGTTTGTTCGTAATCCAATCCCCTGATACATTTATTCAGTCTATTTTAATATTACTTCAATTAAGACACATTTAATTCACTAATATTAAAGCTTACTCGTTTGGTCCCAATAATCTAGTGACTGTATAAACTTAGCAAATATAATATATAGCTATCACACAACTTATTAAATATTTATATATAATAACTATAATACAACAGTACGGACTCGAAAAATATAATTTTAGACTCTTTTTAAACTCTGAGATCGGTCACAACAGTGTCTTGTGGTCTGATATGTGAGAATATTTCTCTCATTGATATAACAAGGGTTCATTAACCCTATAAACAACATTCCAATTAGACCACAAATATATAACATTCTACTACCTTAGTACGCTAACTCTGCACCCCAAGGCCTATATGGTTTTGAACTGTTCTGGGAGTACTGATGATGTGGGGGATGGTGAGGGTATGGCGCAGGGTAGTGGGGTGCTGGGGGCGCGGGGTGAGGGCCAGGGGGTGCGGGAGGGGCAGGAGGGGCTGGCGGATAGTGAGCATAGCTAGGGGGCGCTGACAACGGTGCAGCTATCGCCGTAGGAGCAGCAACAGTAGTTGCTGCTGTGGTGGGAGCTATGTCTTGCCTGTGCCCTAGCTCCGTATACCCATGTTGTGGAGCTACGGGAGCTGCAGGGTACTGAGGATAGCCCCAATTTGCCGATTTAGCTGCTAGCTCCCTCTGTGCAGCGAAGCACTGCAGGTGGCTCATTAGGCGGAGTCGTAAGGGATCTTGGATGTCTAGGCCTTCGCAGCTGACGAGGTATCGGGCAACTTCAGCTGCGCATTCTCGGAAACCGATGCTATGATAGTCCATGGCGTAGCGTTGAGGGTCGTATGCAAAAGTGTCGAGACCTGAAACGAAGGAAAAAAATGGTTTAGTTATAAAGTAGACAGTTTCAAAAGTTTGTTATATATATTTAGTGAAAGTAGTATGTCTGATGGTCCAGATGTTTCTTTGATTTGCGTATAAATAGGATCCAGACAATGAAAAATCGAAATCAAGAAAACAAAAACTGCTCCAGTCCATTCACGAGCCCCTTGTGTACCGGGACCCTCCTTACGCAACAAGTTTAGACAGAGATAGTGGACAATACAATACGAGAGTAAGAGAGACAAAAAATAGTAGCATATGTAACGGGAACCCCAAGTTTCCGGACGTCTTCCGATAGGGATGTCAAAAAACTAAACTAAGCTGATCCGCTATCCCCTTCGATTCTGTTAGAGAAGCTTATTGGAAAAGTGTTGTTCATTGATAAGTTAAAGGTCTATATATTTTGGTTACGGTTGTGTGCCACCGTGCCAAAAGGGTGAAGGGTGAAAGAAATGTGTCTAAAGTTCCAGAAAGTACAAATTGTGATACATTTTTCATGCAAATTGACGAGGTTTAATTTATTTAGCTTTTAAAAGTATAGGAGTTCAAAAATATTTATCTTGAAAAGAATATAATAATGTCATAAGTATGTTTTTTATGTAAATAAAAGATTCAAATCAAAAGTAAACAAAAGAACATCAAAAAGGAATTTAATTTTTTTTTAATTAAATTAAAGTTTATCTTTGCTTTATTTGATAAAAGCGCCTCTTTTAAATATCTCAATTCCACTAATTGTATGCTCCTTCCTTCCGTCTTATGCAGTTGGCATGATTGTTAAGTTTTTTATTTTTTTATTCCGCAGGTGTGACAACCCTTCTGCGTTAGAAGCGGGCCGGTATCGCTTCCGCTTGTCACTGGCACAATAGACACGTGATAGAGGTATGCGAATGTAGATTATGGAGTATTTTTTTAAATATTGTAATTATTTTTTAGTTAGATCCATTTTTAGAAAAAAAGTAGGTATATTCTTTTATGTTTCGTTGAACTAGATTGCACATTGCTACAGACCAAAATACTAGTTATTGCTAAAAAATCTTGTATCATTGGGTATTGATAAAACAACAATTTTCTATATTTTTTTACAATGTATAAGACAGATTTTCATCTTGAGGGTGGTAGCCAGCCAGGCGGGTACTACAAAGTACCCTACCACCATGCTATGACTTCCTCACGATGATTTCCTTCACCGAAAGAACCCACGACCTTCGTTACACCACCACCATCACTACCACTGAACTATCATCGCTTTTTAATTAATTCATTGAATAATTGATTTGACCACATATTTGCACTTAAATATTAATATTTATTTGAGGTCAGTGTTTACCACGTTCACAGATATCAACTTGCTAATCGCAGAGGGAGCACCCTCAGCTCTGGGGTGTGATTCGGTACGAGTTGGGGTTCCCACGCGCGACCCTCTATACTATGGGCAAATAGTCCTTCTGCCTGGGCTGGTTGATAACGTGATTAACTCAGATTAGCAATTGATTTTAGCTTACTGATGTGGCCGGTTTGTTTATGTTTTTTTTTCTTATGGAGTTAGAATGGTCACCTCCATAAAAAACCCTATAGTGACTAACATCGTGAGGAAACCATATCACGGTGGTAGGGTACTTTGTAGTACCCGCCTGGCTGGCTACCACCCTCAAGTTGAAAATCTGTCGCCAAGGACCTTTTGGTGTGTTCCGGCAGCTGCACTTGAGGGCCGTTCCTTCTAGGCTTTGTGGTCATACCACCTTCGGCCACATCATCACTATATAGTGAGATTGTGGTCAAACCTTTGAGTATCTAGAACGGTCAAACACAAGCCTATACAAAGTAAAAAATAAATAAATAATTGATTAAATTATTTGCCGCGTTGAATAGTGGTGTAACGCTCGGCTAGAGACTGGAGGTCCTGGATTCGATTCCCGGGATAGGCCTTAATGATTATTTATAGCTAGTATTGGGTGATGATGCTCAATATATTTCACGATGGGACTACCTTTGGTGACAATGTTTTTTTTTTCTCTGCTACTAACTGAATAGATTTTTGCTTTATACTTCGAATTGACTTATTTGACTGTTGTCAGCGTTTTTATAATATGTTAGTACTCGCTCATAAGTATATGTAACAAGTAAAAGTGCTTATAATGTAACATACGTATACTTTTAAGGTTAATATAAAAGGTGTACAAAACAATTTTTACCTTCGTCTGTCAATCAAATCGCTCATCCGGTATTTCTAAATTAAATGGAATCCGGCAGAGGCACCGTATTCCATTCAAAATTCCAAATTGTGGTTGCACACGGATCCAATTTGCGGTTATCACGCTTGACCGAATGGATCCACATGTTTTTTTTTTTCACTATTTTAGTATAACTTGTTCACCGGTAGCAAACCGCATCCTTGCTATAAAACTTCCGGTCATTCATAAATTAAAATCTTTTAAATAGTTACGACATTTCTAACGGACTAGTTACATCCCGTAGCTTCTCCTGCGTCCCCAGAAACCCACTCCGTACGGTACGATCGGTTCAGCGGTTAAGGCATGAAAGCCAGACATTAAACTAAGTCACGCATAATATAATTTTGAAATCTTCTAATAGTCGTTTATCTTCAGCTTCCGAATTCCGCACAAAAGCGTGGGCGATCGTTTTCAATTAATTAAAGATACTCGTATAACAACTTTTGAATATCTTACGTTTAATATTTCATAACTATAGTTTGTATAATTCTTGCTTTTTATAGTTATTTTTTTTGTAGACATAGAATAGGATGTACTAGCGTTGTTTTTATTGATAGGCTTTGGCTGAGCGTCTACATTGCAAAAATATTACAACTTTTTTGAACATAATCCAAATTTTTGTAAAGCGTATACCATTTCTACTAAAATAGGAGGCTTTCAAGGTAATAATTCCGTGCTAATAAGATATCTACGTAACGAATCCATTCAGTTTTAATACGACGATAGAATAACAAACATACGTAGGTACGTTGTCATGGAATTATCAATTAATATGTCACGATGGGACATTATTCCTCACACACGGCCATCTGTCTCCAAACTAAGCAGAGCTTGTACTATGGAAGCCAGATAACTGATATACTACATATACTACTTTTCTTTTGTAAATACATACATATATAGATAATTACACCCAGACTCAGGACAAACAGACATGTTCATGCACACAAATGTTTGTCCTGAGTGGGAATCGAACCCACGACCTGCGGCGTGATAGATAGGGTATCTTACCAATGAGCTCGCTTTCAATATGATCTGAAACTATATTTACGAATACATCCAATATATACCCATGATGACTAATGGTGACTTTCAGTTTTACCTTATATTATTGAATTTAACTATTTACCATCTTTACTTTACTTTCTACCTTTGTTTGTAAAACAACCTTTCATTTATATCATCTATAGGTGGAGATAGAACATAGTTTATGCCTGCTTAATTAATTTATTAGTGATTTTAGCTGTTAATCTTCCTAAAGAAAATAAATAAATAAGAACAAAACAGGAGCCAATTCAACAATTACTAAGCTATATCTATTTACCCAGTTTAAAAACTAAATAGTATTCATAAAGAAATTTCATAAAAAGTAAAACTTCTCCCAGATAATGTCAATAAGTTTGACCAAACATCAAATAAATCATAATGCGACCGCAGGATCGTTTACCAGGTAGATACGGTAACAGACGGACAGACACCTGGCGCTAACAAAAACGCTAACAAACAGGAAGCGCGACATGAACCGATACCCGTGACTTGCTAGATTGTGTGATCTATTTTTTGTCTCATTCTTTCTTGCAGTGTGAGAGAGGGTACTAAAGCTAGGATTACTAAATGTCTACAGTATTATATGAAAGCCTATAAAATTAAAAAAATAACCTTGAAATTATGACCCTACGTAAGTACTATGAATTTTTTTGATTAAATGTTGTCGCGTCGGGGGACCGCTCTAATTATTATTAACCTAACGTTTTGTTAAAGTACATATGTACATACCTACGTAACATATGAAGTTTTTTTCTAAGTCCTTAATCCATTTATTTCGTTAGTACTGTGATATTTATGTCTAAATATAGAAGATAGATTTGCTTTGTTTCAGCATTTATCTGAATAAATAAATAGTTTAGTTGTGTATTCAGTTGTTAGTACGTTCAGTTGTAATTCTTAATACTTACTTTAACATTGACTTGATACGTCAAACTTATAACACCCTGTCGTTTTTACGTCGGGGGTTAATTACTGTAAATAGATAGATAATGTAATGCCATAATATAGGTTACGAAGTGAAGTTAGTTTACCCCTTGAAGAAAAATATTTATTAACTTATAAAATTATAGTAAAATATAACTTTTTAATTATTAAATTAAATTTGAAATTATATTTATGGCGTATGGAATCTAACATTATACATAATTATATCAAATTTTATGATCCAAGCTCATCGAGGTTTCGGGAGACCGACGGGATGGGAGCTTTTTCC
Source organism: Tetheella fluctuosa (assembly GCA_951216915.1). Classification (NCBI taxonomy): domain Eukaryota; kingdom Metazoa; phylum Arthropoda; class Insecta; order Lepidoptera; family Drepanidae; genus Tetheella; species Tetheella fluctuosa. The sequence goes on along the minus strand of OX578215.1, from coordinate 14,551,655 downwards.
CCCAACGCATAAGCTTGGCCATCCAAAAAGGGAACGCTGCCAGCCTGTTGGGAATCTTGCCTATCGACAGCAGCGAGGGCTTTGAGGATGTTTTCTATATATCATAGTTTGTATTTTATACAATGATTGTAAATAAAAATTATATCTATACTAATATAATAAAGGGGAAAAGTTTGTTTGTTTGTTTAAAGGCGCTAATCTCTGGAACTACCAGTCGAATTTGAAATATTCTTTTTGCATTTGATAGTCTAATTCTTGAGGAGGGTTATAGACTATTTTTTATCTCGGTAATGCGGTTGAAACCGCGGGGAACAGCTAGTTTAAGATAAAAGATTAAATGAGCTAAAATATTAACTCATCGTTTATTAATTGTATTGAGTTTTACAAGTACTTTATGTAACAAAGTCAAAGCCATTTATTCAGTTTAGGCCGTAGGAGGGCACTTATAAACGCCGAAGCTACTGAAGTTACCACCGGTTAGGAAATTGGCCTTCAACTGAGAAGAACCGGCAAGAAACTCAGCAAGGTTATTTTTTTATTTTTTGAACAGTTTGACTATGTTCTTGGGCTTCTTTTCATTAGATATTTATCAATTTTTAAAACAATATACTAAGTAAACACAAACACACAAAACCTTCCAAGTACTAGTAAACATATCCGTTTTTTCTTAGACAACAGCTTAAAATACATTTGCCCGTTACATTATAAGAAAGAGCACAGTCAAAAGCCTCAAACCTGCTTCAAACAACTTGTTTCCGTTTCCTAAATTTTTTAAAGGATCTATTAGCAACGGTATTTCGCGATAAAAAAAAACGTATAAAAAGCAAAAATGTTAATTTGATTCGCTTTCCTGTCTATTCAAAATGTTTCAATTTATATAAAATACAGTTGCTTTCCGGTTAATTCGAAGTTTTACTTTCATGGTAGCGTGTTTACTTTTACTTATAAATAAGGTCTATGCCATAAACATGGAAATAATATTGAAATGGTTACGCATTTACCAACCGCTTTTTTGTATTTACATAAAACATGACTTTATCTCACATAGATAAATTGATTGAAAAAAAAAACAATAATTTGGTAGGGCTTTTAATTGGTCATATATACTATTGTTAAAGATAAAGAAAAATTATGAGGCGATATAACCCGATTAAAATGTGGGGTATGTGTATACATAATTGTGAGAACCTATTGCTTTACAATTATTATTATCTACCCTTCACGGGACACATTGTATATACAATGATCTTATATTTCACTATGGTAACTAGATTAGCTATTTACGGCACCGACGCGTTTCCATTTGTATATGCCTGTAGATACCTACATTATAGTATAGTAGTATATTATAGTATATCTGTCATTGTTCCCAGCTTTATTATCGTATTAGTTTGACGGTAAATGAAAGGATACTGACATATTTTCAATGCTATATATAGGTAAGCATACTCGCAAGTGGCAACGGATTTCTGAGAAATGTTTGTAAGGACTCTAGCCTAGTATTTGTAGGCTCATTATATATGCTATATTAGTTATGATATAAATATCGTTCTATATACTAACTGAAAGAATATTAATGTGGTTATAAAGTATGTCTAATAATAGAAATTCCTGCGCATAAATTAATTTGAAACAGTATCTCGACGTGAGTACCCACAATATCTTTCAACAAGATTTCTGCCTGTGATTGTCACTTCAAATTATATTTAACCAAATTGGTAAGACAGGAAAAAACAAGACTCTCATGTAAATAACAAAGTGGTTTAGTTTATTAATGTATTTTTATCTATACAAGGTATTCTTTACTAGCTTCCGCCCCGCGTTTCACCCGCCTTCCTGAAGGATCTTATGTTTTTTCCGGGATTAAAATTACCCTATATGTTATTTCGAGGTATGATCTATCTATTTGCTAAGTTTCATCCAAATCCATTGAGCCGTATATGCGTGATGAGTCAGTAACATCCATACCACCAAACATTCACATTAATAATATTAATGGGATACTAAAACGTATAACCTAAAACGATTTGCATAAAAATATGAAGCAAGCAGTAAGTAAATATATTATATTTTTATCAAAAATAATTCATCCATAATTGTTTGCTTTATAAATGCCACAAAATCAGTTCAAAGTCAATATATAACTATTTACACGTGCGTGTGGTTTATATCGTCCGACTCTAAGTTCGTTCCGGGTTTCCCACGGGCGCGGGCGACTCGCCAAGCTTCCGGGAGTGACAGGTGGACGAGACCCGAATTATTATCCCGGATATGTATTCGTATAGTATCAATTAAGTGCAGCTATGCGGAATTTTCGGATGAAGATGATAATCTTTGTATTTTTCCACAATCTTTCCGAATTCCAACGTGGTTGAATGTGGTTACCACACACCTAAAAGAGCCGGGCATATATCATATTTAAGTCTAGACTCATGCTAAGTTATATAACAATGTTTTTCATAACTTACTATATAAGAATAAGTTCCGAAATGGTTTCCCGTCCCTCATTAATTTGATATTACGTTGGAATTATGAAACATTCCGGGAATATATCAAATTTTGTGGGAAACGGAAAGCGGAGTTCTTGGAATTCCATAACGGAATCCTTATATGTAACCGCATGCGACTAAACTTTATCGAAATTGAATAACTTTCAAGTACGCGTTATATTACGCCATTTTCTTTTATTGAGAAATTAAAATTCAGAAAAATATTATGTGAGGCTTCTACATTAAGTTTTATTATATTTAGGTACTCACTATGGTCGGTAATAATTGTAGTAGTCACAAAAAAGACTATTGTCGATTCTTATACCTTATAACAAAAATACCAGACATTAAATTGTAAATGAGGATAGACTGGTTATTAATATAATTTAGAAGAAAACTGCCTCTAAACATAAGTAAATGTACAACTAAGTAAATGACGTACAGGTGAACTTGAAAAACAAAAGCTAGTGGTTACGCAAATAGCAGGCCTCAGTGCTGGCTGGCACGATGCCGGCCAATCACAACAGGTACCTCCAACAGTATGTCAAAATTTAAATCTGAAGTGCTAACTCGCAAAACTGGTGCCTAGTTAGGACAGATTTTCATTTTAAGTCCGTTCGTTTACCACACGCATTATTAAATATCTTTTTTTTATTTTTTTATATGTGATTTATTCATATGTCAAACTTTTATATACATATTCGTTTTTCTCTTGTTTGTTACAAGTTGATAAATGGTAGGAGGTGGATCTACAAATATTGCAGCATCATTTTTTCTATTTTATAATAATATTATTTTTATTTTTGCTGTCCATAATTTGCATGCCGTGGCAACCTTTAATTAAGGCGGCATTTACTTCTGTTCTTTTTAATTTTTAGTCACCAAAATTGTGTTAGTGTTAAGCCTTGTTGGTTGTCCTTAAGTAAATAAATAAATAAAATAAATAAATAAAAAAAATGTTTTCCTAGGATAAAAAATACTTTAAATGTTATCCAGAATATATTCTATCTGTGTGCTAAATTTAATCCAAATCCGTTCAGTAGTTTTTGCGTGAAAGAGTAACAAACATCCATCCATAGATTCTCACAAACTTTCGCGTTAGTAATATTTTAAGTAGGAGTCATTTATATAAAACTCAACTAACCTTTAGAATGCAGCATTTTCAAATGGTCGACGGTCAGCTGCAAGATTTCTGCTTTCTCCAGCTTGGCGCTGCCTTGCTTCTCGCAGGCTGCTGGGACCAGCCTCTTCAGCTCAGTCAATGAGGTGTTGATACGGTCTCGTCGCTTCTTCTCGATCACTCCTCGGCGACGCTTGCGGGTCATAAGCTGGCAAGAGTCGCCACCTGGGGACCTGGAAGGAGTCAGGTGAGGATTATGTTTTAACTATGTATTTAGGCCTGTATTTTACCACAATCTAACCATGGTACGTGACCAAAGTTGCTAACTAAAACCTAGAAAAAACTGGCTCTCAAGTGCAATTGGAATACACCGGTAGGTGTTTGGTGCCAGGTAGGCCGGGTACTACAAAGTGTGTGGACGAAAAACAACAAAAAAAATATAATTTATGTACAAAATGCCTTTACATTTTGAACCGTTAATGAAACAGTTCCAAGAAGTCGACGAACTAGGCCTATAATAAAATAATACAAACATATTTCTAATTGACTATTATAAAATCTCGTTATCTATTTAAGTATATTCAAATTAAAATAAACAGACTCGAAAGTACAGTATCAAGTATAAATTACGGCTATTCGTAGCACGTGCTACGTCGTAGCGCGGTTACGACACATAAATTACTACGATTCTCGTGTAACCGAATAACATCATTAAATTCTTAATTACCTAGTTTGTTTTATTTTACGCCTACTTAATTTCTTATTAGACTCTTATATGAATATATATGTATAATGTATTCCTATTATCCGTCTGTTTATGTAATTACACCTTAATTATCATTTAGAACATAAACCCTTTCGTTTGTAAATTAATAATTGCTATTTACGCATTATATTTGAAACAGGTATAAAAATTTAAAATTCGATTGTTTATGAAAATAATTTACTTTTTAAAATCATCATGTTTCAATCGCGTGTTGATCATGATAATAAAATGGATGTACCAACCATATTTATACATAAGTATCTAATATTAAATTAACATAATAAACGAAGACTAACGTGGCATCTTTACTGCTCTCCTCCGAAAACGCATCGTCTTCACTCTCAGAGTGCGTCCTCTTGTTCCTCGGCGCAGGAGCAGGCGGCGCCGGCGCAGGAGCCGGTGCCCACCCCCCATACCCCCACTGCGTCTGACCCTGAGCTTGCAAGGAGGAACTCGACGGATCCATGTGGCGATGATGATATTCCATCACAAAGTCTTCAGTCACAAACACTTCACGTCCAAGGTAGAACACACGTTTGATAACGCGCAAGGACACGTGCGCGCGCGTGGGCCGTCGGCCGCGGAGTGTGTGGCGCTGTGTGGCCGCGTGGCTGTCCGTGTGCCGCCACCCTTAGCGCTCGTCGCCCTATGGCCGTGCTTTATCATCTAACAACCCCCTTTTGCTCTCCACATTTCTGAATATAGACTTTAAATCTATGGAGTGAGATAGAAGGCACGTGAAGGTAAAGTTTGCAATAATATTAGCTGCACAAATTTCGGTGATCAAATTTGCTGATCGATATTGATCTTTATTGCGCTGTTTTAAAGTATATTTAACATCATTTACAGGTCACATAACGTTATTAATAGTAGTGAATATTAGTTTTTGATCGATGCACGCAAATTTCGATCCTATTCTTGTTGTGCTAAGGTTGTTATGGTGTCTTTCACGTGATTATGGGGTGTATCAAAGAGCCGCGTGTCCGGCGCACGGTGGGAAACTGCATGTCAATTAGGAAACGCAATTTTATTCGCTTCAATGTCGGTGTGAATATCTCCCAAGGGGGGAAGAGTTTAGGGGTGTACTGAGAAGCGTGGGACGGTTCCGTAGGCGTAGATTAGGATTAAAGTGTATCTGGTATTTATTAGTATAAGTAAGTATATTATATAAGTTTTTATGATTGAGTAATTTCCTTTTGAAGTCAGATTTTAAGTAGATATTTAAGACAGTATATAAAATTATGATTATATTTAGCAGAGAATATATTTCTTTTTTAGAAAATATTATACAAAATACAATCTATTAGATATTTTTGAGACTGCCGCTTTTGCCGTTCGGCAAGGTTGCATTTCATTATTTGTATACAAAAGAACAAGTCCTGACTGACTTATTGAATGACTGAGAGTAGTTTGCAGAGCCTAAACTACAAGACATCGAATCATGAAACTTGGAGGATATATGTATTCCTTTTAAAAAATAAATAACTCAATTTTATTAATGAATAGAAGTTAACTAATTACATAATACATTTCCTTTTTTCGTTAATCGTTCCTCGTTGACTAATGAGGCTAACTAAATCGATAACAATAATGTTAATCCAGCAAATTGTCGTGTAATCGACGCTTTCCGTGAGTACGCGTGTTGGGCGGGCGGCGCGCCGGCAGCCGGACACGAGCCTGACGTGTGACGAACGCGCTGCGGTCGGACACCGTACGGTAGTCAATGTAGTCGCACCTTACATGAAATCACCTCTAGTTTTAGGAAAGTAAATATAGATATTTTAAGTTTATTGTAATTTTTTTTGGTCTTATTTACAAATAGTCAAAGCCAAAGCTATTTATTCAGTTTAGACCCTAAGTAGGCACTAATGAATGCCAAAGCTGCCAGTTAGTCTTCAGGTACCGTAAGTTAATAATATAAAGATGCAATGGACGATATAGGATACCTACAACTAGATAATCCGTAGAGTATGTTACCAAGTGTCATAAATTCCCAGAAAACAAGCATCCTCAGCATATTTCACGTGTTTCGGGATCAGGATCGCTCGTATTTGAATCCCTTCTACGATTTATGATTCTAATATTTAATCTTGATACTCTCCTTTTTTTGGATTACATAATTTCCTACCTTTTGTTCAATTCAGTACTTTTTTTTACTTTGTATAGCCTTGTGTTAGACCACAATGTAAGGGTTGATGTAGCTGAAGGTGGTAAGAACATAGCCTAGTAAGAACTGGCTCTGAAGTGCACCTGCTGGAACACATCCGTACTGTGTTTGGCGACAGATTTTTAAGTTGAGGGCGGTAGCTAGCCAGGCGGGTACTTTATAAAGTAACCTACCACCGTGCTATGGTTTCCAAACGCTATTTTACTACACACCGATTTAGCCGATTTCACCCACGTTCCCGAGGGATCTTATGTTTTCCCGGGATAAATAATAGCCTATAGCCCTCAATAAATGGGATATCCAACACAAAAATATTTTTTGGCAATGGGCAGGGCACATAGTGCGCAGAATGGATGGCAGAAGGTCGGAAAACGCTGGATGCAGACCGCCCAAGACCGGTCCTATTGGAGATCCTTAGGTGAGGCCTATGTCCAGCTGTGGACGACTTGCGGCTGAGATGATGATGATGATGAAATATATATTTTAAAGAACTTATTTTTTAAGTTTTGTTATAAGTATCAATCAATGAAACAAAAAATAAACTGCCTTGTTGAGGTTCTTGTCGAAATCTTCTCAGTTTTGCAAACAGGTACAGTGAATTATAAAGTTCATAGTACACTAACAGGGCCTAATCTAAATACCTATATGAGGTTTAAGTTTGCGAATAGCGTGTAATAATTAATAACTTTCAATGTCGAGCAAACAAAAGCTTTCAATACTCTCATATAATTTTTAATTTCTTTGAGTGAAATTTTCTTAGGTAAACCTTATGGTTATCTTGATATACACTAATATAAGTTGTTAAATGGTGGTAGGCGGATATAATGAAATTTTGTAATTATATTTCTATCTAATATAATAAAGGAGTAGAGTTTTTTTGTTTGTTTAAATGCGCTAATCTCTGGAACTACCAGTTGGATTTGAAAAATTATTTTTGCATAGCCCAATTACTTGAGGAAGGCTACTTTTTATCCCGATGCGTGTGAATCCGCGGGGAACAGCTAGTCTCTTATATTTATAGCGACCTCTCATAGAAAACCCGCGTAAACGGAACGGGCGTATGCGAAAAAATGGTTTTTATTGTTAAATTTAAAAACTACAAATATATTTCATACAACCTATGTACAAATTATAGTATCAGTTTCAATTAATATATGTAGAAATTTTGGAACCTCAATCGATTCTCAATGTCGGTAAAATTTAAATCCCTTATTTTAAAGAAGTCTTTTTAATTACTTATTTTGTGTTATAAAAGTTAACCAATCGTGTTATTCAATGGACAAAATAAAGTCAAATATATGATGAATTCTTACAATAAATTTCATTTCGTTCGCTTTTGTCATTGTTGAGAAAAATCGGTATCCTTGCAACCAAAATCTTCAAGGCGTCGCCTTAACGACAACACTCAGTAAGTATTTCAGACACCACGGTGTCGTGGCTTCCTCACAATTTTTTTTCATCGAAAGTTCATTGTAGTATTCGTAAACAGTTCTTACTTATTTTCTTTTATTTATCAATTTTACCACAACGTAAAGAAATTATTTAAGGTAGGTTAAATAATAATTGTCTACATATGTATGTATTTACAAAAGAAAAGTAGTATATGTAGTATATCAGTTATCTGGCTTCCATAGTACAAGCTCTGCTTAGTCCAAACTAAGCAGAGCCCAAGGTCAGATGGCCATGTGTGAGGAATAATATCCCAGAATATTTATTTATTTGTCCCAGAACGATTGTATACATATACACAGAAATATTATGAAAATAAACCGACAGAAAGCCCGAAAGGGAAGACCCGTTATTTAAGAACCTTTTTGAGAGATACTTGATAGCCCTAGCACAAAAAACCTAATAGCTTCGCATCGTTGGCTGAATGTAGGATATGTTCCTCGTACAACCTTTTGTGTTATTGAAAAATAAGGAAAACCAGCGTCCAAAATCTGAAGGTCAAGACATGAAGAGCACAGATTTTCTTTTTAATTTCAACACGCCCACACGTCATGTTTATTATGTTTTTAGTAATAAATAAATATACTCGGGCATCTTACACGGCAGCCAGATAGTACATCTTGTAAAGATATACTTATCATGCCTGATTCAAATGTTTATCCTGTATAGGAATCTAACCCATATGATTTGTGGCGAGGTAGTCAGGGTATTTTACCCCTACGCTAACCGAGTCTTCAATCTTACTAAAATTTTAATTGTGAATGTTTGTTTGTATGTTTAATAATCAATAACCAAATACAAAGTGGTTATGTTTTTGACAACATAACCACTTTGTATGTATATTATTTTGTGTATGTTGTAAATAAAATAATTTCAACGCCATAAGATTATATCATGGAATCTTTGTTCGCGTATCTTACAAGAAAACAGCCAGCGACAAAGCGTCTTTCTTTTCATTCCACCATCTTTGACGTTCAAGGAGGTTTATCTTTTTTATTTTTATTTAAATAACAGTCAAAAGTGTCGCTGATACTTATATAATATGTAATCCCATCAGCTTTGACGTCGAAGCTAGTATCCTTCAGAGGTATTGTCCCGACTATAATCCGTTTTGCAAATACCCCGGGTTAAAAAGGTTTCTGTGGAATTTAAAGGTATTTTGACTTTTTTAGCATGTGCAGTCACGATCATATATGTATATAAGTAAAATTCAAAAGCAATTTTCTCATGAAGTAACGATTGCAGAGGAATAAGAATAATGTAATTTATGATTATACTATTTAAGATTGCACTAATATTTATTACCTAGTTGTATATTTCGTGTATGTACGACTGTTTTTTCCTCAGTCGTTCCCCTTTTTTGGACTATGTCGTATGATCTCGACGATTCAGTATAGAAATCCTACTCACATAATTATAAAAAGTTTAAAATAAATAAGTACCTGTCCGTAAATCCACATCAAAAAACTGTAAGGGTACATTTTTTTTTAAATCTAACCCGTTTTTTGTAGGCGTGAGAATAGTCGGTGGGACTTTTAGACAGGTGTTAGCCGACTGCCGCAATACTATTGTAGTTGTGGCTATTGTGTGATGACAATGTCGCGAAACGGGGCTTCAATAACAACTTCAAGTACTATTGATTCGCTGTTTGTGTGGGATTTTGATTAACTCAGCATTTTTGATGATGTTTATGCTTATCCATCGCATCGATTTGTGGAAATGGATTGAACATAACTAATTGTTTTTTTTAATAAAGACTATGTACGCATTCTGAAGATATCCTCATTATCTTATTCATTATCTAAATAGTATCAAATAAAGTGGCTATCTGCCTCTGTCCCTATCTCTGCTTATTTCTTCTAAACCACGCAACGGATTTTAATACGGTTTTTACTAATAGAAAGAGCGCTAAACGAGCAAGATTTGTGTAGATATATAAATTGCACCAGTACAAAGCCGGAGCATGTCGCTAGTTTGTGAATAAATCCAATAAAAACTTAACTTAATACGCTTTAATTTTACAGTTTAAATTACTGTCTGAATAATCTTCAAAGTAATTAATTTAACTCAAACTAATATATCCTTTTGAGACATTTTACGGCATCTTTATAATAAGACTCTATGTTAACATCTATAGATTCATTTTATGAAGTTTTTAATCCATCTGCATTTTCAAGGTATTGCTTTAGAACTTTTAATATATAAAATCACATAAATCATATTGTTTTGCTTATGTTTATACAAGTTAATTTTCAGTATATATATAAACTACTAAACTTGATTTTTTTTAATTCAGAATCACTAGTAGAATCGATAAACATTGAAATTGTGAACCAACATAAGTAAAACCATGATGAAAATTTCTGGAATTACAAAACTAGTCATAATTTTACATTAGTTTTTACATTGCACTGTTCCCAAATAATATTGTAGGTATAGCTGAAGGTAATTAATCATTATGTAGTAAAGTCAAAGCCATTTATTCAGTTTGGGCCCTAGGAGGGCACTTATGAAGGTCGAATTTACTGAAGTTACCACCGGTTCGGAAGTAAGCCTTCAACTGAGAAGAACCGGCAAGAAACTCAGCAAGGTTACATTTTGTAGGAAATCCATTTTGCATAATCATGATAAATTCAGAAGACTGTGTGAGTGAAGTCAGGAGTTACAAATAATGGTATATTTTGCGTTTTAATAATCGAAGAGAGACAATTAAACCTACCTGGGTTATCTCTTGAATTATCATAACAAAAATACCAAGAAATCTGAAAGTAAAATGACAATAAGAGCAGGTTTTCCTGTTATATATTATTATATACAAACAAACTGTAATACCTACATATAACAATTACCTTCACTCAATATCAATATATTTCACTGTGTAAATATAATTTACTGTAAATAACATTACCGTATCTGGTTTCTACAATACATGTTGGTTAACTCTTAATACATATGAATAAGGTATATTTTAGTTTGTATAAGGTGTAAATGGATGATGTTTATATCGTGGGTTCCCGTGTGAATGCGGGTGGATGTTCGGATCGTGGGGTCCGGTCGTGGGGTAGTATCAACTTTGACATTGCAAACATTATATATAGGTACTATTGTTCTGGTTTAATTGAGTCTGTAGTGGTTGGAAGTTGTGTAAGCTTTTGACTTGAATTAAAAAGGTTTTATTTAAATGGAATAAAACTAATACTAACAATGATTAAGAACAATAGTTGTGTTCCTGCGCGTGAGTAAGGTCGCCAGAGCTCATCGAGGAGGGGAGAAGGCAACGCGCGAGTGATACCCCTGGTGTTGCAAGCGTTCATAGGCTACGGTAGCCGCTTCCCATCAGGCGGGCCGTATGCTTGTTTGCCGACAAGGTTGTAAAAAAAAAAGATTTCGAGGTAATAGGCTGTTAGAAAGGCGATGATAGCTCAGTGGTATTGACATCGAATGTCGCGGCGAAGGATGTGGGCTCGAATCCTACAATCAGCTTGAGCTTTCGGCGAAGGAAAACATCGTGAGAAAACTATGTAGTACCCGACTGGCAGCCACACCATGTTAAAAATCTGTCGCCAAGTAACTGGTATGTATGTTCCGACAGTTGCACTTGAGAGCCAGTTCCTTCTAAGGCTTTGTGCTTACCACTTTCGACCCTATATCTACTTACCATAGTGAGATTGTGGTCAAGCACGAGCCTGTACAAAGTACAAAAAAAAACCGCTTATGACTCGCCGACGGTGTGCAGCTAGAAATAAGAAAAATACTTTTTTATTCAATATAAAGATACACTTGCAACACTCATTGAACGTAATTTTTTGTCTACTACCATTTCGTAAGTATGAGCCAGACAGGAGAAGAAACGGCGAAACAAACTCCCCGGTTTTTTTTACCTCATCTCATACCCTGGAGCCTCTATCCTCCACGCAACCATTCATTCGGACGTCCCATTATGATGTGAAATGAGCTCATTATTATGATTTTCTCGCTCCGATATAGGGTTATTAAAAAAAACTCGACTCTTCAAAAGCAATTGACCAGTGACCACTTTCCATCAAGTGAACCTCCTTCTTAGACATCAAAATAGCCACTGGCAATCCCCTTAGGTAGGTATATAGACTGCGTCACTTGTGCCATGAATAAATCTATTAATATTAGATACAAAGTTTTCATTTTCAGTATAATGATTTTCAAATGAGAGCCGGCTTCGGATCGTTCCTTTGAGTTCAAAGAAAGAAGGTAGGTAAAGAAAATCATAATCTTGTAAAAGAATGATATGTCTATAATAATTCTTAAATTTATATTAATTGTACCCGATTAAAATAAAATAAATAACATACTTATCTACTTGTAACTATAAGAATCCATTATTGTCCGAACAACAAACCAATCAAAGCTTCATTAGTAACTACTAGCTTCTATCCCTCGGTTTCGCCCGCTTTCCCCCTCGGGGAATCTTATGTTTTCCCGGGATTAAAACTATTCTATTATTCCAAAGTATGATCTATCTATGTGCCTAGGTATCATCCAAATCCATTTCACTGTTTATGCGTGATTGAACCTCTAACATCCAAACTTTCACATTTATAATATTAAGTATGGTAGGCACTTGTTCTACGCATCATCGGAATAGCTAAAAGGTTGGCAAAGGTTAGATCCCCCTCGCATAGTTAAGTCAAGGATTGAGTCGCGTGCGCGGGCGCAGGCGCGTGTGAGAGCGCGCGCGCCGCCGGTCACACGCGTGGCGTGCGATCGATCGGAAGTACCCGCCGATTGGTGGCTTTACGTGGGGTAGGGTTCCTGGTGATGTGGTGTTCGATGACAGGTGATCGGTTTGGACATTGATGATCGATAAGTTAAGAATACAGGCGTCATCTGAACGACGAATTGAGATGCAAAAGTCTAAGAGATAAATACCGAAAAGATAAACTTGAGCGTTCGGTGTAAGGGCTGGTACTTCAAAGTTATACCACCGTGCTATGGTTTCCTCACGATGTTTTCCTTCACCGAAAGCTTAAGCTCATTGATGGATTCGAACCCACGCATTCACTTTTTTCAGCTAAGACACCTACAGTTTTGGTTGACTACCAAATTGAATTATGAAGTCAATGTTTGACTTCAGTCACCGTCACGGCGGGTACGTGCCCAAAGAGAGGCCTTATTGGGGCTCATATTTTGATTGAACCTCTTGGACCGCTTGCATCCAGTGGCTCCCAGCAACTGTCCAGCTCGATAGGTACCTACTCTACTAATTAAAGTGAGTACATAACAGTTTAAGGTTCTTGCCTTGCTTGTAGATTGATGGAGCGTAGTATACGAAGTAAAATTTATTTGTGACGTCATTTCAAGGATTATACAAGGTCATGTCGTGTAAAAGTGGAGCAAATTAATTTATAATAGGTTTAAATTTTAGGTCACGCTGTATGTCATTTGTTATTACATTTTTAACCTTCGCATCTATTTTTATTTCATACCTGTGAGTTTATTACGGCGCAGTGGCGTAGCTAGGTAACAAAAGGCTCTGGTGCAAAAAAATATGGGGCCCTGTCTAAACTGGTTACGTTTTATCAAGTAGAAATATATATATAGGATGATTTTTTAATCACTGGCAATAGGTACTTGCACGGGTGGAAGTACTCATCAATGTGAACAGCTTTTATCATGGGGCTAATTCTGATATCGCGTAAAATAAAACGGTAGCTTCATACATTTTGGTCGAGTAGGTATTGAACTTTTGTATGGAACAGCTGATAATTTTTTCATGATTTCACAGTTAGTCCCATTATAAAAGTTGTTCATTTTGATGAGTACTTCCACCCCTGCAAGTATAGCCATTGACTACAAAATCACCCAGTGTACTGCAAGGTGCAAGGTGCTCTTTATCGTGCAATGCAGGGCACAGCAATGCAAAGTTACTTACTACATACAGACAGACCTCTTACAGATAGAAGAGTTTAGGAACTGCCGGAACCGGCAGACGAAAAAAGACGTTAGTAGATAATCTAGATTGGGTGATGATATCGAAAACCATCAGCCTTTAAATATGTATTCCATATGTTTCTTCTATTTCCTTCTTGCCCTAACCCGCTAATTTAAAGAAATTAGGGGAATTTCCAATTTCCATTTCAAGTTTCGAATTACTTTCAACTGAGTTGCCATGACTAAAGTCAACTGTTAAATTCTGAAGATTTTCAGTTTGAGGTTTAGTTTGAGGTTGATCAGGGTCCAAGGGCTCCCCTGAGCTTGAGGGCCCCGGTGCACTGCCTCGCCTAGCCCTCCGATAGCTACGCCACTGATGTGGCGGTACATGTTTGGTACTCGTGACCCCAATGTCTATTATCCGGACATGAACAAAAAAAATATATTCAAATATTCTGGGAACACCGCGTTAACGAAAATTCTTTTTATATGGTACAAAGTAACTAACGCCATCTTTTAATTTTATAATGTAACTTCAAGCATGCATACATAGTGCTGCAGATTAATATTAGAACGGCTTTATTTACACAGATGGCGCTGTACTTGAAATATATAACGGCGCGTGATTAATGTACTCGATTTATTGTGATATTTAAATGACTTTTTAGTCGATGCGAATAATTATTTAATTTGGGAATTTATGATTTATCAGAGCGGGTAACACCGAATGGGGTTGTGAGTGTCATAGCGGTGGGTGACGACGATCACTTTTAAGATGGTCGCCACGCGGTGCACACGCACAAATCCATTAGCTCTTAATCCAAGTTTACTTTTGTAATCCTTCGTTATTTTAATAGTGTTTTCATTTAGTAATTTGTAATATAGTCATTGCCATATCTTGCGATTGTTATTTCTGCAATTCCTGCACATACACGCCCATAAAATACCAAGAGATAACGGACCAGCTGCGACACGTGGTGTCGCAACCTCTCGGCGATCCGTTATCAGAAGTGGGATCGGGAACGATGCAGGATCAGACTACAGGCAATGTCTCAAAGAAATCTTCTACGCCGGTTACCTGTTTCTACTGTGGCGAGCAGGGACACATTGCAACGCAGTGCAAGAAGAAAGAAGCAGACTATAATGGCGGCCAAATTGAGCGACGAGTGGATGCCTGTACCATCAAGCCACCTATGGGCTCATTTCCTACCAAACCGGGTCAGAAGTTTTCATTTTGTTTTTAATGTGGTGATTAGGAAAAGCTTACCTGGTAGATACCCAGGTTAGTACTACCAAAGTACGGTGCCATTGTTAGGTATAGGCAAGTTTTGTTTACAGCGCACAATATAAATTTACATCTGATTGCTGCGGGTACCAGTCGAGGCGGGTTATGTCAACTTTAAAGAACATGTTAAGGGTAGTCGAAACAGGCAATCATAAATCATGGCAGGCAGCGTTGCCTGAAGTTCAACTTGCAATTGATTGCACTGTAAATAGTACAATTAAGACAAGTCCTCACGAACTTTTAATAGGTAAAGTTGCTAGATCACTTCAACTGATGACCGTTGATTGGCGTTAATACAGACGAGACAAATATTTAGCTAGATGTAATCAGAGCATGCGGCTCGGGCGATAGAGGAAAGTGTTTCTATAGAGAAGGTTCGGTTTGACAGAAACAAAGCTTAAGTAAAGAATTTCAAAGTAGGCGATTATGTGTTAGTAGAAAATCAGGAGTGCAACAAAACAAGGCTAGAACCAAAATCTAAGCTACAAACACCAACAAATAATGTCAGAATATTCCGTTAACGGCGCGGGTGCTGGTGAATAATTTGTTGGATTGTCTGTGTGGTAATAAAATAATCTGTGTGGTGTGTAAGTGTATAGCTTGTGTAGTAACTATAGCCTGTGTGGCATCCATGGCCTGTGTGGCAACCATAGCCTGATTGGGAACCATAGCCTGTGTGGCATCCATTGCCTGTGTGGCATCCATAGCCTGTGTGGCATCCATTGCCTGTGTGGCATCCATAGCCTGTGTGGCATCCATAGCCTGTGTGTCATCCATAGCCTGTGTGGCCTCCATAGCCTGTGTGGCCTGTGTGGCCCGTGTGTAGTACTTTACTAATATCGTCAGTAAAATGTGTCTTAGCATTTAAGTGACTATTGGTCTTAGGTTAATTTGATAAGCCTCCTTTTAAAGTCTAAGGTGATTTGGTCAGAATGACCGAGTTGATAAGTGAGCATTCAAGTGTGTGTTTATTTGTCCATAGATCTGAATGAAGAAAATCACGCACACGAGGACGTGTGATGATGCAGGACGGCCGTAACGGCGCGTGATTAATGTACTCGATTTATTGTGATATTTAAATGACTTTTTAGTCGATGCGAATAATTATTTAATTTGGGAATTTATGATTTATCAGAGCGGGTAACACCGAATGGGGTTGTGAGTGTCATAGCGGTGGGTGACGACGATCACTTTTAAGATGGTCGCCACGCGGTGCACACGCACAAATCCATTAGCTCTTAATCCAAGTTTACTTTTGTAATCCTTCGTTATTTTAATAGTGTTTTCATTTAGTAATTTGTAATATAGTCATTGCCATATCTTGCGATTGTTATTTCTGCAATTCCTGCACATACACGCCCATAAAATACCAAGAGATAACGGACCAGCTGCGACACGTGGTGTCGCAACCTCTCGGCGATCCGTTATATAAAAATGTCATCAACACGCGGCGGCTTTCCGCTATAATGATATTTTGCTTGTCTGTGAATGTTTAGATACTTTTTAGGAATTTGGGTCATAAAGTGTCATCTTGTCAATCGGTTAGTGCCGTTATTGGCGCGCGAATGGACAAGTGATAGATAAGGTAATCAACTGAGTATTTATTAAAACAATAAATTAATAATTACTGTAATTAACTGTTTATTACTTTTTACTACATTAGATTATCCTTACATTAACAATATCAATAAAGGTATATTTAATTACAATAAGGTGTAACAACTATTTATCGTGGCTCGACCGGGAGTCAGGGTCGGAGACAGTGTCGCGGTGTTCGTGCATCTCCATTTCGAAGTCATCAACCGCCATCGGGGTATCTGTGGGGAGATCTGATATTAAAGCTTTATACGCCTCTTTTTACGAGATTTACATTAAATTTAGTAATTTTTTGATAGTATTATATATGTCGCAGACGGATTATCGAATCCGATGTTTTACAAAACCGCTAGTTGTTTTACATAACGGGACCTTTATATAAAACAACTGATCGCTTTGACTGAATTCAGACGTAATAAAGAATGGCTTATCTGTAGTCGCAAAGAGCTGTTTTACATAACGGTGCCGTTTTCTAAAACAGCTAGCGGTTATTTAAAACAACTAACTAAGCTATCCAACTGCGACATGTACACCATCTAGGCGGTATTTGTAAATACAATTTTATTCAGAGTCGATTCCATAGTAACACTCGTAAGGTAGAAACTGTCACATAGTGCACTAACCCAAGTGTTCGAGCGTGACGCCCATGGCGCGGCGCAGCGCACCCAGCGGCGCGAGGTGGCGCGGCGGCACGCGGGCGGCCATGCCGCGCAGGCATGACGTCACCAGCCGCGCCGTCTCGCGCTCCGCCCCACTCGCGCGGGGAGCCAGCGACAGGTGCCCCGCCACCGGGGACGACAGTCTGGGGATCGATTCATACAGCTTTTGTAGAACACATTAAATATAATAAAAATAATATTATAATAAATGTGAAGGTCTTATTATCCGACTGATATAATTATTACGATAATAATAACAAATAAACAATTTTCATGTAGCGGCATTTAATTGTGGCAGCGTTGTGTGAAGAGTCTCTCCCTTCCCTACAAAACGATGAGTGCGGTGGCCGCCACGCGTGTCTTACTTGTGAACTAGTGCTGCCTGTGGGGGTCTACTTAAGTTTGTTATTAACTTAGACACTTAGAATTAATTATTGAGGTATGTATTAAATAACATTATAACTCAGTTATAGGGCAGTGTACTGTACATACCGGTCCCTCTGCTCCTTCTCCAGCTTGAGGATCAGTTCCCTGGTGTGGCGCAGCGCCCCGCCGATGCCGTAGTCCCGCTGCGACCAGGCCACCTCCTCCTCCAGGTCGACCAGGAACTCCGTCTCGATGCCCAACGCGGACAGGGTGCGCAACTCATCTATGTCCACTTTCACCTTCGATATATCCTGAAAATTATATTTGTGTCGTCGCGTGAAATCTATTTCAAACAACTTCAAGTACCGGTAGGTGGCGCTGAAAAAAATAATCATTTATTTTTTTATAGTTCACATTACAAAACAAAAGTTAGAAAATAAATAATAGTGAAACCAATTGTAAAAGTAATTCTGGCAACACAGAAAGTTACTCTAATTTTCACATGTTTTTTTCTACACATACACAAAAAAAGTACATACATTATCTTCTTTAGGCGGCGTTGGTTCAGGTTGCTGCTTCTTGTCCGGGAACAGAGCTTCCATATCGTATATCAGTGACCATGGGGAGTCTGGTGCAAATCTTAGCATTTCCTCGTTGCCTTGTCCCATTTCTGACGCTATAAGGTCCATGAAAAACAATAATATTAATGATTTTTACACATAAGATGAGGTGGGTTCGATTCCCACCTAGGTTAGACATTTATGTGCATGAGCATGTCTGTTTGTCCTGAGTCTGGGTGTAATTATTGATAATACAGGATGATTGTAAATGGTATGTTATCCCGAAAAGGGATTGCTGGGGACATCATTTTGAACCTTCACTATGGGACCAACTTGATCAGAGCAACTTTATTTTCCTCATATCAGTACATTTTGGGCCGAGCGCTCAGCTGATTTGTATGGTGGAGTGAAAAATACAAAAACAAAATTTCTAGACGAATTTAACGTAGTATACGATACAACTTCTGTCAAAAACTACACCTACTCGACGAGTTAATTTTACGAAGGCGTTACGCAAGTGGTTCGTGCTCAGGGCTCAGATCTATACATCTATATAATTATATAAAACACAACAAATTATTTTAAATTACCTACCTATGTCCATTATAGACTTTGAAACCATCCAACCGATGTGCCCCAAACCGGTTTCATTAGAAAGGCAATAGTGAGAAGATGGTTTTGGACTTTTTTTTAGCGTAGTAGCACGCTCTGGGTATCCACTAGTACTGTATTGATGTGAACGCTGTCAACTCACGCAGCGTGTGGTACAAGAGATGCGACTCCTCCTTGGTGAGCGTGGCGAAGGTGCCGTCGAAGCTGGGCGCGTACGAGCTGAAGGGGCCGTAGTGCAGCGGCTTCACGCCCTTCGCTACGTTGCGCCGGTCTTCTCTAGGAGCTGGAACATTTTACAATTAACTTTCAGTAATAGAACATAGAAAAAATATTTCATTTCAAGGATATTTAAAAAAAAAAGAAAAACTTTTCAGTTTATCTGTTTTCCATAGTACAAAAATGTGATCGAAAGATATAAAGCCTGAAAAGAAACTAAATCGCTTGACTACAACACCAATATCGCAAATATCAGCTGTTACATATAAAAGTTAAATCTTACCCAAGCAAAATCTATAACACCAATCTATACTAATATTATAAAGCTGAAGAGTATGTTTGTTTGTTTGGTTGAACGAGCTAATCTCAGGAACTACTGGTTTGAATTGAAAAATCATTTTAGTGTTGGATAGCCCATTTATCGAGGAAGGCTATAGGCTACTTTTATCCCGGGAAAACATAAGATCCCTCGGGAACGGTGAAACCGTGGGGCGGAAGCCAGTCTGTGATAAAATAATCTGTTCCATACTGATCAAGGAAGGAGCAAGATGGTAGACTCCTCTATTAAAAGGTCAGATCTTCCGTCAGGCTAGGTCATCATGTCTGAGTTTCTAACTATAAATGTTAGAAACTCACATATTATATTCAGTGCTCGGGAAATTTCGATAGCGCGATGTAGAATCTTGTAGCGCCACCTATCCATAGGTACTGAAAGTTTCTTTATGTGGTTAATAGATGTCGCTACAAATCTTTTTAACAATGGTTTGTTACTCACTATGCAAGGTGCCGGTGCCCTGCGTTAACTTGCCGATGTACTGTCCGAGGGTGATGGGTTTCTCTTCACCTTCAGCGGTGGCAGTGACCAGACGCAGGGTTGTTTTGCCTTCGGCGTTCATGCGGGGAAATGCTGGAAAGGAAGTTACGTAATATAATAGCTAATCTCTGGAGCCCTATTGCTGTCACTCACGTGTCTGTCTGTCCGTCGTCTGTCACACAGGTTTTAGCCAAACGGTTGGTGCCACAGTCTTCAAATTTTCACAGTATAAGCACAGTCTATGTAACTCTTACAGTCAGCTAACGGACACGTCTACAAGCAATCGTGCGGGGCTTGCGGGGTGAGAGAGGGGCGGTAGCGAGTCCAAGCTGCCATACACTCGCTTGGGACACAATGCAGCAATTACGAATGCCCATACAAAGCGGCATTTCGCGTGACTTCAAACGCGATAGACCACTGTATGTAATTACGCTGTGGTATAAGTATCATGTTGACCCACAGTCATACAAATTTACAAAAAATATTTTTAATGTTTTTAAGAGGGGCGCTAATTTTTTTTTCGACTAACCCCATCGAGTGGGATATCATTGTTTAGAATTCGTTGAGTAGATAAATACTGTATTTTTTGTTTTAAAAAACATTGGAAAACAAAGGACTATTTTAACTTCTCATTGACCTATGAACTTGAAATTTGGTGATAATGTTTATTATTACGTATATTACTAACAAATATTAAATTTACAAGTTTGTAAGGAACCCTCGGTCCACTCACACTTGGCCGGTTTTTTTTCATCTTTTTGGCAGAAACCATCGAAAAAACACACAAAAGAATGAATGGTAGAAAGATATACATTTGTTTAGAAAATTTAAATCTGTTCAGTATGTTATTGACTGTACATACAAGTACTTATTAGTGACAATATCTGAATAATGTTTCATCAGCGGGACATGGAAAAAGATAGAGGCCTGAAATGGTAGTAAATTTATATGATAACTTACCTTTTTTGGCTAGCCTCCGCCTGTGCTGCTCCCTAGCTTTCTCCATCTGTATTTTGACGCTGTCCCCAGAGTCCTGACGATCCTGACCGTCGGAGACCACTTCAGCCTCGGAGCCACCGCTCTTGATAGGACTACTGCGTTTCAGCACCTTCTGCTGACGGGCACAAGGTTCCATTTCGCTTACACCGCTAATGTGAGAGCGGTTTTATATTTAAAATGTGATTATCGAACGTTTGTTTAGTTATTATTTACAAAATTAAATGAAAATAGCTCGTTATCAAAGATAAATATTTGAATACCTAAACATTCTCAAGAAATATAGGTATTTTATATTTCATTAAAGTAGGTAGACAAAACATGAAAGTTAGTAGTTTTATACCGATTTGTTTAATGTTTGTGCCGTTTCTGAGAAATAAGGGGCCATCCATATATTACGTCACTCGTTAAGGGGAGGGGACAACGAAGTGAGACAAGGGGTGGGTGGAATCATAAGCGTTGTGACGTCACATGTCAAAATCTAAAGTATTAAAATATTTATAATGAAACTAGCTGTCCCAACAGACGTTGTCCTGTCCAAACTCGATTACGACGCCATCTACCGGGTCCAATTGTATTTTCAAACCATCCAGGGACCCACTCATATATACACACAAAATTTAATTCAAATCGGTCCAGCCGTTTAGGAGGAGTTCAGTCACATACACACGCACACAAGAAATATATATATTAAGATAATAAGTAACTATGTGACGTCACACCAGAGGCAAGTGTGATAAGGACGAGGGGGAGTCCAAAAATCATGGGATTCATGTAACGTAATTTATGGATGGCCCCTAAAGGACGTCACACACGGCGAAGATTCTATAATATTTTATCTTAAGATCATGAGACAGCATTATACTATGAAAAGAGAAGCAACGACCTACCTCTTACCTACCTACTTTCCTTCTCTTTCGCTGGCATAGCACTACTGTCTCATATATCTTAAGATAAAATCGTATCTTCGCCGTGTTGGCGCCTTAAGAGCCTTGACAGACCACAGAGATCGTAGGTATAAAGGTTTCGTAACGAAAAAAAACCATTCAATAATCACATTTGCCTATTTACATGCAAAATGATATATGATAATGTCACCAACACCGCTTCACCTATCGCCTCGTCAAAATAATCACAAGACAACACTCACACCTCCAAACGAAGCGAAAAACAAACAAAATATCACTAAATACACTACTGTCATCCTATATTATAATTATAAAAGTATCACCTTACGGCCGTACGTCCTAAGCGGCTGCATAAAAAGTTATTTGTGTTTATTCAAAAAGTACATTTAAAAAAAAAAATTACTAAAGTTATAATCATTAAAAAACTCAATTGCGGGTAGTTGCATATTTTACTGTCACGTCGTACGATGAATGAACTCTTTTTACATACCTAAAACGTGAAAGTGATAGATCCTAAATACATTTTAGTGATTTAAGTATAATATAGAAAAGAACAATACTAATTGGCTATTGGTGAAATTTAATCGAATCATTTGACAAGTAAGTATAATTTTTGTGAATTCATGTTTAATTATTTTTTATACCATAACAGCTTCTTAAAAGAGCACAAATAAAAATTCCACTTACCACATCCATTTTACCAATATCAAATCCAAGCTCCCTAATGGGTATTTCATACATATAGGTGAGTATGTCCCCGAGAGGCCTAAGTTTCTGCGGGGTCAGTTGCTTGAGGCCCGCGTGGAGGAGTCTCTTAGCTGCCTTGTGGTACACGGTGCCTACTTTGTTGTACTTCATTGCGTTATTGCACATTAACTTGAAATCACTCTGTTGGAATTGAGATATCATTTGTTAAAATGAAAATATTTTTTATACAACTAGGCCTTCACAAGCACTTATGAATAGTCTGACTCTAACGCAGAGATTTTGGAACATTGCTTTTGGCTGCAAGAGTCGATAATAAACTCGGCAATTACTCTTCGGCAATATAAATCTTTGTGTGGAATTGACATAAGAGCCATTTTGTCTAGACGTCTTGCTGGTTACGTTGAAAACTACAGCAAAGGTCATGGGTGCAAATCCTACAATAACCTAGAGTTTTCAGATATAGAAAACATTGTGAGGAAACCATAGGTAACCGTAAGTGGATATTTTATAGTGCCGCCTGGCAAGCTACCACCATCAAGTTGAAAATATGCCGACAAACACATAATAGTGTGTTGTGGCAGCTGCACTTGAGAGCCAGTTCTCTTCTTCTTAAAGCAAGAGGTCAACAAAAATAATCAGATCATGCAATAACAGATACTGAAGTAATATTTCAGGTCTTAAAATTGATTTCACCCACGTGACGGAGGGTGTCCTTATGTTTTCCATGGATAAAAAGTAGCTGAAATGCAGACTATAATCTATCTCTGTGCCAAATTTCATCCAGATCCGATCTGCTGTTATTGAGTAACAAACAACCATATATATTTATAATATTTTAGTAGGATTTATGCATTTATCAATATCAATAATTTTAATAAATAAGACCAACCAATCATACTCACAATAAAACAATTCAGTGACTTATATTCATTATCATCTATCTTCTGTTTGATAGTGGAGAAGTCCATTGGCCGTTTAATGATGGTCGAGTACCCGGGAGCAAAGTTATCATTCACGGGCCACGCAAAGAACTGGTGCGGGTCCCGCTTCTCTAGGTTACGGAGCAGCTGTTCCAGGAGGCGGGAGAGTGGACGTCGCTTCTGGCTTGCCTGTGGGAACAAGGTTAGTGTTGCATGTTACAGTTTTCTACAAAAATACATAGGTTTGGTTTGTCTATTACTTTATTCTGTAAGTGATGAGGTAGCCCAAGATGATAAGCACACACAGCCTAGAAGTACTACTTAAGTATAGCAATTACCGTGACAATTTGGTTATTAACTCTTAAGTTTTCTTCTTGTAACCCCTTTGTGGCACTCTCATATTATTTCTTTAATATTAAAGAGTTTTCTATCAATCAACATCTAGTAGCTCAAGTCATACCTTAAGTACGCAAGTGCGGGGTTCCCTATGTGAGGCCGGTGAGATAGGAATGGGGCTGTGGCGACGCAGCAACTTTTTGGCCAGTCCCTCATCATCAGTATCATCATCATCTGACAGTTTTATCTGTTATAATACAATAATAGGATATATCACCGAATCAACGGCGGGATTTTGGAACATACAAAGTATTATGTATTTATGATAAAAACAATTTGGAATCGGTTATTATTGGTGCTAATGGATGGAAATAATGTACTTCACACCAAAGTTTTTATGTATAAGCCATTTATGGGGGAAAACTGACTTCTGATTGGTAATAAGTCAATTTTGGAGGGAAAATGTAACATTAAATTGGTAGTCTTAGTTTTGTATGTAACCTTATAATTTAAAAGTGAGCCACTGAAGTAATTGTCGTCGACTAAAGGTAGCTAACATACTTAAATTCTATAGAAAAAGATAAATTTTAGGTTCCATACCTCAACACTTCCTTGGAAAGTTATAGGGAACAGTATTCCACTTCCATACTGGAATTTGAGAGTGGAATATTGTGTAAAACACAATTAATAGTAACTATGTGAATAGTGAATTCTTTTAGAACTAACCATGTCAATTTCACGGCGTCTTCTTTTCCTTTTCCTGGGTTTTTCCTCAGTTTCCTTTAAGTCTTCGCTAGCCGACTGTTCCATATCACTGATATCTAATATCTCTTCTTCTGAAACAAGTCGGTTTTAGTATAAAATATTTGATTTCGGTCAAATCGACCGACCATTAAATTATGATGTTATTACTTACTACAACTCAGTTTTTCAATGTCGTCCATCATTTTGAATAACAATGTATCTTGTAAGTCTTTGCCTTATCGAATTACCTAACCTTATTGTTAGGAATATCCTTTTATTCTTATAATAAATACACTCTAATTTAACCAAAGCATTATCGCTTCGCTAATCGCTTGCTTGCTTGTTTGACATGTTTCACACAGTGTTGGCAGCTTTTATGATTTCGAGTCCCTAGACTCAATATCAAAAGTCGCTAGAATGTAGCTAAAACTGATGCCGACGCTTTCCAATTTTTTTTTCAAACTCTAAATAAAAAAATTACATTAAAATTTTGTACAGTAAAGTTGTTTTTTTTTTTAGTTGAATCTTAAGTTAGATGATTTCCGAATTGATGTTTAGATTTGAATATTTTTTGAAATAGCTAAAGGTAGAGCATAATTAATTATACGAATGCAATTTAAACTATATAAAGTTTGAATTTGGCGCGCAAGCGCGGTTGCATTTTCCATTTATATCTCTTGGCACTGTATAATTAAGTGTTGAGTTAACAAAAAATGCATTTATTACTGGCGTTAAAACAGTTTTCATGTACTCCAAAAGTTGTCAGATAAGTGGCTAAACCATTTTGGTCGTCAAATCTTTTATTTTGTCGCTAATACTAACAAAAGTCGACACTTGTAGTCTAGCGACAAAGTCGGGAGTATGGGGTTTATACAGAATACATAATTTATTTAGTATATTATTATTTTTATTTATTTACATATTTACAATTAAAGTAAAAAATACAAACTATGATATATAGAAAACATCCTCAAAGCCCTCGCTGCTGTCGATAGGCAAGGTTCCCAACAGGCTGGCAGCGTTCCCTTTTTGGATGGCCAAGCTATTATTATTATATCTTTGGATGTAGCGCTCGCTTTTGCAAGATACAATTTGGTTTGTTGCCGGCTTTTCTCAGAAATCGTAATTGATAATTATTGTTACATGTCTGTCTAGTCTAGATTGACAACTTTTATTTAGTTTGTCAAAAGGCAGACAAAGGCCTCAGAATACTCTCTGTAATGCTCTGAGGCCTTACAGCCTAGTTGTATTTTTTATTATTATGTTTATGATCTATTATGGTGTTTTATATTAGTTCATAATTATCTTTTTTTAAATCGTGATTGTATATTTCTATAATCACAAGTGTTGAAATTTGTTGAAGCTGTGTGCGTTGAATGCGTGCTCAAATAAAAAAACTTTTTTCTTTTTTTTTGTTATTTTACAAGGGCAAGGAGACAATAAATTATTCATATCCTTAATAATTGCCAAAATTACTATGTTTGCAACCCATAGCTTGACAGCAAGCTTAGAGAGGGATTCTCGAACTGTAGAGATAAATATCACTTTCGATATTTATCATAAAACATGGCGGATATCTATAAAAATCTATTTTTGGTATTCTTGAGATATAACATTCGATATTTATCTATCGTGAGCGTGCGATATGCAACGAGTGGTCTCTAGCAGTCGATACCTAAATATCATACCTTATGTCATTTCGTTTAACCAAGAAGTTACCCAAGATAGTTTTTTATTATGTTTTCCGTATTTTGTCAGGCAAGGGTTTTAGCTCATACAGCCTATTTATCTTCTTAGTTTTAAATTAATGTCAAATGCTAAACCAAGTCTGAATTACATACAGTCATGTCAGTTAGGTTTTAGTAAAATGGTGACTCTAAAATAGTTTCGTGGACTATTTGAGACAACCTCAAAGTCACGATACACGCATTTATTTAATTTCAGTTTCAATTTAATGAAGTCACTAGTGCACTTGAAACTTCATTGGACAAAACGCCATCGATATTATTCAAAAATATACACCGATTTCATGAAAATAAAACGGAAACAAAACGTCACTTCGCAAGTTCCCGCCAAAAAGTCTTACGCGAGATGAGTATTTAATCGATACGTTCGTAACAATTACAGTGTGTTACCGGCACCCAGGCATTTTTAAGGAACGTATTTCTGTAACTTAACCACGACATTAATTGAATTAATAAACTAAAATTCTGACTTTCTTAACTTTCTGACAAAATTATAATTGCCATGTACAGCAAAGTAAATTGACAAGTAAGTGTAAATGACAGCCGAGAGATATTGTGATTATTATGACGCTATCAATTATGACATGCCTTGTACCAAGTGCATTGACGATAATAATTACGATGATTACGTAGTAGGTACGCCTATTAAATTTAAACTGCGGATTAAGCAAATTTAATTATGGACTCAGTTCACTTAATTACGATTTACTAATACGTGCAAACAATTGGTAACGGAGTATATTATTATCAGAGCTTGGGTGCTGGTAGCACACTGTAAAAAAATATCTTAACGTTTCAAACCACGCGTAAGGTAAGTTTACCTGGAGAAATAAAATATGCATAATAATATGTTAAAATTTTATGAACAACATGATATAAATAAAACATTAAATCATTTTTAATTGATTTACACTCTACGAAGCTAATAGCACTAGAGAAATCAATAGTTCTATTAATTTGTAAAATTTATCGACTTATAGTTCACGTAAATCGAGAAAACGGAACGACTTTAGTCAAAGACAATTTGTCCATGTTCGATATTCCTTCAGTCCGTTCGATATTCATATCGAAAGGCTCCGAGAATTGGAATTAGTGAAATATTAGATATTTTTGTGATATTTTCCTTCGATATGAGACTCGATATATTTATCAATATCGATTTTAAATAATGCTCAGAGATAGTCTAATATCAAAACAGCAAAAAAAGTTGCTTTATTACGGTCAGAAAATACTTTTTCACTCTCACAGAACTCTAACTTAAAGTTCGGTAAAGTTTAGTTTACCAACTACTAGACTCTAGGTCGGTGTAAATATCAAAACATTCTTGACCTTATCTCTTTACCATAAAGTCCATCTATGTAGTTATTCAATTAACCATACATAGTATAGATAAATAAACTTTATTATTAATAATAATAAGGTTCATATTTCTTTAATATTTACGTCAAAAATCAAATAATCGAATGGACAGTGTGTAGGGCACCTTATTTACCTACTACTTATTATAGTAAAATACTTCATACCTACATACCTACGGATTGAAATAGCCCGAGCAATCTTTAGAAAATGGAGATAGTTTTATGTAGCCGTAAACTTTATACAAATAAATAAATAAAATAAATATTCTGGGACATTATTCCTCACACACGGCCATCTGACCCCAAACTAAGCAGAGCTTGTACTATGGAAGCCAGATAACTGATATACTACATATACTACTTTTCTTTTGTAAATACATACATATATAGATAAATACACCCAGACACAGGACAAACAGACATGTTCATGCACAAATGTTTGTCCTGAGTGGGAATCGAACCCACGACCTGTGGCGTGATAGATAGGGTATCTTACCAACCACGCCAACCGGCTCAGAATAAGGATACTCCATTGTTATGTGTGGCCAGTCGTGTTGTACGGTGAGGCTTGGACCCTGAAAGTTGACACCCAGAAGCGTCTCGAAGCGTTTGAGATGTGGTGCTACCGTAGAATGCTACGCATTAGCTGGACACAGAAGGTCTCAAATGAGATGGTTCTACAGCGCGTCGGGAAGTCCCGGGAACTGCTGCGAGCCATCAAACGCAGAAAGGTTGGGTATCTCGGTCACGTATTAAGACATAAGAGATACCACCTACTCCAGCTCATAATGATGGGGAAAGTAATGGGAAAGCGACGCGTTGGCAGTGAAAAAAGTCATGGTTGCGGAACATCCGGGAGTGGACAAAGATTGCCAGCGTTGACCAACTTTTCCGCTTGGCGCAAGACTGGTCTAGATTCGCTGAGCTGATGGCGAACCTCCAGTAGTGGAGAGCCACATCAAGAAGAAGGAGATACCTACAATAGTGACATCTAATGTAAGTATCTAACATATCGATAGAATCCCACATTTATCGCTATGCTCCAAATATTTTGCCCGCATAAAAAAGTTAGTGGATTAATTCAACTTTTTTATGTAGGTACCATTTACCGAAGTCTATTTAGCATTTGGGACGGTGTTATTTACATTTCTATCTTTCGTAAATCGGTCTCAAATGAATGCCTATTGAATTTGATAATGTATATTAGGATACCGAGTAAATAATATTGCTTAGATTAATTCCTTATAAGGCTAAACCCATTTGGTTCCAAATTAGTATAATCCCTTTTATTTCTGTAATCGAGTTGTGGTTCCGAATTCAGTTACCTATGGAATACAAGCTATAATGACCGACTATCATTAACTTCTCTTCGAAAACCTAAGTGTTTTCAATCCTAATTAATACTGCAATTTCTTAACTTGATTCGCGATTCCTGGAATTCTATATATTTTGTAGGTACGTAGTTTTGGGACGCGCGTCCCATTTACCAACCGATACAATAGTCGCGAATTGTCCATAAATTATAAGATAAGAAATTAATAAAGAGTATAAGTGTAGTCTTTAAAATAGAGGTTGCAAATAACTTTTTTTTTTATTTCAATCAATAGTAGGTGAGATAATATGCTTCTAATATAGTTAATACGCTCGTCTTGGTCCTAATTTTATGTTCATGCCATTCGCGGTAGAAACCTTGGGTCCATGGGGGTTCGAGGCTCACCGATTTGCTCGGATTTTATCATCCAAGCTCATCGAGGCTTCGGGAGACCGACGGGCTGGGAGCTTTTTCCACCAACGCATAAGCTTGGCCATCCAAAAAGGGAACGCTGCCAGCCTGTTGGGAACCTGGGAAGCAGCGAGGGCTTTGAGGATGTTATCTATATATCTTATGTTGTCTATATATCATAGTTTGTATTTTATACATTGATTGTAAATACTTGTTGTAAATAAAATATACAGATACCTAATTATACCTACCTACCTACATAATGATGTTTTTGAGAAATGGGATATTTACGGTAACACGCTATTTTAAGTTTAGCGATCTGAAATACTTATTTATGCTGTCTATAAATTTTGCTTTGTCGAAGAACCCCTCCACACGCCATTGTCTGGTTTGTTTTTATCTTCGCCGTTCCTAATTTTTCACATTTTAAACCATTTAAACCGACTGACCGACCGATTTTTGACTTCCATTATCAAATGAAAGCTACAAAATTACCTGTAATGCCAAATCCTGATATAATTACGTTGGTGAGACGTAAAAAACTGAGAGAAAGAACTGCTACCTAAGCTAATGTCGTCAGGCATAGTTGATTCTAGTAATGAGTTGGTAATTCACATGTTCCTTATATCATTGTCGGTATTAGAAAGTGGTGTTGCGTAATTTGGTAGTAGGTTCTGTGACATGATCAAATTACATTGTCAAATAGGTATTGTTATTATATTAATTTTGTTTTCAATTCCTCTGGTAATACTTACTAATGTCCGTTGGCGATGGTGGAAGCTAGCCATCAGAAACTAGTTCCTGAGAATAAAAAGTAATCTATGTCCTTCTCCATACCATAAGCTATCTACGTAGGTATCAAATATTATCGCGATCGGTGCAGCAGTTTAGGCGTGAAAAGGTAACAAACAAACAAACTCACATTCGCATTTATAATATTAGTTAGGATGTAACCTTGCTGAGCTTCTTATTATTTTGGTTGTCAGGGTAACTTAAGTATTTCAATCTATGCATTATAAAGATTATTATTATTCTTGTCGGATGTTTTCAGTTGAAGTCCGAACCAATGATAGCTTCAATATGGCTTTGTTCTTAATAAAGTGCACTTTGACTTTACTTTATTACTTTTTCAGTAGAAATATACAATAACGTATAAACTTATTAGTCCTATATGTTAAAAGGATTTAACTTGTGACTTGTTTTTCCGAAACTATACCTACTTAGTAAGTCTCAGTTGCATTGGCACGAGTTATTTTCATTAACAGTAAAATGATCTTATTGTAGAACTCTTATCCAGTTATGTGTTAACGCTTCTCTGGTGTTAGGAAGTTTCTATTTATTATATTGTATCACATCATACGGCGCAGCGCCGACATCTGCGCGGGCGCACGACTGTTTCCTACTAATCATAGACTAAACTGTTTATAGATGCTCCATATGCAGTCAAAATGGAGGTATTTTTAAGCGATGATAGTTCCGTGGTAAAACTAAAAGATTTTAGGGCAACGGTAGCCTGAGGGCGTTACCAAGGGAATAGGGGAGGACTTTAGCATGCATATTAATTGTGGATCGGTCGGTTTGCTAATGTGCAGCTCGGGCCGCTTAAACGGGACGAGACTGAGAAGGACGTCGCGACGGTCCTCGCCGGCGAGGACGTAATCTGGATTGACGGTTGTGTTGCTGAGAATGTTTGCGAGCTTCGTCAGCTGCGATCTGAGCGAGAGTAATGGCATCGTCTGGTTCGCTGAGGGCTAACCTTGGCCTACGGATGCGGGAGATAAGGGACGGGGTGTTGGTGATTGTCTGTACTATAAGCGGATTCACGTAGTGCGCTGCGATGTCAAAATAATAAATAAATATTTTGGGACATTATTCCTCACACACGGCCATCTGACCCCAAACTAAGCAGAGCTTGTACTATGGAAGCCATATAACTGATATACTACATATACTACTTTTCTTTTGTAAATACATCTTAATATATATATTTCTTGTGTGCGTGTGTATGTGACTGAACTCCTCCTAAACGACTGGACCAATTTTGATGAAATTTTTTGTGTGTGTTCGTGGAGATTCGAGAATGGTTTAGATTAAACGGCTGGACCGATTTGGATGAAATTTTGTGTATGAGTTGGACAGGACAACGTCTGTTGGGACAGCTAGTACATATATAGATAATAACACCCAGACATAGGACAAACAGACATGTTCATGCACACAAATGTTTGTCCTGAGTGAGAATCGAACCCACGACCTGCGGCGTGATAGATAGGGTGTCTTACCAACCACGCCAACTGGCCCGTCAAACTTAAGGATAACTTACCAAAGTGAAACTGTTCACTTATAGTTGCTGTTGCCTCGAGTTCAAACATTAGACCAGTCTATGCCTGATAGTGCAGCTCGATGATCGATAGATGCACGCTATCACTTTCAGCACCCGCTCAGCTCACCAGGCGAGCAATTAATTGCAGACATCGCTGTTCCTAGATAGTGTAGGTACCTAACTTCAATTCTGAGTATTGTTTTTTTTTATGAGGAGGATGGTTCACATTACCGTATGTTTAATTTTATTCAATTGAACGTTGATTTTGAATTATTTAGATTTCTACACCTAAGGGATATCACCTTAGGAAAATGTCAGTATCTACCTATCTCTGACATGAAACTTTGGCAAAGTATTAAACTCATAATTTGTATTATATATTTTCTTTATTTGAAGGTATGTTTGCCACTGTGGCAGAAAGGAATGGAAAGTCAGAATAGAAAGTCAAGTACTTTTTCGTCTTGTTCCTATGTGCATGTACAACTACCTTTACAGAATTTAAGTTTGCGCTCAGTTATTGCATCCTTCCGTGTGATCGGCTAATTAAATTGGCCGCAGCTCCGCGCGGACTAATGGTAAATCGCGCTTAATAAATCTCTCCGCGCGTTTTGTTCCTGCAACAATAGTTATTTTGTTAGATGTGCTTGCAGAATGCTCGTGCGCAGGTCATTAACACGCAGTATCTTAAACTCATTGTTTTATTTCATTGACAAATTGCGTTTATGTTTATCTTTGTTACTTGGACTTATTTCAATCTTCTAACACTTAAAACTTTAATTTACTTACCCTTGGATAAAACAAATATTTTTAACTCTTATTAGGGTTGAGTCATTACATTAGGCTTATAATATTGTTAAGATTATGTCCAATGTCCATCAACACTTTTGGCACTTGTTTGATCTTTATTACTTAAAAAGTTAAAACAGTAAATTTTTTGCAAAACAAGTTTCTTTGAAACTGTATTTTCTATAAAATCCCCATAACTTTACTAAAAGCCATAGTTTACGAATAGATAAAAGTGTTATCTAAAAATGTATGTGGAGGCGGCGCGGGCGCAGGTCCAATTAGCACGCGAGATGAAATGCGTGATGGCGTGATGAACAATACGCGTCAGATGCGATGCGCACGTAGATGTAGCGATACTGCGCGATATACTACATAACTTTGCACGATCATACACGTGCTGTAAGGACGGTAGTTATTGAAATTGTCGTTTATGACGATGTATTTGACACCCTAGAATAAAAAAAAAAAGTGTCTGTGTGTGCAAGTCACACATGGTAGAAGTGAAACTTCTGAAAAGTCCCTGATTAAAATTCTGACGGAAGTAACGCTTACTAAAAAACATTGGTTGCCATGGCAACCAATGTTTTTCGCTAGCTAACTTCATACCTTTATATTTTAAGATGTCAGACATTAATTCAAAACTAAGAAGATAAATAAGATAAATGGCTAGGCTGTATGAGCTAGAACCCTTTGCCTTCCAAAATACGGGAAAACATAATAAAAGCAACATGGCGCGTAACCGAAAAACGTGACGATTTGCTACAAAAATTTCTCCCATACGTCGATAAAGAAGTTTCACTTCAAAAAAGCTACAGTTTGCCTAGCTATGCAAGCATTTAGTCCAATAATAAAAATACCCAATATAAATCCTGGGGCATTGTTCACGTTCGGTTATCTGATCCCAAACTACATAGACCTTGGAATTACGGTCACATTTAGCAAAATTCTTAAGAGATTTTCTCTGAGAGTATTCATTGAAATTCTATAGTGTCACGATGAACATAGTATTTTCGAACCAATACTACACGCATAAACTACACTTGTCGAACAAAATCGCTTTCGAATTTTACAAAGTGTTTATAATATATTTATGCTAGTGATTGTGTACTATGAAAATCAAAAAACTGATATACTACATTATGAAGAACAAACGACGAACAAACATACATGTTCATTAACGCTAATGTTTATACTGATGGGACGGATGGGAAACTAAACCATGAAGTTTGGCGTGACAGTTAGGGTATCTAATCACCACGCCATCGCCAAGTGGCCCGGCCAGTGTTGCTGAGAACCACATGGTTAGAGAGAGATGAAACACGGAAGACAGGATGATGGTGATGAAAGAACTAGAATCGTATCTAGATTTTAGAATGCGAAACTAGATTGTCCAGCCTGAATTGATGTTTATTGCTTAAATTGTTAGATTGATGGCTAGAATCTAGAACACCTGATGCTTTTGTAACATGACATAACGGTTTTGTTTCACAAATTATCGAAAGTGAAAAAGTGCGGTTTGCGTGACATAAAATCATTGGCGTCTTGCATATCGTGATATAATATTCTACATATTTTAATATATTAACATCACATATGTAGTGATGCACATTTAAATTAATAGGCTTTTGTGTTAATCAAACCATTTGTATAATTTTGCGAAAGAATTGTTGAATCGCTCTTGATCTTCGGTGACCCGTGAATGATGTAATATGGTGCGATGTGCTAGAATAGTTAGAAATTGCTAAAACTAAGTGTTGGAAGACATTCGTAAAATGAAATTAAATATTTTATTATTCAAATAGGCCTTCGCTGGCACTTACAAATTGTCAGACTATAGGTAACGCACAGTTCGGAAGGTTGCTAGATGAGAAGAGCCGGAAATAACTCAGCAATTACTCTTTTCATAACAAACATAGATTAGATGTATTCGAAGGATAGTTGAGTAGCTTTGTTGTACGAAAAACCCATCGAACAATGCATTTGTTGTGACGGTACAATCCATTCAATTTCGAAATTTAGTTTTCCATATGCATCTAATGCTTAGGCCGTATGAAGACTACCTCATAAGCTATGCAAGCATTCCTGGTGCAGTCCAGAGCATTCCGGCGTACTTTAACTATTTAATTCGGTCGTTTGCGCGCGCTGCGATTATCTCTGCCTTTGTTCGGGTCCCTTCATAAAGATAATTGTGGCGGCTTGAGAATTATGAATGTGAGGGAAAAATTTTAATGGAATTTTTCCATGCAGCCAACACTGGAACAACTGTTTTTGTTTCAACCTTTTTACAAGAGATCTAACATTGATAATTGTATTTAAGACTATAAGACGATATACTTATCATTGGAGTTTTTAAGCAACATTACCATATTATATTTACGCAAGGCGGCTATCTTTAACTTCTCTATTTACATAGAAAAATGTTAAGCAGAGAGTAATCCGCGAAAATTGCATCCCAAAAGTTAACACAGTTTCCACTGAAATAAAAAAAAACAAAACATGCACGTGTCATACTATGTAATATTTGTTTTATAACGTAACTAAGTACCATGTCTTGTAACTCATCGTTTGTGTAATATTGATAGGTATGTGCCGTAATATGCCGTTATAGGGTTATAGGAAGGAGTTAAGCGTGTTGATAATTATGGTTATATGATTATAAAGTGAAGAGAATGTTCATTATACGAGAAAATAGATTTGCATTGCATTCAGATATGTAATACAAATTTGCAGTTATAGTTTGAACCTTTAAAATACCGTTATGTAGCCATAGGTTATACCTACTTGCGTACATACCGCTATTTTGAATTGAGGAAAAGGAACAATTAAATGTTCTTTTTGAAATTATGTTGGGAGCACCGTGATGGTAGTTGTAGAACCTGTCCGATGGTCGTGTTGAAAATCTGTCGCCAAGCAGATAACAGTGTGTTCAGTAAGTACTAAGCACCTGAAAGCCAGTGGCTTTCAAGGCTTTGTAATAGTTGGTTAATAGTGTAATAAATAACAACTAATAAATATTTGTCTTAAAAGTTTCCGAAGAATTATCTCCTTGTGAAACCATAGGTACTTTGGAGTCTGGTAAAAAACTTTAATCTGTATACATTAATGCTCAGTTGAGACCCAGAACTGTTTTTCGGTACCTATTTACCACCTTCGACCATATCATCATTTACCTCCGTAATTAAATTATCAGATCCCTTACTCACTGTTACAGAACAGCTTTATTATAGTTTCCACCCCGCGGTTTTACCCACGTTCCCGAGGGACCTAATGTTTTCCCGGGATAAACAGTATCCTATGTGTAAATCTAGAATATATTCTATCTGTGTGCCAAATTTCATTTAAATCTTTTCAGTTGTTACGGAGTTGTGTGGTAAAAAACCTCCAAACATACTTACTTTCACATTAGTAGGATCTGCGATATGTTTGTTTTATATAAATGATTCATTCAATAAATGTCTTGTCTATGAATGTTTACAGCGCGTGCAAAATATTTCTGAATTATAAATATTAATATTATACAAAGTTGTCCAAACCGGTGATACCGGTACCCTTATTTAGGCTGATCAGCTATCCAGTTGCGTGGGCGCATCATTCAGGGTTGACAGACATTCTGACAAGTTTTGAGGATACCTTCTATTTTTGAAGGTCGAGCAGCGTCCGGCAGTTTTTTTTAGAGGATTCACTCTATTTTAAATACTCTAGTCTAGAGGCCTTAGTCGGATATTTTATTTACATTATGCCTAACTACATAGTCACGTATTTATTGACCACCTTTTTGTTATCATAAAGAACTATGACGTTTATTTATGTGACATTTTTAATTCAAAAGTTTATGCGTTAGAGTGGGAAGTTACTTTAGCAAACGAAGTGGTACCCCTTAAATGTCTCGGCGGAACAGCTGACGTAATCATAGTCCTAGCAAATTTTATTTACTAGCTTACCGCCCCGCGGTTTCACCCGCGAACCCCTATTTTACCCCCTCAGGGATGGAATTTTCAAAAATCCTTTCTTAGCGGATGCCTACATCATAATAGCTATCTGTATGCCAAATTTTAGCCCGATTCGTTCAGTGGTTTGAGCTGTGCGTTGATAGATCAGTCAGTCAGTCATCTTTTCCTTTTATATATACAGATTATTACAAACGAAACTTCTGCATAGAAATTACAATATCAGATGGTCTATACCACCTTTTAACCATGCATATTTAGGTACAAATCTTCCTTTGGTACCGTGTACTATATAATAAGGAGTGCTATTTAACTACTTCTCTTCAAAATACAAACAAGGTCTCGTGTGGAACTTTATTACCGCCCATTAGTCCAGCCCAGAAACTCAGCGAGAGTTTCTTCCCGGTTCTTCCCAGTTGAAGGCTGACTTCCGAACCGGTGGTGACTTCAGTAGCTTCGACGTTTATAATTGCCTTCTTAGGGCTAATAGCTTTAAATTTACAAAAAAAAGTAGTTTGTTTGGCATATAATTTTCCCTTATAATTTTACAATTTCATTATCACATAGTATCTTGTAACCGGAGTTGTATATAAAAATAAATATTGATAGTGAGCTGGACATGTTCAATGCAGTGCTCATTTGATACTAGTGTCAGTATACTAGACAATAACATACAAAACTTACAACAATCTGATTACATTCCTCCATACTAGCCCGTGATCGTGGCTTCACTTACTTATTATTATGTTTAACAGCTAGTTTCCTCCTATTGGTATTGCTTAGATTAGCCACTAATAGACTTTGATTAATCCATCTTTATTTGTATTGTAAAAAATATTAGATACTTTTTTTTTACTTTGTATTTGCGTGTGTACTAAAATTTCACCATTTTATCTCACCCATCAAAAATGTGACGTGGCTATATGCTAATCTAGAATATATTCTATCTATCTAGGCTGAAGGTGGTAAGTCTAAATGGAAACTAGGGGATTAATTTGACCACATTTGCAGCTTTATATTATCTGTTTTTTTTTTTTTTCTACCTTATCGTAGGTATATTATCGTAAGTAATCTATACTAATATTATAAAGCTGAAGAGTTTGTTTGTTTGTTTGAACGCGCTAATCTCAGGAACTATAGGTTCGATTAGAAAAATTATTTCAGTGTTGAATAGCCCATTTATCGAGGAAGACTATAGACTATAGGAACGCGGGTGAAACCGCGGGGCGGAAGCTAGTTCAGATATAAAACATACCTACTATGAAGTAAATGAAGCGAATGTAACTCCTCTGGCTCACAAACTTAGTGCCGGAAGACACCGGCAAGTGTTTGATGACAGATTTTGAACTTGAGGAGGCTAGAGTTAAAACTAATATAAATAATAACCAATATTACCAATATTACCTGCCAAGTTATTACCGATAGGTAAATAAGCCTTATCATCAAACAAACAAACAAACATAAAGGAGTTAAAATGACAGTAAAATACTAAAATACGTAACATGTGTGTATGATTGCCAGAGCAGTTGAAGTCGGGTATTGAACATCCCACGCATAAGTACATGTTTATTTCTCCAAATACCATTACCGTGACCAGGTTTATAGAGATATAACATACTTGTAGTAATTTTAATATAGCTAAATTAGGCATTTGTTCCAAAATTAGAAAGAATAAGAAACAAAATTTAGACACGTTTTAGTTCTAGTTCAATTAGAATGTGTCGTAAATAGTTAGTCGTTCAGCATGAAGTTATGATGATAGGCGCCATGTTGTTGTTTTCGCCATACGTTTATCCTGAAGTTAATTTTAATTTTGTACGTTTTTTGGCTTTGTTGGAGGATGGATAGACTAGAAATATCGATGTCACTACTTTTATCCACGTCATAATGAGTATTTCAAAAAGTTGCATTTCGTACACACTCCGATAGCACATGGTGAATTTCAGGGCTCGTATGTTGCAGAACTTATTGATGAAATGCCAGACTCACGCCTCATTATTGATGTGCAGTAAAAAGTTTTGACGCTGGATCTAGAACACATAGATTTTTAAATGGAGATATGGCCTGTTTTTTGCATGGATTCAAGTTACGTGAAGTGAGGCGTAGAGGCAAGAACATTTTGATACAATCAACTTAAATTTTAAGTTAGGCAATTTAAGGAAGTTATAAACTTTTCAATTGTAATAGCAAAATCTGCAATAAGATTTATTATGAAATGCCATTAAACCAAGGTTCCTTCATCAGGTATTCCAATAGTGTTCTCCATTGTCCTTGAATGTTGCACAGAATACAAAGCAAGGGGAAATGTTAGTTAGATCCTGGCTCGCGTGTTTATGTACATATTTATAGTTGTCGGAACAAGGTCACAGGAGAGAGGAGAAACTGATGGAGATCAGCATTCGAAAGAGAAATTGATGAAGTCATCACTTGGGAATCTTTACTTTAAATCTAGACATCGGTCAGTCAATTGAAACTTTTATCAGAACGCTTTA
This sequence comes from Tetheella fluctuosa, assembly GCA_951216915.1. Lineage (NCBI taxonomy): Eukaryota > Metazoa > Arthropoda > Insecta > Lepidoptera > Drepanidae > Tetheella > Tetheella fluctuosa. The sequence goes on along the minus strand of OX578215.1, from coordinate 14,512,663 downwards.
CGTCATTTTGGTCTATTTGAAACTCAAGAATATTATTTCTATTGCCTGAAGAGCGGGGATAATGTTTGGAAGACCTGCTAAGTTTTTGGACCTTAGTTAGAAATAAATGTGCGGGCGTATTAATTTTTTTTAAGGCACGTTGACACGCAGTCAGGCCACCTGATGGCAAGTGGTCATCGTTGTCTAAGGACATTAAGCGCAGGGGGATTGCCCATATGTTACTTACCTAGAAGAGCTAGATAGAAAAGACGGTGCAATCTCAGTCATAGTGACGTGACATGCCGTGACGGAGATTGTGCTGGTGAAGGATAGCATTATGAGGAAACCTTAGCACAGCGTGGTAGGCACTTGGCTGGCTACCTTCTCCAAGTTGAAAATCTGGGTCTAATTTGTATATAGAAACAGGATACTTAATTACAAATCATACGAGTATATGTTGGAAATTCTATATTCGGGATTCCCTATTACAAGCTCTGCCTAGTTTGAAATCTAACGGCCGTGTGTGAAGATATGCCAGGGTATTTATTATTCTTATAATTATTGTTATTATATGGTTTTTTTTGCCGCTAATACACGCAAGTCAGTCTAGAGTTATAATTATGTGTAATAAAATCTATGTTTGCTTTCAATAGGGTAGGAAATTGTTGTTTTTATTGCCGACTCTTCTCAGCAAAAGCAATCTTAGGAACCGATATTACAGTCAGACAATGATATAATGAGTTTACTTATTTATTTTTATAATGTTTTTTATTATTTTTTTGTCTGTAAGTTATCTATCTAATCAGTCATCTTCTTAATAGGCCTCCATTTTATTACGTCACACTTCTAGGTCATGTCTCAATAACCACTACTTTCTCGTATGTAAGCTTTAGTGATGTTATAATGCCAATGGACCGATAGTCCGCTACCTAAATATGACGCTAAAACCAGAATATTTTATTTTATTTACAAGCTGTACCCCGCGGTTTCACCTGTTTTCTCAAGACAAAAAGTAGCCTATATACCTTCTTCAATAAACTGATACTATAATGCAAAAATATCGGTGTCTTAAGTTCATAGAAAAATCCCATACATTCAGTTTTTCCCGAGTTTTCCAATTTTCCAGAAAACTTTTCCATTTTTTCTGTTCATAAGAACTTTCCTCGGACTTCAAGGATTATTTAAAAAAAGAAATGCCGATTTATAATATACATTCTTATATGTATAGATTTCCCCGGTTTCCTTGCTTTCAAATTATTTTTAAATGTGGTGGCTTCAGTAAATTCGACCTTCATAAGTGCCCTCCTAGGGCCCAAACTGAATAAATGGCTTTGACTTTGACTTTTCATTATTAGATCAATACTAGCCTTCCACCCCAACCAAAGTTTCACCCGCGAGCCCCTATTCTACCCCCTTAGGGGTGGAATTTTCAAAAATCCTTTCTTGGCGGATGGCTACGTCATAATAGCTATCTGTATGCCAAATTTTAGCCCGATCCGTCCAGTGGCTTGGGCTGTGCGTTGATATATCACCCAGTCAGTCGGTTTACCATTTTATATATACAGAAGAAGAAGATAGTAGTATAGTGACTATAACCTATCCCTGGTAGGTATTTGTTCGTCTTGAGGTCGTGTCGTCCACTTTCCCTCTATCGATAGCCTCCGAGATAACATCGTGCCATCTTCATTGATAACCGGACCCTGCTCATAGAGTAGCCGGTGCAGACGTGACTGACGATTTTGAATGAGTTTCAGTATTAAATTTATTATTACTAATGAAATATTTATAAATACCGATTGTAGGCAGTAGGTCTCTTAGTGCAGAGTTCGCCCGGGGAAGTACTACCACCATATCTAATTCCACCGTGAAATAGAAGTGCACTTGTATTACTGTGTTTCGGTTAGGACGGTATGGGAGCCGGTGAAATTACAGGCACAGGAGACTTAACAACTTCATGTCTCAATGTTGGCAACGCGTGAGTGATACCCCTGGCAGGGAAAATATAATAATATATTTTCTTTGCCCGTGGTGTTATGAGCGTCTATAGGCTACGGTAACCGCTTACTATCAGGTGGGCCGAAAGCTTGTTTGCCACCTAGTAGTATTTATTCAAAAGAATAAATTAATAATCCTACTAATATTATAAATGTGAAAGTTTGCATGTTTGCGTCTCAATCACGCATAAACTTGGTGTAAAAAATGTTGTTCCACAAATAATTATAATCTTGGTTTTTTTTTCATTTTATTAACTTTAAGCAGGTAAGTATATATAAGTATTTTTCTCCTTCCTTCATTCAAATCTCATAAATATTGATTTTAAATAATTGATTCGAAATAAAAATAAATACATTTAATGTTTAGTAGCAAGGTAACTACACAGTTATGTAATTATTTTCTATTTATGGACTATTATCAGTTTACATGTTTTACATCTAAAAGTATTTTATTTTATCACTTATTCAATACCTAATGCAAAAGACCGTTCTACATTGATTAATCTTTGAGTCACAAACCGACACCGCTTTCCACGGTTCGCCCGCGCAGCTAAGCTCGACATAACGGGGCGACGTTTGTACCTGCGCGCACGCCGATCCGCGCACCGCACACCTTTACAACCGCGAATCTCCCGCGAGTGTTACAAGTGACCAAAAGAAATAAATCCTTTAAAAAATATAGAGAATTTATTAAGAATATCAGTGTGACTGTGCTGTGTTTGTATTTGTTACTGCAACGTGTTTGCATTGTGCTTTAATATAGATCTACCGTTTTGCTGGTAAGTGCAGTTATGTCGCGGTTTTGCGAGTGCTATTTGTATTAGATTCGGTTTCTTTGATCACGTTAGTTTGCTTTGCACCATGTTTTAATCGTGTTTTACTACTTTTTTATGAATTATTATTACTGATGATTCATATTGAATGCGTAGTTAAGTTTTTGCGTGTAACGCTTGCATCTTCAAAGTATAAATTTTGTTGACGTACCCTACTTCAACATTTTTTTTTTTTTATTATTTTGTATTAATAACTATAATACAGATAAATCATAAAAAATTAAGAATAATATTAAAAGATTTTTCCCGCGGTTTCACCCGCATTCCCGGGATAAAAAATAGCCCATAACCTTCCTCAATAAACGGGTTTATAAAGCAATACGTATTTTTCAAATCGGATTAGTGTTTTCCGAGATTAGCTCCTACATCCAAACTTACAAACATACAAACTTTACCTCTTAATAATATAAGCCTAAACAAATAATATTTACAAAACAATTATAAAACGATCCAATTTAAATTATTTAAATCTAAGAAACAAAAGATGAATATTTGCTTTCGCATGATATATGATCGAACCTTGTACCTACAGCTCACACCTGTTCACACAGCGTTCACCGAACCATTGGGGAATGTCATCAAACTGGGCTAATGTCCTCACAAAAAAAAAAAAATGTCGGCTAATTTCACCAACCTTTGACTGTTATTACTTACTAAAGTCTGTTCCGTGGTTTTACCTGTTTTACCATTTTGTGAGGTCTTTTTTTTTTTTTTTTACTTTGTATAGGCTTGTGTTTGACCACAATCTCACTATCGTAGGTGATGATGTGGCCGAAGGTGGTAAGTACACAAAGTCTAGAAGGATCTGGCTCTCAAGTGCAGCTGCCGGAACACACCAATAAGGGTGGTTGCCAGCCAGGCGGGTACTACAAAGTACCCTACCACCGTGCTATGGTTTCCTCACGATGTTTTCCTTCACCGAAAGCTCAGCTGATTGTAGGATTCGAACCCACGACCTTCGCCGCGACGTCCGACGTCACTACCACTGAGCTATCATCGCCTTAAACTAATCTAATCTAAACTGGTCTAATATTTTATTCTCATAGGTATAATCCTATTTATATTATAAATGTGAGAGTTTGTATTTTTGTTACTCAATCATGCATTCAGTAAATGGGTTTGGAAGAAACATGGCAAATAGATAAAGCGTACCCTGGGATAACGTATAGGTTTACTTTTTATCCCGGGAAAACATAAGATATCTCAGGAATGCGAGTGAAACCGCGGGGAAGAAGCTCGTCCATATATATGCCTTCACATGTTCAGCCTTTACATGTTCTTGTAACAAACGTCTATACAAACTTTCGCGTTTATAATGTGTAGTAAGATTTATTAATGATGCGTGTAGGCATGAATAGAGCTCTTTCTAATGTGTGAATATAAATTTATAGCTTTGATCTTTGACTTCATCACAATGAAATTGTGTGGAAAGTAGGAATTAAGAATTATAGACGTGAATCGATAATTATTGTTTTTTATCGTTAGCTATAATAAGGTCTTTGGAGACGTTCGTTGGTTTCACTCGTGCGCATGTAAAAATAACATATATATTTTTTTTATAATAATGAAATAATTTAGGTATTCACAACAAGTATTAGCAATAATACAAACTATAATATATAGAAAATTTTTACTTCAAAGCTCCCGCTGCTGACGATGTGCAAGGTTCCCAACAGGCTGGCGTTACCTCTTTGTATCTTTTTTAAAAAAATAATATATTATTAATTTAATTATATTAAAATAAGTGATAACTTTGCCAAAGTCAAAGCCATTTTGTCAGTTAAGGCCTTAAGACGGCACTTATGATGGTCAAAGCTTCTGAAGTTACCACCGGTTCGGAAGTCAGTTAAACTGAGATGAATTCATGATTAAATTATTTATATCTTTTAAAAATCTGACCTTATAAATAAATACTCTGGGACATTATTCCTCACACACGGCTATCTGACCCCAAACTATCCAGAGCTTGTACATACTATGGAAGTCAGATAACTGATATACTACATATACTACTTTTCTTTTGTAAATACATACATATATAGATAATTACACCCAGACACAGGACAAACAGACATGTTCATGCACACAAATGTTTGTCCTGAGTGGGAATCGAACCCACGACCTGCGGCGTGACAGATAGGGTATCTTACCAACCACACCAACCGGCCCGTCAACGTCGACTGTCGACTGTAAAGGGTATTTCTTTTTTCAAATATTTAATACTTGTTTTATATCAGAGGTAGCCATGATCCAAAAGGATTTCATGTGTATTTGTGCCTCGTAGTAACGTTAAGCATTTAACTGTAATGGTTAATTTTGACTGAGATACTTAGTTCTTGATAAGTGAATTACAAGTTCCTCTCAGTACAAACAAAACATTTATATGTAATTGTTTATTTCCTGAAATTTCACCAATAAGCAAGAATTTAGGCAAAAAATTGCGAAATGATTGCATTTAATGTTACAAAGTTTGCTTACTACAAAAATACGATAGATTTATTAGGCGTGGTCGAAATTAGCATCATAAAATATTTTTACCGACAATTTTTCTTCCGCTATATAAAGTATTACAGGATTTATATAATTGAATAGTATACATTATTTTTAATTAGAAATTGAAGCAGGTTTCAATAGATTGTAGATGTAAAAGTATGTATTACGTTACGTGTAAATAGTATATTTTAATTGGTTGCGACAATTTCCGCTGTGGATATTTGATTTAAATTTACGATCTATCGTAATCCTAACTAATATTATAAATGCGAAAGTGAGTTTAAACGCTTAAACCGCTGAACCGATCGCGGTGAAATTTTGTATACAAATAGCCTATGGTACGGAAAAGAACATAGGCTACTTTTTATCCCGGGAAAACATAAGATCCCTCGGGAACGCGGGTGAAACCGCGGTGCGTAATCTTGTAGTTAATATTTGAGTATAAAAGACAAGAAATGAAGTCATAGTTCAAAAGTTTCAGATTATAAATATACTAGCTTATACCCCGCGGTTTTTCCTGCGTGTAAGAGGAATCTAATAATATCATGGGGTAAAAAATTTCCTATCTATTTACGAAACTGAGAGAGAATTCGATATACCTAGTGATTGAGTAACAAATATCCTCGTAAACTATCGCATTTATAATATAACTAGTTTTCCATATAGTCTATGTCCTTTTCTAGGTTTAGTCGTCAGACAGACAGAGTAACTTTCGCATTATAATATTAGTGTGGATTGGGTCTTTGTAAAAACAAAATGAAATGAGATTGTTATTCTTATCTTTACTTCTATACTAATATTATAAAGCTGAAGAGTTTGTTTGTTTGAACGTGCTAATCTCAGAAACTACTGATTCGAATTGAAAAATTCTTTTAGTGTTGGATAGTCCATTTATCGAGGAAGGCTACTTTTTATCCCGGGAAAACATAACCGCGGGGCGGAAGCTAGTACTTAAAATAATTTGAATCTTAAAGGCGTTTTGTACTAAAGTATTTTTCTATTTTTCTACCCTCACAAAGGTTTGTGAATTACCCGAGTATTTTTCAAATATATTAGCTGCTCTGTTAAAACGAACAGGTGCTCACGAAAATAACTAACAACTAAGTAGCACGAACTGTAAGTTAAAGCCGGTGCTTAGTTCACTTAGCACGCGCCTCACTTCCTGCGACTTGACCATTCCGTCAAGTTAAGCTCTAACTTGTTTATTAACTCTGTAAATAGTACCTATTTGGGTCTAATTTGTAATACCTTGTATGCTTTCGGTGAATTTTAATTAACCCAAAGCATGGCTTCATTAGGAGAGTATTGTCCAGGAAATTGAACTTTTACAATAAATCTGCTAATCTAATTGTCATAAAATTAACTTTATATCTAACTAGCTTCAGCCCCGCGGTTTCGCGCGCGTTCCCGAGGGACCTTATGTTTTCCCGGGATTAAAATTATCCTATATGTTAATCCAAAATATATTCTATCTGTGTACTACATCCAAATCCGTCCAGTAGGTAGTATATTTGCGTGAAATAGTAACAAACATACATCCTTCCTCACAAACATTGACGTATATAGTATTAGTAGGACATTGTACGTGATAGAATAGAACAGAATAGAATAGAATAGAACCCTGCGGTACCCCGCAGGGTTCTATTCTATGTCCTTCTCTATTTTTAATTTATATAAATGACCTACTCTTCAATGTTAAAAATACCTGAAGAATAGTATTTGCTGACTCACGGGTTTTTAGTAATCCCATTATGAAAATGTACGCTATAAGTAGCTAAGGAGATCAAAATACAAAACACCTGTATACTAAAACTATCCATGATTTAGAATACAGTATGTAGGTTTTTATAGACACACATTTACAAAACACCTGTTTACTTTATCTTTACTTATGTTGCTGACTGTATTATTCACAGTAAAAAGCCAGTAGTAAATTCATACGTAACTTCTAAACTCAAAGTCAAAGTCAAAGTCAAAGCCATTTATTCAGTTTAGGCCCTAAGAGGGCACTTATGAACGTCGAAACTACTGAAGTTACCACCGATTCGGAAGTCGCCTTCAACTGAGAAGAACCGGCAAGAAACTCAGCAAGGTTACATTTTTTATATATTTTGTTTTTTTTTTTGTGGACAATCTGACAATGTTGGCTTTTTTTCCATTAAATTTTTAACAATTTTTAAAGAGATATAATACACATAAACACAAAAGATGAAAAAAAAAAACAACAAGAAAAATAAATAAAAAATAATAACCTGAACAAGTTGATGATGATTGATGATTTGAAGTTCAAATTTAGATAAAAAAAAAATAATAATATAGTATCTCTAAAATACTAAGTACTGGCTTCTTTATAAGTATGAACAAGGTGCACTTGTGCAGAGTGCAGCTATTTCCAGACATCTTTATCTTCAATGTAATGAGCTACCTTGTAATAGGCTTTTTCTTTCAAAACTTTCTTAATGTGAGATTTGAATTTGAAATCAGTCATCTTGGTAACTGAGAGAGGTAATTTATTATAAAAGCGTACACTACTTCCAAGAAATGACTTTTTAACTTTGGCTAATCTAAAATACGGAACAATTAATTTATCTTTTTGTCTTGTATTGATATTATGTACCTCCATTTTTGATTTAAACAATTCTATATTTTTACGTATGAACATTATATTTTCATATATGTATAGTGAAGGTAAAGTCATAACGTTTATATCTTTAAATAATTCCCTTAACGATTCACGAGGACCCATATTATAAATGGCACGAATTGCTCTTTTTTGTAATATAAATATAGATTCTATATCTGCTGCAGCTCCCCACAGTAAAACGCCATACGATAAAAAACTATGAAAATATGCAAAATAAACTAATTTGGCCGTCTCGACATTCGTCAACTGTCTGATTTTTCTAACAGCAAATGCAGCAGAACTTAATTTACCAGTCAAAGATTCTACATGAGGACCCCATTGTAGTTTATTATCTAATGTGATGCCCAGAAATACAGTTTTATCGACTAATTCCAAACTGCTGCCATCTATTAATATCTGGCTGTCTACTTGCGCTACATTTGGAAGAGAGAATCTTAAACATTTAGTTTTCTTAGAATTTAGTAAAAGATTGTTAACAGCAAACCATTTGGAGACTAGTGACAAAGTATCATTCACTTTAATAAGTTCTTTGTCTTTTCTATCTACTTTGAAAATTAATGAAGTATCGTCAGCAAACAGGACGATATCTGAGAGACCAATTACAACAGAGGGTAAATCATTAATATAAACTAGAAACAGAAACAGACTATATACATAAACTAAACTATATACATAATGTAACTAGATTATCTTAGAATATTATAGCAGACAGAATCGCCGCAGAGTTGTAACCGCAGCGTTTGCTGTAAGACATCCGACTTGCAACTTGTAACGAGATACTGTCGCAACATTACATCTATCACAAGCACACGCAATGAAAGTCGTGTGCAAACCATTTAGAATTAGCCTATAGAACGTGATGATTTGACAACGAAATTATAACCGAGGTCGAAGGATGTTAAAACAAATCTATATGAGTATGTACATACATCGTTCTTGATTAAGAAGGCTAGTTAGAAAAATGATAACGAATTCTCAAGCATTCTATTTATTTAAAGTAAAATTGATATATTTAACTATTTAGTAGTTTTTTAAATTAGATTCCGATTAATTGTGAGAGGCTTAGCAAATACTGTTTATGAAGAATTATTAGACATTTCTGTAAAATCTGTATCTACTGATTCCTATAACCTGAACCCTTCAATAGGCTTCTGGGCAAGCATGAAAACCTTGGATTTAAGAACTCAGCTATGTGGTTTTAGATCTAACAGAAAATTTTATGCTTTAACGTAGTTTATTAAATTTTAGTAAAATCAATTAATTGGAAAATTGGACGTTCCGTCTCACATCATACTTTGCTATCCGATACGATACAAAGAATAATTTTCGCCGATAGTTTTTCTTGAGGGCAAGTTTCTCGAACAATGATACAGCTTGCATTGTACGCCGGCGCCGGTTAGTTGCAAAACAAGCGATATGCGTCTATTGTACCACTATTATACCACTTGTTTTTACAATTTTATATTGTAAGGTCAATCGCCGCTTTGTTTTCTATACACCATTGAATTTGTATTTCGTGAGATTATTGTGTGACTGGATTTGAGTCAATTTATGTCTAAAAAAATATTCTTGCACTCATTTACTCGGTAGGAGAATTCTTACCGAGAGAATTGTCGTTTGTTCTTCTACTTGCTATAGAGTTCCTTTATTCTAACACATCAATGTTTTCGAAGTTTAATTATTTTTATGCCCTGGTTGATCATTTTATAAAAATACAGGTCGCTACCATTGTTTATATGTCGGTATACTTGTTGTGGTCTGGCTATCAAAATATGGCTTAGTTTCGAGGTTACAGATTTTAACCACGATTTTATTGCAGCATATTGTGGTGTACCCACTTAGCAGTGGTTATCTTCGTGCTGGTTAGTCGTTTGGTATATTTTTTTTGGTATATTTTGGCTCGCCGATATGCTCGGATTTTATTATCCAAGCTCATCGAGGCTTCGGGAGACCGACGGGCTGGGAACACACGATGTTTTCCTTCATCGAAAGCTCAAGCTCATTGTAGGATTGGAACTCACGACCTTCGTCACTACACTCAATGTTACTACCACTAAGCTATCATCGCTTTAAACTCATAATCATGGTATCGCTAATATTAGATTGTAATCCTGTAAACAACAACAATAAAATCGATACAATCATTCGTATTATTTAATAGGCCGTATCGATTACCGGTGTGGTACATTGCATCACTGTTAGTAGCGAGTTATACGGCAAAATATCAACAAAAACCGAACTGGGACCACGTTGAGTAACGCTACTTCGCAGTATAGCAACCACTGCGCCAGCCGGTAGCTGCGCCGGCGCATTGACGCAATATTACACTCGGATTACTTGTAAATTGTAATGTTGTATGTAATATTTATTATTATTGTCTTTTCGACAATTACACCGATGGATAATTGCTTGCGTTTTGTTTTATTGCATACGAATGGGATTTGAAATAATTATTGTTTTGATGATAATTTGAATATGTTTTGATATTGCTAAAGATTTGATTGAGATTGTAATTGACATTTTATTTTCGAATTTTTTTACATTTTTGAAGATATAAATCAATGTCATCTTCCTATCACATTTTCTCTACGAAAGTGCATCGACTAGTGTTGCCAACTATTTTGATACTAACTAGACTGTTTTGATTAAAAGCATATTTAGTTTCAATTATAAAATGACATTGACGTAAAATATGAGTTATCGAAAATTGAATAATTTGTGTATGTGGGCGCATATAACTAGTATAATTTATTTTGTTACGGAACTCAACAAAATTATAGAAAATTCCCACTTGCTGCGAGGAATTTTAGCAAAATAGATTTTTTAGAAAGAAATTCGATACAAATATAAATATTCACCGCACAGTCGAACATAAATGAATATAACACTTAGCAAAATTCCAAAGGAATTTTCAAACCAATATTGTTATCTCAAAGTTGCAATCAAGATAAAATTGCTACTAAACTCGTACCTAATTAGCTTAGTTCACTATCGTAGGTAACTAGATCGTAGATAAACGGCAAAAAACATCACATTCAACACCCGTAAATGCCACAAAAAATGTATTTTGTGTATCGCCTCTAATCTAGCACATCTTTGATCTGAGTTAACCACAAACTAATAGACAAAAAGTTGTTAAATTTTCCTGACTTACTTTTAGAAACAATTTCAGGAATACTAACCCCAAATGAGTTTTGATAAACCGCATACCGTGCAGTGTTGCGCAAACGCACGCGATGTGCAACAATGCGTAGTTTAAATGCTAATTGGATCAATGGGAGCGTGTGACAAACAGACGCAAAGAGGAACGGCGTGTGTAACGTGAGAAGATGCTTGAGCAACTGAACATCAATTGGTACACCGAGTTAACTAGGCGATGTTCATAGGCATTTCCGTGGAAATTAATTGCAGTGAAGTTACGTTCTTAAGTCTTTCAAAGGGAGAAAAATACAAAAACGTCACGTATGACTTACTGACTCAAGTACGGATTAGAAGATTGTTAATTAGATGCTGGTTAATTAATAGATTAACACGTATATGGCTACTGATTGGTCTTATATTCTACACAAAATAAAAGGGTTAAATCTGAAAAACGATACACGGCAGTCCGATTATCATTTTAGAATATCAACTAATAGAATTATAGCAAAACTAATAAGACATGAATTTTGCGCAATTCATTTTGAAAATGATGATTGAACTATCATTTATTGTATCCAATTCTAATTTATTAACCATGTTTTTCAGACTAGTCTTTCTGACACCGTAATAGTCAACGAATTTGGACTAATTAGTCATTTATGGGTAATATATATCATGTACACATGAAAATTTATTCTAGGAAATAAGTGAAGCTGTGGGGTGGAGCTATAGAATTAAAATAAATAGAGTAAGCAAATACAAGTATCATAAAATTATAGAATAATAAACAACGTTATACATGAGAAAAATAACTTTATACATTTTAATATCTTGGGACATCCTGGGACATTCCTCACACACGGCCATCTGATTCCAAACTAAGCGGAGCTTATCCTATGGAAACCAGATAACCGATATGCTATACATAGTACTTTTTTATAAATATATACTTAAATAGCTTACCGCGCCGCGGTTTCACCCGCAAATCTCTATTTTACCATTTTCTTCTGTATGCCAAATCGTCCAGCGGTTTGAGCTGTGCGTTTATAGATTAGTCAGTCAGTCACCTTTTCCTTTTATATATACAAATTAGATAATTACGCTCAGACTAAACAGTTATGTTACCTACAATTATAAATATAGTGTGGCTAGTGAACAATCCCTAATGGAAATGTGTTTAAGATTTGTATCTCGTTGATTAGTGAGAAAGAACAAACTTCATTTGAGAATGCTAAATGTATTCTGACGACATTGCACTCGGCATCATTTGATGGCTATTTAGCAATCTGAATGAGATCTTTGCAATTAAGTGATGCGTATCAGATACCTATTACAGTTGTAGGTAAGTGGTTCTCTTTGGAGATTGGATTCGTTTTAAATTTAAATTTACCTCCTACACGTGCTAAGATTTCACTAAATATTTCGATACAAAAAAAGTATGTTTTAATAGAAAAAAAAAACGTCAAAAAACAAGTCAAAAACTTTTAATTAGGTATTTAAAAAAGAATAAATTATATTATCACGGTATGAACTGAAAAAAAATAAAACTAAAATAAAAGTAGAATTTTGACTAAATATCCTTGCAACCCCACATCAATTATAAACCAAAAATCTCCAGACAAAACGGTTAAAATCACATTGCGTTTTACAAACCCAACGCAAAATAGCGTAACAAATCTTAAAACAGTCGAAACGTTATTCCAATCATAAACAGTTATTTCATTCTTTCAAGTGTCAGCCGGGTGGTCATCTCAATACCCTAAAACGTAATCTAAGTTGTACCACGCGACGTGAACGAAGTGTTCGCGTGTCGGGGTTACATTTAGCGGTTTACAACGGGTTCAAGTCACTAACTGGTGGAGGTAATTGTGACTGTTTTTGACCTTAATATTTATTGCTGTGGTTATTAGTTGGCTGATGTACTTTATATTTGGAGTTAATGAGAGCTATTTTGGTCGGTTAAGGTATGAGAGGATTTAATGTACTTATACAGTTTTTTAAAATTGACATAGCCCCAGATTCTACAAGTCTTTAAATGTATCCTGTCAATAATATAGATGGTAGTTTTGTTCTTCAGAAACTGATGGTTATCCTAATTATCAGGGTTAGGTGGATTTTCATTGCAATAAGAGAGCACTTTTTTAGACTGCCGAGGGAATCTATATGCTAAACGGGTTGACTAATAATAATTATTTTGTATTCAATAATATTTTTGGGTTTAATATATTATAATTAATTAATAGTAAATCTCTTAAATTATCTAGCTACATAACACCGCTAAATTGCATAATGTGATGCGCATACGCAGATTGCCTCAGAGTCGCAGATCGTCGTGTCGATTGCACGTGATGACACATTTGGACAAATTGACATTTCCACTAACGAGACATGATATGCATAGCGGTTCTATAATCATTTATCATTTTGGGGTATTATGTTGGACATTATTACTTTCTTCAGTTTTCAGATCACACCTTTCAGAACCAATCTAAACTATCGCGTAAGACAATTAGGATAGCAAGAAATATAAATATAGAAAGAAAGAAAGAAAGAAAGAAAGAACGCATTGGCAATCCTTCTGGTATTGCTAATGTCCATAGACGAAGGTAGCCACTTACCATCAGGTCAGCATTCTGACATAAAAAAAAAGAGTTCAATGAAGTTCATTACCTACCATTTATCTACGAGGTAGCTCCGCTGTTTGTGATTCTATATTTATATTTTATCATATTGATAGTGCTTAACTACAAGCCTAGTATATAGTAAAAAAAAAACTCATTATCGAATTTTAATGACGATTTTTAAAATTTAATCACAAAACTGTTTGTGCAAATTGAACACTTACATTTAATGTTCCGTTAAGCTGAACTGATGACTATAAAAAGTATTACCGAAGCTTTTAATTACACTAAAGAAGTACCTAAATATTAAATAAATGTATTTGTATATAATGTAGTAGGTACCTACATCTACTGGTGTAAATTCTTAACGAGAGATTTTCAACTTGAAAGTGATTTTTATTATCACAAAATTAACTAGCCTACTTGAGAGACAGTCCCTTATAGGCTTTGTACGTTTACCAACTTTGAGACCGTGGTCAAACAAAAGCCTATATAGTAAAAAAAAAACTTACATATATAATACATTCTTATAGAATGTGTGTATGTTTGAAACGTGATTATTTCGTAATATTAGTCAAATAATTACATACCATGGAAGGATTGACAAAAATTAGCATGTCTAATGTAAATAATAGCTTTTTAGATCATGTAGTACCGATACTTCTTAATTTTAAAGATGGCGCCTAATTCCAAACATAAATTACAGATTATTTAGTGTAAAATTACAAAAGCTTAAGTTAACGCTTGAAGGTGAGAATTGGTAACTTTTAGCCTCCAGTATTTTAATATACAATTAAAACGGGACCTTATTAGGATACATTTAAGGTTATTTGTTAATGTTCCGTTCTAGATAGCCGCAGAAAGCGATTAGGTTCAAAGAAGTTTTCTACCATAAAATTAACTTATAACATCCATATTTCACGCTATTATAAAGAATTAATAAAGAAATTCACTCTCGCATTAAAATACTGTCGCGCTAGTCATAACTGTTTCCTTTAAGATCGACTGTCCAGTGTATATCCATAATATACGAGTACTACCACTGAATCAGAATTTAAGAAAAATGTAAGTTTTTAAAAAATACAACCTACACCCGAGTACATAGTATAGCTTCCACTAAACAACATTTCGATATCTACATGCGTTAGATTTTGTATTTTTTGCCTATGAAGGCTTTATAGCCCTGTTCACAAGTTATGAAGGCCTAATTTAATGAAATACTGCAAAAACACAATGAAATAGCTATCAAAAAATTGTAATATAACAAAAACTACTATAACAGAATTTCATTGTGTAATTTTATTTACTACCTCATTTAAAATCTGTGAAGTCGGCTAAAAATCATTCTCAACAATAATTGCTTTTACATCGGTCAAGCAATCAATCGCGTCGCTCTCTCTGTGCTCAAGCCCAGCACTTAGGTCGTCGACACATCAAAAATTACACAGTTGGAATGAATGATCGATCCAGATTCCGTTATTGTTTGTATCACAATTGGCCGGCGATTAAGGTCGCGCTCGCGGCCCACTCGCTTCGCTGTCTGTGGATTCAATGCTGTTGTTTGCAGTTTATATTAGTTTTGTACGATAGTTTATATCTCCCGTTGTACTGTTTTGTTATATTGTATTGGTTATATTAATGTGAAATATTTATTTCTATGTTATTTTTTTTATAATGTCGGTGTTAATGGTAGCGGAAAATTATATGTCATTGAATCGTAGGTTATGAATGTATACGATTAATTATAAAAAATTAATCGATATCTTTTTATAATTATTAAGATTAAGAGAATGTTGATCCCCTTTGATATCTGGATCGTTTATTTACCACCTTTTGTTAATATTAATTTATCATTTCTGAAACATAAATAGTATAATAAAGTATCTAGAAATGTATAATAGATATTAACAATATTATCATTATAAACTTTTTTTTTACAACATATAAAATAATTAATAACTTACATAGGTAATTAGGTCTTTAAGTAAATGATAACAGTTGCAAATTACAAGTAATTAACAAACTAAGTCACGTTTCATTTTACTACATACCTGCCAACCTATAAACACAAACGATGTACCTATAAGCATTAAGGTTATGAAATAAAATAATTGATAACGAACATTATTCTTACAATTGAGTAAGAATATTAACGTGTGAAATGTATTGGCAAATTGATTAAAATTTACATTCTTCATATAACATTTCAAAACGTTTGAATTGCTAGAATTATCATCATAAATATAATAATAAATCATTGTTAAGACTACATTTATGACATTTGACATTCAATTTGGTCTTGAAAGAGTTTATTTATTTTTTATTCCAGGAATTGTGAGTCACGTTTTTAATATATGTAGGTAGTTCAAAAACAAATAAAAATATTTGTTACCTGTAAATAAAGCCCTCGCTGCTGTCGATGGGCAAGGCTGGTCTTTCCCTTTTTGAATGGGCCAAGCTTATGCGTTGGCGGTTTTTTTTTTTTACTTTATATAGGCTTGTGTTTGACCACAATCTCACTATGGTAAGTGATGATGTGGTAAGCACACAATGCCTAGAAGGAACTGGCTCTCAAGTGCAGCTGCCGGAACACACCAATAGGTGTTTGGCGACAGATTTTCAACTTGAGGGTGGTAGCCAGCCAGGCGGGTACTAAAAAGTACCCTACGACCGTACCGATCTACTAAATTAGGAAAAGAGTATCAAAATCGCAGTCAGTAACGCGAATAGTGGGTATTACGAATGGTCGTGATTAAACTATTTGGCTCAGCGTTTAATTCACGAGTAAATGCCATTGTAATTTACTTTTTACTTTATTTCGCACACAGTTTTTGTGAAGAAACAATTTGTAATGGAACCTTTCCGAATAGTTGTGAATTTGTGAAGTTTATCAATTTGCATTTTAAACGTGTGGACGACTATGACGTCTAATATGCTTCATTATTGGAATAGAAATAAATAATAATTGAAATAGTAGTGCACTTCTATTACTGTGTTACGGTTAGGAGGGTATGGGAGCCGGTGAAATTACAGGCACAGGAGACTTAACAACTTCATGTCTCAAGGTTGGCAACGCGTGAGTGATACCCCTGACAGGGAAAATGTAATATTGTATCTTCTTTGCCGGTGGTATTATGAGCGTCTATAGGTTACGGTAACCGCTTACCATCACGTGGGCCGTAAGCTTGTTTGCCACATAGAAGTATAAAAAAAAAAAATGGTTTTCCAGCCTGTTTGGATCATAATATTCTGAATGTCTCTCTAACCATGACATCATTTCTCTAAGTCGGATTCGTCAAGACAAGAACGGCAGTTGAATTTGAGAGAAACACATTAGCAATCCCTCTGGTATTACCATGCCTGCTTGTTACCCTTCTGACATAAAAAATACATTTTGAAATATTGACTCTGTATTGTGCTTATATCATAGGTACAACCTGCGCAGGAGGCGCATGCAAGCTATCATGAATAAGAATCTTTACATTAAGAACGTGACAATCTGCCTACTCTATCTATTTTTCTCACAATAAAACATAAGAATTACCTTTTTCTAAAACAATATGCATGTTCATTAGACAAGAGGCTTTCTAGCGGCGATGACGTAACTAAACCGAACGACTAATTATAATAAAGCATGCGCCCGCGCAACAATAACGCCATTACCGTGTTGATCATGCCAAGTGGGAAATTCACAAGAAAATTTTCTTTCACTTTTTATCGTATATATTCTAAATATTATATAACATGTGTTAAATTGATTATGTAAGTGTGTGTGTACATTTGTGAGACGACATGTAAGAGCTACGGATGGTACTAACTAATATTTGTCACGGTATACCTACCCAGAAGAACCTGGTTACAATGAAATTACAATGAAATGAAAAGAAAATATTTTTTATTCAAATAGGCCTTCACAAGCACTTATGAATAGTCTGACTCTAACGCTCGGTTCGGAAGGTTGCTTTTACTGAGAAGAGCCGGCAAGAAACTCAGCAATTACTCTTTTCAAAACCAACTCAGATTTATTACATTAAGTTATTTATCTAGTTTCACTGACAATATATGTGTGTTATAACAAAAAAAAAAAAAGTACCAAAATGATGAGTGCCATAGTTAATAAATAGATAGCAAATTTAAGCAGACCAGCCCCCACAAGCAGCACCTGTTCACAAGTATGACGCATGTGGCAGCCATCGCCCTCCTCGCACATATTGTAGGGAAGTGAGCAACCCACCACAATATTATTATATCCTATTTTTTTCATTAATTTATGTACTACTAAAACATAAATAGTATTTTGCTTTGAACTTTGAATGTTTAATTATATATTTAGAAATATATAATTAATTTCAAGATATTATACAAATTTTGACGTTTTTACGTTGGGGTTGCCAGACTCCAAAAAAAAAAGAACAAGACAAAACAACACAATATTAAGGACAATTATCCCGTCAAACCATAAACATTTTTATTCTGGATTTAGCTGTGTCCAACAGACCGTGTGGCAATTGATTTAATTGTCGGACTAACCAAGAAGCCATCGGATATTCACTGGTACTTAAATCTCTGCCTCTACATCAAATAGTTATATATAATATAAACTATAAACTACTTACATCCAGCTCACAGGCATTCTAACCCTTTATATATTTGCTTCCATTTTCTGCGATTCGATTATACATTTATGGATCATGGTTACATTAAGCCATTCCAAGGCCTATCTAGTACACCGAGGAACAGGTCGTCAGTCCACCTGTTGGAAGGCTATCCCATTCGGTGCTTTCCGGCATACAGAAGCAGTTTGGGAACCATTCTTTCTTGATTGATATCGTCATCATCATCTCAGCCGCAAGACGTCTACTGCTGGATCTAAGGATCTCCAATAGGACCGGTCTTGGGCGGCCTGCATCCAGCATTTTCCGACGTCCTTTACAAGGTCGTTTGTCCACCTTATAAGTGGACGTCCTACGCTGCGCTTGCTGGTCCATGGTCCCACTCCAGAACTCCTCGGCCCCATCGGCCATCCGTTCTGCGCACTATGTGGCCTGCCCATTGCCACTTCAACTTGCCAATCTGCTGGGCTATGTCGGTGACCCTAGTTCATATACGGAACTCCTGATTCCTGATTCGGTCGCGTAGAAAAAACCCCGAGCATAGCCCTCTCGTGGCTCTTGATTGATATAATACACACTAATTGTTTTTTTGGCTGTATTTTCCTCAATTATTTCAATGTTAGTCTTTAAAACTGTACGCCGACATATCCCCCTAATTTAAGTTTCGTGAAAAACAAACTAGAGGTTGATTTGTGTTATTATCTGAATAATTTGCTAATGAGATGTGATTGTCGATTTTAAAAAGAAAAATGTGAGGTAGCGTTTTATAAATGTATTATATAATAATAATAATCTTTATAAGAGCTAAAACAATCATACAAAGGTACAGTTTATATTTTATAAAATTATTTTTGAGGAATTTGTGTACCTTTAAGGGAACCTCTGTCCCCCACATTAGGAATGATCCTGTATTTGCGGGGTTTCAGTGAGTCGCTCTCAGGTTACTCATATCCAAACGTATTCAATTAAGTAATAGATGAGCACACAAACTGAATGTAACAAGATAATATAAAGGTTTTTGCGAACGGATTGTGTGCTTCGACGTTCATAAGTGCCCTCCTTGGGCCTAAACTGAATAAATGGCTTTGACTTTTAATATAACTTGTTGATATATTGAATCAACAAATAACAAGTATTACTTTAACAAAATTGTGTCTACAAATCTTTACTAAAAATTCAAGAACAATAAATTGAGAATATCGCACGCAGACAATGTTCAGTTACAATAATTGTTACCGGTTTCTATGGTGAATTCCGTCTTTTGTCCGACGATCGCGAACGCAATGATATCGCGTGCGCGGGCGCAACTTGCGTAAGGTGCAGCTTTTCGATGTTTGGCGCAAGTTATGTACTTTATGAGTTTGTTATACTTGATAATATTAAATTCTAGATGTCATAATACATACTATTTCTTTTTGAGTAGGTTATTTGAATATAATTATATTTTTGAGTCAGACTATTCATAAGTGCTTGTGAAGGCCTATTTGATTAAAAATATTTTCATTTTCATTTCATTGATTTTGTTAAATTGCAGGATATTTTTGAAAAAGAACAGCTATTGCTGGCTGTAAAAGGTTCATTAACGAATTATGAAAATAAGTTATAGTCTTGTCAAGTTTGATAAGGAGAATATACCATCATCAATTAATGATAAAAGAAAATATAACATTGTTGCCCCTCCCGCTTGACGTGATGCTTTACACTACACCACAGCTAAAGTCTTCCACGGTTCCCGAGAAATGACCGCCCTCACCTTGGACCATACAATTGCCACAATTAACAGAGTGTTTGTTTTAATGTTGATTGAAACTTCAAGGAGAGCACTTGTGTCTTGTGCCTTCAGAGTAGACGATTTTAATTTGTGAGAGTTTTTATACAAACAGCATTATTACATTGTTATTTTAGTGGTAGGAATTTAAATTGCAATATATAAAGGCCAAGGTTTTAGCTGTTTTCGTGTATTGGGCGTGATCAATATAATTATGTTAATAATAGATTATTACAAATACTTTGATGCTAGTTAATTGGCGGTTTTGTATTTTATTTATGTGGTATTTGTGACACGTGAACGGCCACGTGTATTAGTTACTAGCTTGTGCCCCATGGCTTCTCCCACGTTCCCGAGGAATCTTATGTTCCGGTCTATGTTCCAAGTTTTATCCAAATCAAATTAGCCGTTTATGCTTAATTGAGTCACAAACACCCAAACATTTACATTTACAATATTAGTAGGATCTGTATTATTTTTAGTTATATATTTACAACAATCAATTTTTTTTTAACTTTGCTTGTGTTTGACCACGATCTCACTATGGTAGGTGATGATGTGGCCGAAGGTGGTAAGCACACAAAGCCTAGAAGGATCTGGCTCTCAAGTAGAACATACCAGTAGGTGCTTGGCGTTAGCGGTAGCCAGTCAGACGAGCACTGCAACTACACTACCAGCGAGCGAGCAAAATAATTGTTATATATTCTGGGTCATTATTCCACACACACGGCCATCTGACCCCAAACTAAGCAGAGCTTATGCTATGGAAGCCAGATAACTGATATACTACTTTTTTGTTGTAAATATATATTTATAATAGATGTGTCTGTCCTGAGTGGGAATCAAACCACTTGCGGCGTGATCGTACCTACCACGCCAACCGGCGCGTCATCCCTTCATCTATTTTATATATTACCAGTTTTCCCCCGTTTCATCACGTTCACGACAAAATGAAAAGGTGACAGACAGTGTCACTTTCGCATTTATAATATTTTATTAAGTAGTATATTTTTTTTACTTTTTATGTTTTGTTTATTATCTATAGGTAGGTAGTATTTTAAACTCAGTGCATCTTCACAAACATAGCCCATAATCTAGCCAACACCGCTAGTCGATTACATTCAACAGCCTGTCTCATCTATCACATAAATAAGGAAGGACATACCTACCAATTACAGCGGGTGATGACGTCACGCAAGTCGTATGCGCCCACGCATCTTCAGGCACTATCTAACTGTGACTTTCCTTACATGGTGATATTAGATAAATGTTTTTTAGATTGAATTTTAAGTAGCTAAACACAATTTGTCCTTTTTGAAATGTCTAAAGTAAAATAAATGATGTCTTAACTTAAACTTAAATTAACTAGATTAAGTTTATGTTCTGGATTAGACGTAGGTAAGAAAGTTAGAGCATAGCGATATGTCGCTCAAAGAGCAGCTCGACTGGGAAAGTACCTCCACCTTACAGAATACCGCAGCCAAATAACTTATAGTTGTGTTCTACCGCGTGAGTAAGGTCGCCAGAGCTCATCGGGGAGCAACCCTTCCCGGTTGGCAACGCGCGAGTGATACCCCTGGTGTTGCAAGCGTTCATAGGCTACGGTAACCGCTTACTATCAGGCGGGCCGTATGCTTGTTTGCCGACAACGTGGTATAAAAAAAAAACTTTGTATTCTGGCAGCTGTATTTGAGAGCTACTTTCTTTTGCGGCTTGAGCGACTTTATCTGCTGCAAAGGTGGACCTTTGCTCACTTAATTTGTATATATTGTCTAACCTCCCATAGCACAGAGTTTCCTAGTTTGGGAGGTTAGACTAAATGAGATGATAGGTGAGATGGTTTTAAACATTCTTGTAAAACCCAAAACCCAGGTTTTAAGATAGCCCCGTCTCTTTTTGTTATATGACGTTAGAAAGTGACAGTTATATTTAAAGCCTAGGTTTTATTAGACTTGCTTTATCAACACACGTAATAAGGTATGTTCCTTATTCTATATTAAAAAAATATCTAATACTTGATAGGTATAAAATATAATATCAGAGAGTGGGCAACCGTGATATTTCTAGAATAACTAAGTTAGTAACTTGTCCACCTACTCTTTATGTATCATTATTTATTAGCTACCATGACAAAAGTTTCGCAATATATTTTTACTTCTATTCTAAAGATAACAAACGGTTTCTTTTACAATGACGGCACAGAATAATACATTTTGATGGAGTGGGTGGAATACGCAAAACACTGTCTAAAATCCTTAATTTTTATTTTGCTTTTTACGACAAAAAAAATAGATAGTTTTTTTTTTGGGAAGGTACCTTTCATTGATTTATTTACAACGAGTATTTACAATCAATGTATAAAATACAAACTATGATATATAAAAAAACATCCTCAAAGCCCTCGCTGCTGTCGATAGGCAAGGTTCCCAACAGGCTGGCAGCGTTCCCTTTTTGGATGGCCAAGCTTATGCGTTGGCGGAAAAACCTCCCAGCCCGTCGGTCTCCCGAAGCCTCGATGAGGTTGGATGATAAAATCGGCGAACCTCGAACCCCCACGGACGGACGGAAAAATTAGGACCAATATTGAAGGTACCTATATTTTTAACTTATGTTAATAACATTGACAGCTGTCCATGTTTTTATTTCTTTCTATGGAAGCAAATTTCAATTATTAACTCAAGTTGTTCACTTGAGTAAGGCTTTAAAGTTGAAATTCTTCAATTTTTTTTAAACCAATGCCACATGGGTCTTTATAATACCAAATTTAAGCCTAATAGTGCATTGCAAACTATTATTTCGCTGTTACTTAAAATTGATTAAGAATAACTGTCACCACACGTTGAGAGGCAATTGACATTCTTATTTAAGACTTCACTAGGTTCTTGCATCACCCATCACACTTGTGCTTTTGTCTGCATTGATATGAACTGAGAAATCTGACCTTTGGTACTCCAATCATAACTGGAATTCATCACATGTACTAATTTTATCTGCAGATTTTGCATTTACGTTATGACATTATTTCTATAAAATTTTTGAAGGCCTCATACCCGGTTGAGAGTCCTCAGTACTCATCTATAAGTATGTAAATGTTATCCGAAGCTACTACCTTCTTGTCCATAAAAAAAGATCTTGTTTTTTATTGTGTGGCCGAAGGTGGAAGGCCTTGAACTTCTTTGCTTAATATAATATGATAGCTTAGTAGTCATCGGATGCTATGGTGATGGTCATGGGTTCGAATCCTAGAATGAGCTCAAGATTTTGGTGAAGGAAAACATCAAGAGGAAATCATAAACGGTGGTAAAATATATCACTATTTTTTTTTAGTTTAACTCTCCTGTTCACTAGCTCATTATGTAGTTGTAACAAAACTATTATGCAATTATTATTGTATAAAGAATGTATAACAAATCATACTTCTCTTTTCCAATCTATAATTTTTTAGAAGGGAATTGAATGCAGTACTTTTAATATTAACATAAAAAATAAACATAATAACACCATTAATTATAATCATACGTTAAAATTACAACACACAAGAATAACAATAATTGTTTTTAATAAAAAAAAAACTATATTGTTGTCAATTATCTTATTAAATGGCCCTGGGGCCACGAGCCTTTCTCGATGCTCAATCAGTACATTACATAATATTATTTGTAAGTACGTTTTTGTCGTAACGCGTTGTCGCATTGTGAATGGGCAACTTTAGTGCCAGTGAAAGTACTAAGCATATCGGAGATGCTAGTTGGATTGTGGATGGTAATGCTTTATTGTTTGAACTTACACCTCTCTGTATTTAACATTTCAATTTACTGTTTGTTACATCACAAACGTAATAGTTACTTGTTAACATCTGGGAATGATCTTGCTACTTACCTACAATGGGCGAGGAGGGCGATGGCTGCCACATTTGTCATACTAGTGAACCTGTACTGCTTATGGGGACTGGTAATTATTTACTAAGTCACTCATTTTTTTTTGCCCCGCTATAATACACAAATATTGTTAGTGAGACTAGATAAATAATTTTATACAATAAATTTGAGTTGGTTTTGAAGCTGAGTTTATAGCCGGCTCTTCTTCAGCAAAAGCAACATCCCTAATCGTCCGCACTTATACAAACAGTATACAGTGTTTGTGATGGCCTATTTGAATAAAAAAAATGTTTTTCATTTTCATTTCTCATTCACTTGCTTGCTTTTCTTCGCTTCGAGCCACATCTCACATCCTATATCCGTCTTTTTTTCTTCTTCGTAAGTTTGGAAAAGACAATAATCTATGCAAAAATAATGGGAGAAGCCACTGGCTCCTGAAACACAGTTTTTCACTAGTACAGAATTCAAAAATAAACTGTTACATGTTTTATGCCAATAAATAAGTTGTATTTGTATTGCCTTATTGTCCATATTCAGTTTTCTTATAAATATATAACATAATTCCAGGAATTGGAAACAAAATTGAAGCTCATTATCATTTTCTTACGCAGTAGAGTACCGCGTAGGAAAAATTGCTAAAAACAGCCAGCAAAAAGGTGACAACTTGAAGTAAATTTCAATCGCTAGCAAGCACCAGCAAGGACGGATCCAGGATTTTTTTCTGGGAGGGGCACAAGGGGCAGACGGGCAAAAATAATCAACAATAACTGTTAAAAATAAACTTAAAATTACTTGTTTAATAAAGACAGTTTTCTTTTATGTTTCCTGCTAAAGATATCCAGCACTCCATTAGCGTTGATTAGTCGCAATGTCTTGATGGTTTATGCATTAAAGCCCGTCCATTCAAACGCTCTTCTGTCATCCAACTGCGAAACAACTCTGATATTTTGATAAGTATGTTGCCTGTGATGGAAACTCCACAACCGTCTGGGGGGAGCGCACGGCAACCCCCCCCCCTAAATCCGCCCTTGTCACCAGTACGCTCCCTTTATGTGACATTGATTTAGGGAGGCAAATATCGCCAAATTCTCCTAAAAAATCCACCATAATATAAGTCATGAATGATTTAATTTCACGCAATTGTAGGCATAAGCGGCGCGTTCAAAGAAATGAGAGCAGCATTATGTTGCATGCGGAGGTGCAATAAAAAAGGGTAATTGTCTCTGGTGTTACATTAATGGGGTTAGGAATGTCGTCCCATTTCCGTCAGTTCGGCGTCATGTCAGGCGTCAGGCGGGACGGGGGACGTTGCGCCATGCATCATGGTAATTGTGACACTACCTCTGTGATTATCAGCACATCAGTGACAGTAAAAAACTGGCGTGTGTTGGTAGAGTGTGGTGTAGGTTCCGTATTAATATTTGTAGGTTGTTTTATTATTTCAATTTCATATATTTTTTATCAATGATCTATTTTCACCGAATTAAGTACGTTTGTTTTATTATTTAATATATAATATAATTTATATTGATAGTATAAAATACAAACTATAATGTATGGAAAATTTCCTCAAAGCTGCCGCTGCTGCCGATGGGCAAGATTCCCAACAGGCGGAGAGCGTTCCCTTTTATATTTTTCTTAAATTACAAAAATCTTATTAATTAAAAATGTTAATATTAATGAAATAAGTAATTATTTCAATGTAATCAATTAAATTTTTTCAAAGCAATGTATTAATTAATAATGATTTCTGCGGGTTTACACTGGCCCCTAATATAGCGAGTCCATAAAATGTTTGTATCCAGATTTAAATCTTTAAATATAACGACCGACTCCATTTCTTCGCAATACTATAATTTTTGTGTTTTCTTTGAATTTTATTTGTAACATTTTTTTATTGTCTGTTACAGGTGTGTGAGCTGAGTCTGTCTCCATCAGAAGTTAATTGTAAGTTTTCTTGTAATATTCATAAGGCATTTTAATTTATTGGGACATTCCTCACACACGGCCATGAATCGGATCGCCTGTATTTAGTAATAGATAGAATATCTCACTAAGCACGCCAACCGGCCCGTCTAAATCGATCGGAGTTTCACGATCCCCTATTTTATCCCTTAAGGGGTTGAATTTTGGAATATCCTTTATTAGTACACCCACTACGTAATAAAATATTGCCCCCAAATTTTACTATTCAATAACAACTTACCAATGCTTCGCAATTGGATGAATGGTAAAGAAGCGCATACGTTATAAACAAAGAAAGAAACTGACAGACAAACATTGATTTTTACATAATATAGAATATAGTAAAGATGCATAACACCATGTTCTAATAAATTCATAACCCAGACTTTACTATACAAACAGCAACATACGTTTTTTTACTTAATAGATCTATGCCATTAGGTATAAAGATCATGATTATACATGCAGAAGCGTTGTTTTTGTCGTGTGCGAGCCACTTTACCGACACAGTGACTTACATGAGTGCTGTAATGGTTATATATGGTGAAACGTCTCTATTGAGTGAGCCTACATACGAGATACTTCGTTAGAGCGCTGTGGTTAGAGATATATAGTAAGGAAAGCAGGAAAATTTAAATGATATTGTGAAGACAGGTTTTAAGGTTAATAGATTTACCATTGAGTCGATTTTGGCAGGTGGTGCTTATGGGGGCTGGACTGCTTAAGTTTGCAATCTATCTGTTTACTAAGTTACTCATAATTTTGATATATTTTTTCCTTACTGTTATATAACACACAAATATTGTCAGTGAGACTAGATAAATAATTTGATGTAATGTATCTGAGTTGGTTTTGAAAAGATGTAATTGCTGTGTTTCTTGCTGGCTCTTCTCAGTAAAAGCAACTTTCCGAACCGTGCGTTAGTGAGACTATTCACAAGTGCTTGTGAAGGCCTATTTGAATAAAAACATTTTAATTTCATTCATTCATATATTTAAAAGTATGAAAAACAGCATTCACCAGCATCGTGAACGTAAGACCCTGTTCCTTAGCTCCAGGGTGAGCAACCTCCTCACTATATACGGTCTCCAGGAGTACCGCATTAATATTATTTTCACTCCTCTTGCTCAAAAAGACCGTCATTGTGGCGTACCAGAGCGAAGAAAAAATAGCAATTCTTCCTCTAGGGGAAAAAGTATTTTTTTTTTAATTTTTGTGTGTCAAATGACAATGAGCCTACAAAAACGAAAAAGTCTTTAGTCATATGTAGAATAATCATGAATAAAGACTCGACTTATTACTGTTTCATAAAAAAAGAACTTCATTTTAATTTTGAAAATGGAACTAAAATCGGCGATCTCTGGTAGAATGCATGCAATGTGTTGCGGCTACAGAAGAAACAAAAAAAAAGACATTTGCGCGAAATCTTTATAATTTTTCTCTAATTGCAAATTGAATTGGTAGTGACCATAATTAATTTTACAATAGTGAAAATGTCATCATCTAGTGAGAATGGAGACCCTAATTTACAAATAGAAGAGAAAGGAAAAGAAATAATTTTCAATCTGTTGCCGTCAAGGTCACAAAGCATTTATTTAAATACGTACGAAAAGTTTATGAAGTGGAGGACAGAAAAACGAGTGGATTCTTGTATTGGATTGTTTTATTTTCTCGCAATCGTAGTGAAAAGTATAGTGTAACACACGGCGCTAAAACCCATTAAAACTCGGTTTCTATTTACTCCCTCGCTAACTCGTATATAATGGGTCATTTTAGCTCCTTGTATAGATAATCTATTAAACAATCTACTATAGTAGTTATTTAATAGATTATCTAATTTATTACATTTATTACCTGTAAGATTTCTCATAAAAGAACTATCCTTATTCAATGACAACCGCATTCTAGTATACTTCTAACTACTAGAAAGCTATTGAAGAGAAGATTTATAAAATCGACATAGTTTTGGACATAATTGAAACGGTTTACAAACGTAGTAATAGTCGTCTGCGTTGGATCAAGCTATTTCAACTGGGCTTAGATCCATAGTTCACCGACCAATTACACCTTATTTTAAGCCATCTAAAGTTCATTATCCATTACCATAAAACTTAGACGGTTGTCAACATGTGAACCCTTGTAGTAGAGATGCTTAAGGACGGTCAGTGCGCCTGCGCCGACCATTACAACGGCATCTGTGACGCCCGCCGGCGGCGGAAACAAGCTTAGTTGCCAATAGTGTTGTTATGTGATTGTTTGTCAATCGATTTATCTATCGATGATTTTAAGTTTATCGTTTTTCAATGTTTCCACATTCTGAAGATATAACAATTTAAGATAGTGTATGATAACATTTTTATTTCGTAACGAATTTTTGAATACCTATTACTATTATAGAAAAAAAAAAGTGCGTGTGTGTGCAAGTCACACATGGTAGAAGTGAAACTTCTGAAAAGTCCCTGATTAAAATTCTGACGGAAGTAACGCTTACTAAAAAACATTGGTTGCCATTAGCTAACTTCACACCTTTATATTTTAAGATGTCAGACATTAATTCAAAACTAAGAAGATAAATAAGATAAATGGCTAGGCTGTATGAGCTAGAACCCTTTGCCTTCCAAAATACGGGAAAACATAATAAAAGCAACATGGCGCGTAACCGAAAAACGTGACGATTTGCTACAAAAATTTCTCCCATACGTCGATAAAGAAGTCAAAAACATAGGTACATTTTGATCGAGTACCTAAGCCTGATCTTTAGTATGAAAAGTTTGATAAGTTTTTCGCGATTTCAGAGTTAGTCCTATAGTAAAAGTGGTTCACCATGACTATTGTAATTATTCAAAGACTAGAATTACTATGGATTTTCCATAATTTGAAGATCTGTATCCACTGTTCTGCATTCTAGTCATTTATTTCTCTTCGGTCATATACGACAAGTCAGTTATCGATATTTATTCCCAGCTCTCTTTGTGATCATTAGCGATTGCTACGCTTACACCAATCGCGATAGCGTTCAGTCGTCTACCGTAGCTGCTGGTATTTCACGTCTAGAATAAACAAAAAGCTAGAATTCTATCACGCAATGTGTCATATAGAGATTTATTTGGAAAGCAGATGGATAGAGCTTGCTGTTAACCGCGACTTCGTTCTATAAATAAAAAGAATTAAATTTAAAGAACACCTTATAATTCCCTATTTTTAGGGATGATTTTGGAAAAACACTGAGACTCGCATTTCTTTATTTCTTACCAAAAGCCTAAATATGAATTTGTATAGACTTGGGGAATAAATTTTCATTCCCTTTTCCACCCTCTCAAGATATTTTTTAAGACAAGATGTAGCCTATGTCCTTCCCTAACATACAATCTATCTATATGTTTCCGGACTCCTACAATCTAGGGACTTTCAAGGCCAGAGTGAATAGGCTTCTTTTGTGTAAGCGTGCTCGATCTTAGGCTCCGTGTTCGTCCTTGGACGGGTCAGAAGCCAAACGCAAGCCCATTGTATTAAAAAAAATATCTCCACCACATTTTGTCAAGATCTGTTCAGCCATTTAGCGATGAAAACGTACCAAATAAACAAACAAACAGACAAACAGAGACACTTTCAAATTTTACAATATTAGTATGGATTCAGATAAAAACTGAATTGAATTAAATGAAGTGTCTCGCGCGTTTTTTTTTTTGTTAATAATGTTGCTTTTATTTCAATATAAAAAGTACATCTTTATAAACCTACATGTCTTTAATTACATATATAACAGGTTAATTAGTAGGACACAAAAGTATATAAAAAAATGTACATACCTATATACTAAATATTTACAATTAAAAAGGGAAATAAAAACATGAATTAATTGGTCGTCTGAAATTGGTTGGTCGTGAGACTGTGTTTGTTGGTTTGTTCTTCTTTCATGCAGAAACGCAATATTCTATGTAGCTGACTATACATGCGCGGGCGCACACGCCTCTATCGGATCACTTCACGTACGCATTCCGTTCTCAATGCTGACGGATTCCCACGAAAGTAGTACACTTTGATGCGCTTATTATTATCGTGCATTTTACTGTCAAATCATTTGGATTCCTCAAATAATTCTGTGGCGACGTTTCTTAAACTATTTTTGCTTTATCGATCATCTACATCTATAGTAACACATATAAAAAAAAATATACAGTGGAACATAGAACCTCCACCATTTTTGAAATCGATTAAAAAGAAAAGTACTGACTCACTTACTGACTGACTCACCACGGTATTCTGTAAGGTGGAGGTACTTCCCCAGTCGAGCTGCTCTCTGATCGACATATCGCTATGTCTACCTCTCTTAAACTCTAGACTCTTGACTTTGACTAATTCCTTATGAAAATTTATGAAAGAGATTGATATTCATATCAATGAACTTCTTCATATGTTAACCGACATAACTAACAAAATACCTAACATATATATAAATAAAATACATTTTCATAAAAATAGGCTAAAAAAAACCATGCAGCATCTTCTGATTTTAAAATCATCTCACAAAATGTATCTAGAAAACTAGACAATAGAATCAGGCTGATAGTACGAGTGTGTGATGCGGGCAGCGATGCGCGAAGCGACCGGTACAGAAGCTGCGTTGCGCTCCATTTCCTGCGCGGGCGCACACTCGCCACTCACACTAAGTCAATACATACAGAAGGTCCACTCATGTGCCCTTGAATTATTACAAGTTACCTTACCTCTAGCTAATGCATCCCTTACTTACTTACGGACATATTTCCATACTTCTTACTCTACAAACCCTTATTGTTAAGTTTACATACTAGCAACCCAGCCCGGCTTCGCACGGGTGCAATTTATATTACACAAGCCTTCGTTTATCGCTCTTTATTTATACCTTACCAAAATCCGTTGCATATATTCTCAACTTTGTTTTATATTATTTAGAGATTATATTGCAACGTTAGAGGTTACTTGAAATTCGAAATGACCACTTGTTACTTCCGAACTGGGGAATTTATGCTCATAATTTATGCTTATGCGCCGTCTATGTATGCGTGTTCGTATTTTGAACAGTTCCTCTGTATCTTGTTACTTAGTGCTTATTGCACAAACCGTCGACAATGGGGTTATGCCGGCACATGTGAACAAGTAGCACGGACCGGCAAGTGAACGTTTACTTATGTTACTTTGTATTGTTCGTATTAGAAACGTATCTCTACTGAATATTTTGTTCTTTCGCAGCTATATTATAGCTTTATCTTGAAGGTATTTTTGTTTAAGGGCTAGTAGCTCTTTATTTTTAAATGAATATTAATTATGGTTATAAATCAAAGTCGAAGCCATTTACTCAGTTTAAACCCTCTCCTAGGGTCTTTGAAAGACAAAGCTACTGAAGTTACCGTAGATTCTAATTTTATCAATATTTCAAAAAAGATTAGATTAAAACATAAACAATGACAAAAATAAAAACAGCTAACCCTCTATTAATAAAAAAATAACGTGGTATTTACCATAACCAAAAACTGTCCATTCCGTTCATCATGTTGCATCTTTTTCTGAGGGTCAACTGTCAAAAATGACAACCGGTGAAGTGCTGCGACCATCTGGAATAATATATAAGGGTTCCGTTTTTTGCCATTTGGCTACGGAACCCTAAAAATGCAATGTGGTACTAATTTAAGAAAAATTTTGCTTGCTAGACATTCATGAAGTACGAGTTCCACATATTATTTCAATATAAGGTAACGCTTGGGAAAACCACTGCGTGTGTCAATACCCTAAATCAATCAACAACGCAAACTGCTTCCTTGGTTTCCATCCATTTATGCAACACGTTTTTACTGTTTTCAGGACGATTCTCTCCCATTTACTTTGTGATTTTGAAATATCCTTACACAGATACGTAATTCGTTCTAGCCTGCGCGTGCGCAGCTATGATGCTTTTTTCGCGCCATAAAAGTCCCGTTTTCGTACACTCTTCTATCAAGTACTAGTAGAAACAAAGTCGCATTAATTTATAATAAAATCTTCGAGTGGCACATTCCACTAAAGAAACGGCTACGATGTACAATCAGTTAGTATTTATTGCTTCCTCTGAGCGCGCGCCATCTGCCGGGAAAGCGGCGCGACTAACGGATAGAAATCATGTCTCAAACGTCTTTTATTATGATGGGAAGGATATGATGTGAAAAGATCAGATTCTTGTCGGTTGATAATTGCGATTTGCGACAGTCTTCACCATGTTTACATTAGCAAGGAAATGCTTCATTTGTGAAATATTTTACTACCAACAAATATGACGACAGAACTTGAAAAACTTAGAAGAAACTGTATACCATTTAATAAACCTCTTTCGATATTGAACATTGTGTTATTAGTTGCAAGAAATTATATTAAGTTACTAGGTGCTGCCACGTGGTTTTACTCTCGTTTCAGATGGAACTCATATTTTTTCAAGCAAAAAAAGTATCATCTATAAATGTGTCTAGTTCCATCATAATCCGTTCAGCCATGACGACGTGATTCAAAGTCAAAAGCCATTTATTCAGAAGAGCACTTATGAACGTCGAAGCTACTGAAGTTACAACCGATTCGGAAGTCACCTTCAACTGAGAAGAACCGGTAAGAAACTCAGCAAGGTTACATTTTTTTAATATTTTTTGGACAGTCTGACAATGTTGGCTTTATTCCCATTAAATATTTAACAAATATTCACACAAACTCTTGATTGCCACTTCCCAATTATTCGGGCAACAGGCTATACAAGTATGCATAATTGATATAGATAACAATAGAAAAATGAATGCGACGCATAAAAATTTGAGGTCAAGTATGACGTATCATATTTTTCTGCAAATATATCTGACTCGGTCATCAAACTTGCAGAACCTGCTTGAACAACTAGACAAGGTGCCAGACACCAGTCTCGTAAATCTAAGGTCTTGGCTACGTGAAAACCACTTTTCACTTTCAACCACCACGTATGAACTGCCCGTGAAATTGAGTTTCGGCTTGAGTAACTTAAGCGGATTATTAAACTTACGAAAAACTCTCGCTTGCTGTTTAAATAGACCGTATCAATATCCCTTCTTTTTGATACGATGAAATATCTTTGTTTTGAAGAATTTGATAGAATCGGTCGGTCCGCGGTTCAAGACTCCATGCTCTTCAGTATGTCTTTTCGGTCCACCTGTCAAAATATAATCCTTTTATTCCATTCACAGTATTTTGCATTGAACATTTTGTCTCTGCAGTCATAAGTCACCTAAAAAAAGAGGACGTCATATTTTTGTTCTATTTGTATATCTATTTGAAGTTTAAGTTATCGCTTAAATCATACAACTTAGATTTCAAAAATAAACCTATTCAGTTTAGACTCTAGGAGGACACTTATGAAGGTAAAATTTACTGAAGTTACCACCACGTCAGAAGTCAACCTTCAACTGAGACGTAAGAAAGGCAGAAAGGTTACATTTTTTAATGATTTGACTAGTTTGGTCATGCTCATGCACATTAAAGACAGAAAAGCACAATCAGATCAAAGTATTGATACTTATCAGTTTTCTTACATTATATGTAATCTTTTAATTGCTAATCAGTAGGCTTGACCAACCTTTCATTTACCACACCTAGTTCATCAACCTTAGGGCTTTACCAGTATAACAAGTACTTGATACAGTTGATTTTTACTATCATAGAAAGTTATTAGAAAGGTTCGAAAGTGTACGTGTATCTTATCAAATGGGAGTATGTGGATTGGTTCATAATTATTAAGTTGTGTGATTATGCGATTTTCAACCTTACTACCATGAGTTACAACCTCATCGAGTCTGTGTCTTTGAGTTGTATCAGACAGTGATAGTGGAATTGCGAAGGCGTGGTCTTCATGTTAGATAATAAGCTCTTTTGTTGTGCCGTATTAGATAATTTATAGCTTGTTATTTAGTTCGGTAGATACATTAACTTTAATAATTTAATTGTAGTGTTTTGAGTCAATATGTTGGGTGAAATAATTAGTTGACGTTGATTACTTTTGATACTCGTCAAATATGGCTAGCATGTTTTGCTTTTGGTAATTTAAATACATTTTTTGCTTAGGATAAGAGTAGGAGTAATGAGTAGGAGAGGAATGATTGCTGAGGAAATAGACTAAAAGGGTATTGGTGGAAAAAACGTACATTTCTTGATTTCAAATAGGATAAGAAACAGGGCAGGCTGGTGATGGTAGCATGAATGGAGTAAATATCATGGATTATTAGCAGTTGATGAGGTACCCATACTTCCTTGTCATGTATGAAGCAATATTTGGGCTAAGAGTCTAGTAGATGCAAGTACCAATGATGAATTAGAAGGTATTTAATCTCGGCTTATAGTTAACTTACAAATATAGTCAAATAGCTCAGCCTTGCTCGTACGCAATTTACATATTTATGCAGTTTGACCCACAAACGTTCACAATGCTAACTAGTGCGGTGTTAGATGTCTAACAATCTCTGAGGTCGTTTGCTTAGCTTATTGGTTTCTTATTTGTGGATTTTTAATAATTATTAACGTGCAAATATTAGCTTTCGATTGCAGTTATTCGATTAATTTCTATTATGATGCTTTGATATTCTACGATGCAAGTATTTTTTATTATGATAATTTTTTTCGTTCGTTCATCTTAGAGTAAAAGTGATATAAACGATAGTAATGTTACAACATTTTTAGAGAGTCTCAAATATGATGATCCAGTTTTTTTGTGAATGTCCATTTGTAGTGGAATTCTATTCTATTGTTCTTGGAGTATGAACACAGACACACAGAACGTCTTAAGTTTGTTTTGATTATATCGATGATGATTTATCCAATGCAGATTAACCCAGTGCATTATGAATGCTTGTACCGTGACTTTTTAGGTTGTTTCAAGAAGTCCGTGAAAAGTTTTAGTAGAACTATCACTTTTGCTAAAACCTGACTGACTTCACTTGACTGTATGTAATTCAGACTTGGCTTCAGCCTTAATTTTAAGATATACATTTAAGAAATTGCATATGAAAAGGCTGTATGGTTAATGACCCTCGCCTATCCTTTTAAGGATGAAAAACCAACTACTAATACCTACTAGGTACTGCTAACAAAGGAAATCTGTCTTGCAATCTTTGGTAATGTACGTAAGACGTGAAAACCGAGAAACCTCGTTGTTTTAGCTCTCATTCATAATCACTATTAGTGTATGAAAGTATATTATGAGTTTCACTGGACGATAAACAGAGGTAATGTTATAGAAATCGCGTAGTCACTCCGCTGACAGCAGTCGTTAAGATATTGTCGTTTCATTACATACGGCTTTTACATAAAAGGAAATCATGTTTCCTTTATTGTTACTAAATGTAAAAGAGATTGTTCAGCGATTAGATGTGGACATTGTCTTGTATGATGGATCTCCGAAATATACTGTGAAGATATATAAGCCATAACATAAAATGCTTCATTTGTTATGTCTTTACATCATAATTTCAAGGTAAGGTTGTTTCTATAGGTGGCATTGGTAATGGAATGTACTTTAAATAATTTTCTGCAGAGGTTACAAAATTATTGTATAATTTTACTGGTTAAGTATTACCAATTTATTAATCTGTTCCTAGTAAATATTGCTCGTTCACAAAATGTATGAAAAAGAAATTCTTCGCAGTTTTAGAGTTTGCTTACTAGTTAGACCAAGAAGTTTTATTAGATGACATCTCAAATCACGCTAAAATGAACTTTATGTCCAGGACCTGGGATTAGTTCTGATCTCGACTACGCTTCAATTTTATGAATGAGACTGCACGTCGCTGCGGAAGTTATGGCGCATTATTTTAATATTATATCGTCTCATTTCGCTTTAGTCATTCATATTTTGAACAATTTAACAAATAGCAAACATGGTGGTCGTCTTAGGTAATTAGTTAGTCTTGAAAGCGCTTGAGAACTTCTACTTCATCATAGTTTGACTATTAAATTAAATCTTTGATTATTTCATTTTATTACTAGACAACTTCCGCTCGAGTTCCTCAGAGAACTTTCCTTTATTCAGTTTAATAAGAACAATGAAAACCTTGCCGTAATCTTCTTCTGTAACGTATATATAAAAGAAAAACGTGACTGACTGACTGATCTATCAACGCACAGTTCAAACTAATGGAGGGATCGGGCTAAAATTTGGCATACAGATAGCTATTATGACGTAGGCATCCGCTAAGAAAGGATTTTTGAAAATATCATACCTAAGCGGGTAAAAGTCAGTCAGGCGGCTAGTCAGTTATATGGCGATGATAGCTCAGTGGTAGTGACGTCGAATGCGGTGACGATAGTCGTGTGTTCAAATCCTATAGTGAGATAGAGCTTTCGGTGAAGGAACACATCGTGAGGAAACAATAGCACGGTGGTTGGATACTTTGTGGTAACCGCCTGTCTGGCTGTCTGTCTACATCTTCACTTACTATATGGTGCATATTTTTTTTAATTAAGCTAATATGTATATTACTTATCTAAGCACACAGAACTTTAAAAAGTGTAAGCAATCATAAATGACACACCAATCATTGTAAACAAAGTCCCACACAATATTTACCCGAAACTGTAACTAGAAAGCGAAATCTCAATAAACTAATACTTACTCCTCAAACAGTCAACAAATATTTCAATTTCGCTTTCCCTCGTATTGCCAAGGTATTTAGTTCTTACTACGTTGATAAAAAGGGTCTTTTTCATTCAACAATCTCCTGATTGTAATGTCACGATGTCATTGAGTAGTTAAAAGAAAGAGTCGATTTGTTTTGGTCAATAAACAGCGAATATTAAAACAATGGGGATCTAAAAAAGCCACTCAAACAATATTACTCAATGGAAATGCTTTCTCAAATTTACAAGAGATTCTATGTACTTCTGAATGAATAAATCTTTGAATGGAAATTTATAAAATGTGTGGATACTTTAACAAAAAACATAGGAATTCACAGCAATAAATTATCTAATTGTCTATTTAGACGCCAAGGTATTAGTGTAACAATTAATTACGTAGATAATTACTGATTTAATTCACTGGATGGGTGCTGAAAACAATTCAAGTATTGCATTATAATCACATGGAAAGTCTTTAGAAGTTATCCAGAGTCCAAACAAGCTAAAATACTACTATCAACTCGTGCAGACTATTTATACACGAGATAGGCTTGCGGTCAGTTAGCCGCCCACAAAAGACGAAGCCTAAGATGGTGCTCGCTTGTCAAAAAGAAACCTATTCAATCTAGCCTATATAAGAGTCTGGGAACATAGATTAAGCATCTACCAGTATTTTTAATCTGCAATTCAGAGCCAGTTCTCTTGCAATCATCGGCTATATTAGAAGTTTAAAATACATACCCAGTTGAGGTTTTATGTCGAGACTATGTCATAATATTTTTATACACTTGCGCCTTCCCACATACTGGCGACTTGTAAAGTCGCTTGGTCGGCTGCGACCGGTGCTGAAAAATCCAAATTTAAAAAATACGCTTGATTCGGTCTTAATTTTTTGTTCATGCCATTCGCGGTAGAAACCTTGGGTCCGTGGGGGTTCGAGGCTCACCGATTTGCTCGGATTTTATCATCCAAGCTCATGGAAACTTCGGGAGACCGACGGGCTGGGAGTTTTTTCCGCCAACGCATAAGCTTGGCCATCCAAAAAGAGAACGCTGCCAACCTGTTGGGAACCTTGCCTATCGACAGCAGCGAGGGCTTTGAGGATGTTTTCTATATATCATAGTTTGTATTATATACATTGATTGTAAATACTTGTCAATAATATTGAAAGAAATCGAAACTAGTAATTTCACTTAATCATATCAAGCTATTTTTGTATACAAACATAACATAATATAATATGTTTACGTTAAATAATTTATTCCTTATCTCCACTTAAAAGGTAATAAAGTGGTCCAGTGTGTAAATGTGAAGGTTTAGTCAACATTTCACGACTGGACCGCCGCGTGCGCAGCGCCCGGCCCGCGCCGGCGCCGGTCACCAACCGCCGCACCTTATCAACAAGTACATACAATATAGTTGTATGGACAATCCTTAATTCTGGGGTGCTCAAACTTGACTACAGAGTTTTAATATTTTTTAACTTAGGTATTTTTGTATACATAGAAAATATATAATTTAATGTCTAATGGAGTCTTTAATAGTTCTGATTTGAATTTATAAATCTATTTAACTGTATGTCCTAAATTTACAATAAAAGAACATGTTGACAGTCTCTGACAATCGAATTATTCACGGAATTCTCATCAGTATTGCATTATAATAAAGTCTAAGTTTATTTGTAGCCAGTATTACGGATAAACCTTCCAGGAATGGTTCTTTTATTGTTATCCAATATTTGAATTTCACTTTATAGATAATTATATCAGTCAACAATAGCTCGTGTTCGAGTGTGTTTAGGATCGAGTTCGAGCAATCGATACATCGGAACAAAGTGATGTTTGGTTAGTCTACAGGATGTGTTGTTTTGAAAAGAACCTATTGTAATATTGATGAATTGTATAACAGTTTTTTTTTTTCAACTTACAATAAGAAGCTTCTGTATCTTATT
Organism: Tetheella fluctuosa; assembly: GCA_951216915.1. NCBI lineage: Eukaryota > Metazoa > Arthropoda > Insecta > Lepidoptera > Drepanidae > Tetheella > Tetheella fluctuosa. The sequence continues at coordinate 14,474,148 of OX578215.1, read as the reverse complement.
ACAGTTCTCCGCTCCATAAAATGATTCTTAGAAACAGATCGGATTTCTTTTCTATGAATGAAAGTGTCTTCACTGATTCATACATTGGCATTAATTATAAAAAAACTGGTCAAGTGCGAGTTGGACTCGCGCTAAGAGTTCCGTTTCTTCCTTGGACGTATAAGATAAGGTAAGTGTCTAAAAAGGTTTACAAATAAAAATGATATCGTAGACTAAAATTGGACATAACTCCTTCGTATCTGTTGCATCCATCGTACAGGCATGAAATTGATCCTATTGATGGTTCATTTTTTTCATCGGATGGTCGTAACAAAAAAAAAACATTTTTTTATTGTTTAAACTCTTTTTTTTTGCCAGCCAGGCGAGTACCTACAAAGAAGGTACCTTACTACCAATGGTTTCCAAAAGCTGAAACTCATTGTAGAATTCGTACCCACAATCTTTGTCACGACATTCGACATCACTACCACTGAGCTATCATCACTTCAAAATATGTATCATTAATCCAAATCGTTACAAATGAACTAACGTTACGGTCCTAATGTTTACAAGATGGTGTGAAAGCCGCACCGACGGGCGCAGGCGCAGGCGCGCCCATCTCCACGAGAAAGTGATTCCCAACCAGTTGCTTATTGAATCGCAAACACTTGCCTATCACCACACCGCATTATGTAAATATCGCCGTAATATTGTTTAATAACTATTTTGGGAGTTTTTGGTGCTCAGTTATAATATAATAGTATTGTAGCTAAGTAAATAAACTGCATTGGTATTTGTATGGAACTAGAAAGTACAATTAAAGATGTTTCGCAGTAGTAATGTGATTGTTGTAATTTGTGACTAAAGAGGTCATAAATAAAAAGAGGTTTATAACATCTTTTTGTTGATTTCAATCATTATCTACCTGATTTTTATATTCATTTATAGCTTAGAAGATAATTTGAACATTATCTGCCTCATTTGTTGTACTATTGTTTAATTTTACTGATGTTTGTGTCTGTCAAATTAATTGTTTCTTTATTCTTTCTTTCGTGATTTTTATATTCATTTATTTTTTCATTGATGACCTTTATTATAAATAGGTCTTAAACTAAATAAAAGGCAACATGTTGGCATCCATATCTTTTTACTAATAATATCATCTTTCACACAATTATTTCATTACCTTATAAGATATTTTCCCATAAGACTGTGCGCTATATTGGCATATCGCTCTACCATATGCCAATATTTAGACCATAGAGTTATATTTGAAAGTAGAAATAATAATGAGATTGGTTGTCATTCTTTTTATCTGGATAATATTACATAGGGAAAGTGTACCACAGTATTTTTTGTAAAATAAAATTTAATTAGATGCTAAAAACTCTTGTAACCTCCTTTGGCATAAAGTTGAAAATACAATAATAATTTATGTGTAACAAAAGCAAATCAGTAATGTCCGAAACAGCTGAATGATTGGTTACAGGTGATTACCTAGTATAGTTTTTGCTCAATAGCTCTTTATGCCATCTGCGCCCGTTTACCGAAACGTCACTGTTTACTTTTTGGGGTTCTGTTCACAAAACAGAGATAGTATATTATTTTATTACATAGATATTTGTTTTTTTTTAAAGGCGTTTGACCTTAGACTCACTCTGAGAGTACTGACAACGAAATTTAAGATGTTCCACGCTTACTCAGAAGAGGCCTATTCACTCTAACATTGAAGACCTATGGGACAGGTAATGCCATCTTTGTGAAAACTTTACGCCCTTATTATGTGAGATAGCAAGTGTAGTAAATACTTAGGTTTTATATATTTCCATTACTTTCTAACGTCATATAACATAAAACCTGAGGTTTTCAAGATTTGCTTTAAACCATTGCACGTAAAGAGACTGTTAGAATCTATGTTTTAGATTAAAATGTAACTACACGAAAGCATAAAATGTATGTTTAGTATCGGTTTTATAATTCAACATTGAGAAAACTAAGTAGAGTCAAAGTAAATTCAATCAGCGTCTTATAGTTTCCTTGCTTCAATCTGGACTAAGTTCAATGATTTGTTGCTACTATTTTCCATTCTAAAATATTCATAATAGTAAACTACTATGAAGCTCATGTTTAATAAAAATACAATATTATGTGTGGATTTAAATCCCCTGCAATTTTACGTTAAATTAAATTTTACATTTTTAAAGTTTGATAGGTTTTTTTATTAATTGTTTTAATTGTGTATTTGGCCTATAGTCAGATCATAAGAAATATATAAAAAAAAAGTGTAACCTTGCTGAGTTTCTTGCCGTTTCTTCTCAGTTGAAGGCTGACCAAACCGGTGGTAACTTCAGTAAATTCGACCTTCATAAGTGCCCTCCTAGGGCCTAAACTGAATAAATATAAATATGGCGGATATAGGAAACGACGCTGTATATGTAGTGTTATAATTTTTTTATCATAAGTTGTAGTAAGTACAGTTGATATTTAAACTATAATTATATATCTATTTTTTAGGATACAAACCAATTATTACCTACATACTACCTACATCGTAAGGAAATGAAAGTTTTTATTAATTACTAAACGTACGCTTCGTCTAAATATTTCATCAAGCGTATTCCATAACACATGTTTCGTACGTGAATATGCAAACTTATAATGAAATCTGTCTACCTAATTAATATTATACTTACGATTTAAGGTAAATTATTATTTATATAACGTAATTAAATACAGTTAACATATGCCTATGAATATAAAATAGGCTCATAATTTTGTATATTTGATTTCGTAATAAGAAATTTAGTAGTTTTTCTTATTTAATAACTAATGAATGGAACACGCATTGTAGATAAATCTATTCGAGAAATATTATTTAATTAACTACTTTTCTATTTTGACTAACAAAAAGTGTGATTAAAATGAACCTACTAATATTAAAAATGCGAAAGTTTGTATGTTTTTTACCACTCAACTGGGATGGAATTTGGCACACGGATAGAATATATTCTGGATTAACAAATAGGATACTTTTGTAGAAGAAGGCGAGTAAAACAGTGGGGCCGAAACTAGTAATGAAGAAAAACAAATAAATAAATAATGTACGGATTACATAACGTTTTATTCAATTCACACTTACTTACAATAGCTATAACTAACAATAGATATAATAAAAATAACATACAATGCAATAGTACTTCAGAGGTTTCGGAATCAATGGCGCCTGACCTGCGCCCGCGCAGCCAAGGATGCGCGCACCGACCTTACACCTCGTCTATAAAACTGAACAAAAAGGTCATAATCGATCGATTTTACGGTTGAATCAACCATTTGTGCGTAACACGTTTTTATGATTATTTCTTGTCACTTTACGTGGTTTAAGTTTAAGTGACACGATAGTACTTTAGTATCACAAATATAAATTCCGCCAATCAGTAATAGGGTATGCATTTGATTTTTTGTTTAAACGTACTAATCTCTGAAACTAACAGTCGGATTTGAAAAATTATTTTAGCATTTGATAGCTCAATTCTTGAAGAAGGTTATAACCTATTTTTTATCCTGTTAACGCGGATAAAACCGCGGGGAAAAGCTAATTTATTTATATGGACAGGTCTTGAGTTCACTCTAGGTGACTGTACCATTTCGTAACTGTTACACACAACGTTATTTCGGAACGTGCGAACTCGCGGCTCATTCATGGTTTTTTGCATAAATTGCGGCGAGCTCTTACAAAATATTGGGCTCAGTTCAGTTTATTATCTCTACAATATGTTGTCTTACAATACGGGATATTATGTGAAACGTAGACAAGTATTTGGTATTTATCCTTGAAGTTACCGTTATTTACTTATGGTTTTAAGTTATGTATCATTGTGCTGTGAATAAAGAGCTGAATAGGCTATATGTAGACCTGTATTTGACCATAACCTCACTGTAGTAAAAGATCATGTGGTCAAATGTGGTACGCACACAAAGCCAAGGAATTGACTCTCCATTGCAGCTGTCGGAATACACCAATATAGATGCTTTGAGATAGATTTTCTAGAAGACAAAGTACCGCCTATGGTTTCCTTACGTCAGAAATGAAGGCGCAGTTTCAAAATAACAATAAAACCAACTACCTAAACTTGTCTCACAGTACATTGACACAAAACGCCTACACTGTAATCACTCGGACATCCTCATTACGATTACGAGCTTCACCAATCGGAAAACAATAAAACGGCCCAAAACGTAATAGTCAGCGTGTATGAGCTCACTTAGCACTTATTACACAACTAACAATAAGTGTTACGTACGAATATTGTTTATTAAAACGTAATTAGAGATTTGTATTTAAATAAACGTTTTTGCAAAATTCAATTATATAATTAGTTAATAGTTTTATACAAATCGGCATTTTTATAGACCTGGGAGCAGCTTAAATGCTCTATTGAGGTGTTAGGTATAGTTGGTTAAAGTCGTCACAATGTAATAGGCCCGCTTTGACTAGAGGATATCTTTTGGTCTCGCTATATTTGTCTCATAGATGCATATGGGGTGGTGGTGAATAAATTTTACATTATAATCTCAATATGGTGATGATGTGGCCGAAGGTGGTAAGCAAAAGTACAGAAAACTAGATATTTGGGGACAGATTTTCAACATGAGGGTGGCAGCCACACAGACGGATACTACAAAGTTCCCAACAATCGTGCTATAGCTTTCCTACAATTTTTGTCTTTACCGAAAGCTCAAGTTTAATGTAGGATTTGAACCGACAACCTACCGAACAGCATTCGATACCACTACCCCTAAACAGACATCCTTTAATACCCTCAGAAAATTAATAAACAATTGTTTATGGTAGGTATCGTTTTAAAATTGCGTCTAAACAACTGAAAGAAGAGTATATTATCTCATAAGTCATTCAATAATCAAGTAAAGTTTTCCATCACAAAAAAATGATTCCATGCGAACGCATATGAAGATCCCGCGTTCCCGAGGGATCTTGTGTTTTCCCGGGATATATACTTGCTTATAGCCTTCCTGAATAAATGGGCTATCTAACACTGAAAGAATTTTTCAAATCAAACCAGTAGTTCCTGAGATTAGCGCGTTCAAACAAACAAACAAACTCTTCAGGTTTATAATATTAGTATGGATAGAGACCAATTTCAGCCTCACACATTTTTACTTTCATTTAAATTCTGCCCATTACTTTCATTTTTTTTTTATCATTATATCAAAACACCTGTTGAACATAACTTCAATTTCCTTCCTGGAAATTGTAATTACAATAAACAAAAGGAAACAAGTTATACAACTAAATCAAGATCAATAGTAATTATGTACTATAGAAGTCGGTTGTATAATCAGTATGTTACACTGTAAATGTTAACCGGAGATTAACTTTCGAGCTTCCTATTAAACCAGATAACTTAATCCTACTTATATTATAAATAAGAAAGTTCGTGTGTTTGTTTGTTACTCTGTATCAGCTGGACGGATTTTAATCTTAGGACGTATATAGTTACTATATATAGGTCTTAAAATTCCGTGCTTCGGAAGGCAAGTAGAGCCGTTGGTCCCAGTTATCACTTAATAGTGATAGTTGCAGGTCTCCTAGATGGCTTGACAACTCCAACAGTAGGTTGACCACTAGCCTACCTCCACAAATCCGCAGTGGGCATGTGTGGTGGAGTATTTGCTTGTTCCCTTTCTCACTCATTCGTGAAAGGAGGCCTGTACTTAGCAGTAGGACATAAAACGGATGTAAAGGAACGAAAGTCTTAAAATAGGACATAAAATAGAGTTTTGATCTCGAGAACGTGGGAGATTTATATAGGGAAAAGTCTGAAGTCAAGTCATGGAAGATCCATCTCGGGACTTAGTTATTCGCTCATCCATTAAGTTATTTAAAGGTCGTTCAACCTTTGTTTACATCAGTAACGTAGTACTTTTTCACAGATTGACAATCTGTTGTTTTATTTATCTGCGTTCCGATCGATGGGCTCGAGTTTTCCTCGTTAATTGTTTTATAAAATTAAGCCAATTGGTCACAGTTACTATTTAGAGAAATGTTTCTGATTCTAAGAATTGAAAATAGTATGAGAGGACATAACTGTTCAGAAGGATTTCAGAAACTGTTGTTTTTTAACGTTATTTGACATAGATGCCACGCCATATTGGGCCACATGACCACCATATAATTGTAGTAGAAAGCAATCTTCGTAAGTAGCAGAAGCACTTGAGATCTAGTTCCCTTCTAAGTTTTGCGTGCCTCTCCACTCTCGCTCACTTACCATAGTGATCAAACACAAGCCTAAATAAGAAACGTTTAAGCTATAAGTACTATGTTATAATATATTAGTTATCTTCCTTTTTTTTCTCAATATCAGTTCAATGAACCGATTGAAAGTAAGAAACTTTGGGGCATGAAATGTTTTTGTCCCCCTCTCACTCTCTTTTGAAAAGCCTCTCGTTTTATCAATAGCTGTAGGTACGTGATGTGATTGTGTTCTTCTACGTGAGATACCAAAGGTTGTGTAAATATTCAAAATACAATCTTACTATTGTCACTTGAAAGTTTAGTGTTATTTTTAAATCTACGAGATCTTTCAAGGCTCAAAAACATATTGAGTTTGTGTAGTGTTAGTGTTGTGATAAACAAAAATAAATAAGAACAAGAACAAAGTGAAACAAAACTAAGAACTTTCATTATATTAAACTATGTAGAAGATATATAGTGGTATGTACAATAAATAGAAATTACCTCATTGGCCTAGAAAGGCTAGATAGTAATATAAAAACCGGCCAAGTGCGAGTCGGACTCACGCACGAAGGGTTCTGTACCATTATCTATAAAGACGGCAAAAAAAACACGTTTGTTGTATGGGAGCCCCCCCTTATATATTTATTTTATTTTGTTTTTAGTATTTGTTATAACATAAATACATAATTTGTGAAAATTTCAACTGCTTAGCTATCGCGGTTCTTGATATACAGCCTGGTGACAGACAGACGGACGGATAGACAGCGAGGTCTTAGTAATAGGGTCCCGCTTTTACTCTGTAACACCTTACTCTAAATTTCCAACCATATAGCTAAATATAATTTTCAAGGATTTATTATCAAAAATCTGACAAAGTTTCATACAAACTTACATCCCTAATTAATGAATGCCTACTTATTTAAGGAACCTATGTGCAAAATTTCATGTTTCTAACCCCAGAGGCTTAAGTTTTGATAAGTCAGTCAGGACAAGTCTTTCTATTAGTATAAATATATTTGCCACAGTATATAAAGTATGTAATGAAATATGTACTTGTTACAATTACCATCGCGTAGTATATACCAGCATGTGACATTCGTGCACGTTCATAATGAGTGAATATTAATCCCACGCACGAGTAATCCTAAAAAACGACAATTATAAAGTTAAGACAAAAACTTTGGAAAAAAAATGATGAGATGTCGCGGCTAATGAAAGTGGGCTTCGTGTTGTTTAATTAAATAATTGATATTATTCACGATACCATTGCATTAGTTGTTGAAATATTTTGATAATATTAGTTCTTGTAGCTTCCTCTCGATCTTTATTGCACATCAAAAAGTATAGTAATACATTATTTGTAGATACTTCTGTTATATATATTATTACTATATACTACTAAGGTGGCAAACAAGCATACGGCCCGCCTGATGGTAAGCGGTTCCCTGGTAGCATTATATTGACTTGCAACACCAGTATTCGCATAATTACAATTTAGATTAGACTTTGTTGCATACAAAACCCCGATTCGGATCTCTTTCTGTATATACCAATTATCTCTGTCTTTCGCTTCGTCAATCCAATGCGCGCCGGGGTTCAAGCGGGTCCTGATTGGCGTTTGTACTGTATCACTGAAAGGCCAATGATAGCTCAATGGTAGTACCGTCGACGCCACGGCGAAGGTCGTGGGTTCGAATCCTATCCAATGAGGTTGAGCTTTCGGTGAAGGAAAACATCGTGAGGAAACCATAGCACGGTGGTAGGGTACTTTGTAGTGACCGCCTGGCTGGCTACCACCCTCATGTTGAAAATCTGTCGCCAAACACCTATTGGTGCGTTCCAGCAGCAGCACTTGAGAGCCAGATCCTTCTAGGCTTTTTGTACTTACCACCTTTGGCCACATCATCACCTACCATGGTGAGATTGTGGTCAAACACAAGCCCATACAAAGTAATAAAAAATGTTCTAATTTAGCCTTCTAAAATGTACAGTGGCATATTTTATCATTGTGAGAATTCTTATAATTTCGTTCCTCTTCCAACTGATTGCTGAGTAGATTTTTCAACGTCGCTCTTTAGCATTGAAATAAAACCTTCCATAAATTATAAGATCAGACTAACTACAACAATTTTCTGAACTGATTATACTTGTTACAGTCATTTTGATACATTGACAACTCAAAGTTCGTTACATTATTGAACCAAAACTAAACCGGACAAAAACTTGATAAAAAGTAAGTCATGCACGATCAAAAGCATTTAACAACGTAATAGTCGCACGCGCACAATAGACGATATATCAAGTGGACATGTTGCGTCCCACTCTACTGTAAATTCAGTGAAAGTTATTCGGATGCAATATCCCATGCGAGCACGCGCCGCCGGACCATTGGGATGTGTAATAGGCTTTTAATCGTTTTCCTCTGTGCTATAAAATGGCGTTTTTCAGAGGTTTTAAAAGAAAAAAACGTGTAATAACATTCATATGGTAAAATAAAGTTTGACTCTTCAAGGTCGGCAACACATTGGCAATTCATTTGATATTACAAATATCCAGAGGCAATGGTGACCACTTACCACTGTATTGTGATTTCCTTATGATGTTTTCTTCGAAGATAGCTTAAGATTATAGGCTTCAAAACCACGAAACCTAGGCTGGGCATTCGACGTCATTACTGAGGCCTTAAATGTATATTCTAGACAAAATAGGCTATAACTAACACCGCATTAATTAACCAAGTATCAATTACGACACTACGTTATTGTACCAATATTGAATAGAGATGATTCTCACGAAATATGGTAATAAATTCGGTCACTTGACCACCTTGTACGGTAAATGAACGTAACAAAAACAAATGTTGGTTTAGTTCTTGAGTATCATCTTTAAAATTCTGTCTCCAAGCAACTATCTACCGGCTGAAATTGATAGCCAGTTTTCTGCTAGGTTGTGTATGCGTACCACCTTCGGTTACATCATAATGTACTAGAAAAGAAAATGACATTATTTAGCATTCAAAAACTATATTTTACATTTATTCCAAGATCCTTATCCATTTGCTAAATCTGAACATCATTGCGACTGCACAATATAGGAAATACTAGAATAAGTAAGTCTTTCAAAAAGAAAATATAAAAAATCTACGCTTGTATACAAAATTACTGATAAATTTATATCTGACGTTTAAATTATATTAATAACTATTAGTAACACTAATGGACGATCTAACAATGACCTCGGATTTCTACAGCATAATCATAATATGTTATCTACTGAGGTGAATGACCGCACGATATTTGTCCGAAAATTTCACTTTCAATCGCTACGTGTATAGTGCTGCCATCATTTATCGACAGTTCTACATACTGGTATTGCAAATTTCCTTAAGGAACGGTGATCACTTATCATCTGTACTACCGTTTGCTGTTTGATAGTTTGTTTCACAGATCAGAATGATGATAATGATTAATCATCATTTTGATTATAGTACATTGTCATTTGTATTATTCAGGTCTATTATTAAGGAAATAGTTTCAAAAACCTAAAAGTGATATAAAAATTAGCTTACATAACAATTAAATAAATTAAAAAATACGTATAAGTAGTATAACTTATCTTAATAAATATATCTATACTTAATAATATTATAAAGAGGTAAAGTTTGTGAGTTTGTGAGGTTGTAGGGTGTAATCTCAGGAACTACTGGTGTGAATTGAAAAATTATTTTAGTATTGGATAGCCCATTTATCGAGGAAGGCAACTTTTTATCCCGGGAAAACATAAGATCCCTCGGGAACGCGGGTGAAACTGCGGGGCGGAAGCTAGTTATGTATAAAAGAACAAGCCCTGACTGACAGATTGATTGACTGAGAGTGGTTCGCAGAGCATAAACTAGGTACTGGTCATTGAACCATGAAATTTGGTGGACATAAGAGGGGGGGGGGATATCTGATGGGGTAAAATTAGGGATTACGGGAAACCACATGGCGGAATGCTAGTTAATAATAAATATGAAAATGAATTAATTTAAATGGTATAATATATATATATAGATATATAACTTTATCGATCATAGCACAACACTAGTATGACCTGTGGTGCGCGGGCGCAGTTAAGTACATCGCGACTGAAGGCAGGAATGTTGTTAATTAATTGCCCAAAATCATATTTTTGCTATCCGTACCTACTTTCTAAAGCCAATGAAAGTTTGCAGCGAACTTGAACTAATGAATATTATTAGCATTTTTACTTTTTTTATACTCCGGCGCATGGCTGTCCGCCCCCGCCATATAAAGAAATCTAGTTTTTTTTATTAATTTAAGCTTTTCTTTCTTTTGTAACATAAATAATACATGGCTTTTATGTTTAAAAACCGTGTAAAAGATTAAATTAGAATGATTAGTAATATAATTCTATATCTTCTACTTAATAAAATTCTAAATCTGACTAATATTCAACGCACAGCCCAAACCGGTGAGTCTAGAAGCATGTAATTTCACAAAGAAGCTCTTTATTTAATGTAGGCGAGTACTAAGATTGAAAACCCATCCCCTAAGGGGGTAAAATAGAGGAACACGGGTGAACCCACTTGGCAGAAAGCTGACTGACTGACTGACACAGCCCAGAGATTTCAAATTTGCAAGAATGCATTAAAGAGGGATTTTTTGAAACTATACCTCTCTCTCTCTAGTTGTATCCCTCACTGCTGAGGATCGTGGCTCTTTCTGACATTGTCAACCAGCTGTCTCAATCGGTTTCGTTCCGTTGCTTGGTGCATTGCAAGTATTGCAACACTAACCGGCATCACCAGCTCCTGTGATATCTGTTCTGCCCACCGCCTGGAGCTCCGGCCTCTCGGTCTCTTTCCTTCCACCTTCCCAGTCACTATCAGGCGTTCCAAGTTGTTGTCATCCCTACGAGCAGTATGAAACTATACCTAAGAGGGTAAAATAGGGGATAGCGGTGGTGACCGTGGTGTGGAATGGTAAAAACATTATATTTTGGGACATTCTTTACACAAAGCCAAACAGAACATGTAGGTATTATGTGAACCAGCTAACTACATATACGTTACAACCTACATAAACAAACAAACGCCCAAACTTTCGCACGCAAGATGTACGTAATAATATCGGCGGTAAAGATATCCGTTAAAAAGATCATCTCAACTCATACAAATGTCGATTTAAACACCATTTACAGCCTTAATAGGCCAGTTATTTTTATGTCTTTTTTAAAGAACTCAAATACACTTTACAATTCGTGGAACAGTCCTGGAGGCGCCTCATAAAAACTAGTAACATTGTTGCTGTAGTTAATTGTCACCACAAATTGCTATGTGCTTGGTTAATTGGATAAACATTCATTGAAAAAAAGTAATGGCGACCATTGTAGTTTTAATTTTACATTTTAACATGACAGAGATATAATGATAATAAAATTATTCGGGAACACATTGTATTCCTGTTGAATGCGGGTAAAACTGTGGATCGCAAACTAGTCGAAATCAATCTAACTAATATTATAAATGCGAATGTTTGTGTGTAACACTCAACTCCATAACGGCTGAATGGATTTGCACGAAACTTAACACATGGGTAGAATATGTTTTAGATTACTGATACTTTTTATCCCAGAAAAACACCAGATCCATCAGAAACTGTTAGGTGGAAGCTGTTATATATTGTAAATAAATACAATTCATATTTATGCGAGAAAATATGAAATTATAATCTCAAACAATTATTTCAAAGTGGCTAATAGAAAATATTTAAATTCAAATTTACATTCTCATAATTTGTTTTATATTTTGTTTGACTATAAAAACTCGAAATTTCACACGTTAAGTAACACTATAAAATTAAATGTTAAACATGTAGGAGTGTTGTTTCATAAAGTGAACGCGATTTCTTTCCAATAAAAATAGTAAAGTTACATTGAACACGTTTTTTTGGTATTCCGTCGATAGTTGTCACTTATATCCTAAGTTTGTGATTATGGATGGGCAGATGGATGGATGGATGTTTGTTACTCTTTCACGCAATAACTACTGTACGGATTTGGATGAAATTTAGCACACAATTTGACCAAATTCGATGATATGCCGTGACGAAGGTCGTGGGTTCAAATGAGCTAGAGCTTTAAAATATCGTGAAGAAACCATACGGTGGTAGGATACATTGTACTACCCGCCTGGCTGGCTACCACCCTCAAGTTGAATATCTGTCACCAAGCACTACCTACCAGTGTTTTCCGACAGCTGCACTTGAGACCCAGTTCTAGGTTTTATGTTCTGACCACCTTCGGCCACATTATCACTTATCATGGTATGTGATGGTATGGTAAGCCATTCAGCCTAGTAGTGAACTGGCTCTCAAGTGACATGTGACAATTACAGCTGTTATGAAACTTTAATATAAATTGTCATAAGCAACAGATCCCTAAAAATGTAGTTACCAATGAGGCACCAATGAAAGCGAAACGGTTTCGCAAACTGGTGGCCAGTGGTCAGTGGTCGCGGACCGGTCGCGTGTGGGTCACTCACGCGCATGTTACGTCACGGTGCATAGTCGCCGACTCACGGGTGATTGGACCCCAAAAGAATATGATGTCATCCTTATACATGTGCAAATAGTTTTATAAATATTTTAAAATTTTATATCTTGTATACCTAGTTACGAAAAATATGACAATTAGTAAAATTTAAAAGCGATTTTATCATGAACTAGCTTTTCGCCCGCGGCTTCGCTCGCGCGGACTTTATAAAATGTCTATAACTTTTTCCCCGTTAGCCATCGACGAAACAAAGCCTATTTATTCGAAGCGCCAAGTTAAACCTAATTAAATTGTGAAAAACCCACGAAACAATCCATTCGATGGTTTCGGAGATTAGCGTGTTCAAACAGATAGACATACAGACAAACTATCAAACATGGTTTCTTTGCAATTTGACTCTTCCTACATCAATCAAACACACTCCATTTCAACTAAAATAAAATAATGTAGATACACGCTGGTTCTAGATAACTTTCGAACAGTAGGTATAAAAGTAAATTCCAAAAATCATTGAATGACGATTACTTTTTTGCAACATCCAATTTTATTTAAATGAAGCCTATATTCTTCTTCTTTATTAATTAATCTCAGTCTATATACCTGTGAAATCTACATGAAAATCCGTTCATAGTTCTGGAAATGTGCGTTGACAAATAATCAGACAGATATTATGATTACTTTTCTTAAATGTACAGAAACACCGGATCCTACCGTTTTATTACCTATATGTGATCCCCTACAAAACATTGTGAGTACACCCCTACGTTATAAGAAGCCCCAATCCGTATACCTACACAAAGTGTACCTCCAATTTTATCACATAGACACCCTGAAAAAAAAATGTTTTCCCATACACACTTTTGCACCCCTTTTCGGGTGAAAAGAGAGAGATGGTAATAATAATAACCCTAATAATCTGCTCTGAGCAATATTTACGCAAGATTCGTATTCCAACTACTTTCCACAATAAAGACACTTATAAAATATATTTCCCCCGATAAATTCTACAAAAAAATTTCCTCAGTTCTAGCCAGGAGCCCAAATATCCCAACAAACTGTACCTCCTTACTCCATTCCAAAAATTGTCGTTCCATAAAACTTTTGCACCCCATTAGGGTAAGAATTTCGAAAAACACCGACATTGTGTTGACAAATTAATATTAATATCAAGTTTCAAATAAATCTGACCGGAAAAATATTTATTGACGGAATGAGTTTTCAAACATGTGTCAAAATAAAATGTAATGTAAATCTAAAGCACTTACGAGTATTGACATCAACTTCGATGCAAATCTCACCCAAAATAACTTTCTACCCCTTTTTAACCCTGTTAGGCGATGAGTTTCAATAAAATACTAAACGTATCTTCAATTAATTCTGTTAAAGAATGTTTATGCAAAATTTGAAGTAGATTAGACCAAGGAATCACGTTGTCCCATACAAACTTTACCCCCGTTTTTCACCCCCTTAGGGGTAGAATTTCAGAAAATCCCTTCTTATCGGATGCCTAAGTCATACAAAGAACACACCCTCCAAGTTTCAGGTCTCTACGATCAGCGGTTTAGGCTGTGCGTTGATCCTAAGTCATTCAGGACAAAGCATTTTATATACATAATATATATAGATTAACGATTGTAACTTTGTGATGACACCTATACTATACCATAGTAGTAATGATTCAAAAATACTATGTTGGTATCATCATAAAATTAAGGATTACAAAATTCACTAGCTAAACCCGCTAAGCTTCGCTCTGGCTCAATTTCAACGCTAAACACTTAGTTACTGTTACCTTAAGAACTTAGGAATAAAAAATATATAAAAACACTTTTATATTACAAAATGCAACGTTGTGTAAAAAAATCAAGTTAATCCATTACTACCTTTTGAATTTCGGACACAGACATAGGGTAGCTGAACTTTTTTAAAAATGGTGCTATATCTTGCATATAGAAGGCTTAAAATTGGCCATCGATTTGTGCTCGACTACCGCTGATTTTTGTGATACTGTGCCTTTCAATCATCCTAGATCTACCTTCCGTGTACAGTGCGTGTTCGCTCGTATGTTTTATCCTACTTTCTGGCTTACTGCCGAAAAAAAACGAATGAACTTACTTGTTTCGATTTACGTAGGATCAACGTAGGAGAATTTCTTGTAGGACTTTTGCATTAATTGTACATGACATTATTTTCTATTTTCAAGCTAATTATAGTTGGTTCTGCGCAATAAGCCTTTATTATAACACTAGCTTTCGCCCCGCGGTTTCACCCGAGTTCCCCAGGGATCTTATGTTTTCTTGGGATTAAAAGTAGCCTATGTCCTTCTGCATACGATAGGCTATCTGCATACCAAATCGCGATCGGTTCAGTGGTTTAAGCGTGAAAAGGTAAACAAACAAACTTTCGCATTTATAATATATATATAGTTAGGATAGTTAGGATTAGGATAGCCTATACTCTCTATAAATCCATTTTTTTTCCTATACTATAAAAATCATCGTTTGTCTATCTATAAACGTATGTCTGTAACGTATGCGCTATTATATCATTCAATGATTTTCTTTTATTTTGTTCGCAGCTATCAGCAAAGCAAAGCATCTGCGAGCGCATGATCTCGCCACACTTCCACTGAAGGTACGTTTTTATAAAATAACTATGTTCCTCTCCATTCCATAGACTATCTGCGTACTGAATTTCATTGCTATCGGTTCAGCGGTCTAGACGTGAAAAGGTAACAAACAAACAAACTCACATTCGCATTAATAATTGGCTAGGATAGCGTCCGCGTTTTCTATGTTAATATAATTCCAAAAAAAAACATTTTTTTCAATTTTATGGACGATTGCAAAAAATCTTCGCAAGTTGAGAGTATGTCGCCAAGCATCTAGCTGCACTTGAGAGCCAGATTCTTCTAGTCTCACTTTTGGCAACAATTATAGTTATAACAAAAATACTTTTTTTTTTTTATAAAAACTTAAATCTCACAGAGCTTAGCGAAATTGCAAAACTAAAAGAAAAAAATACATTTAATCGTTGCTGTAACATAATACTTCTGTAATTGCTCGCTCCGATGTCGATTGCGTATTGGAAATAGTTTTCGTCATCGATTTACCGGTAAATTGTTACTGCATTTTTTTCCAACTCGAGTAATATGGTCTTAACGTATTTTTAAAAACTAACTAGTTTTCGCCCCGCGGTTTTACCAGCATTCTCAAGGGATCTTATGTTTTTTCGTGATAAAAAGTAGCATATTTCATCCAGATTCGTTCAGGCGTTCATCCGAACTTTCACCTTTTTACTTATACTTTTATATACCAATCAATATAAAAAGAACTTAGCCTGACTGATTGATTGGTTGACAAAGATCAATGCAAAGCCTAAACCACTTTAAAGAACTATGCTATTTGGAGAACATACTACTTTTATAACGTAGGGGTATAATAACAAAGGAAAGTTTTTTTATAAAATCCTTAATTTTTTAGATAAATCCGTGATATTGAAAGAAGAAAGAAAGAAAAATAAATAAATGTTTTTCTTTCTTTCTTTCTATATTGCGACGAATTTCAGTTTTTTTTTTAATATAATGTTGTTGTTAACTTCTCTTAGGAATTCGGAATGAAATAACACTGAGTCTTGAAGTCAATTATTGATGCTCAAACCAAAATTAGTCTTAAAACAAAAGACTTCAACGCGCTCTCATTAAAAATACGCTAACAACACTCGCAACAAAAGACATCAACGCGCTCCCAAATAAAATGACGAAAATTAATTATTTTTACAAAAACACACATAAAATCAGAAAATAAATACAATTAATTTTAGTTCCATAGAGAAACAAAGAGTTTATTATGACATTTGAATATTAAGTAGGTCATATACATCAAATGGTTTAAGGGTACATTAAAAAAAACAACAATCAGCCGATAAAGTTGCGCTCAATGTTTCGATAGTATAGAAAGTGTCGGATATTTAATATCTCCATATTTCTAAGGCAATGATAGCTAAGTGGTAGTGACGTCGGACGCCGCGGTGAAGATCGTGGGTTCGAATCCTTTAATGAGCTTGAGCTTTCGGTGAAGGAAAACACTACAAAGTAAAAAAAATCTTAAGTTTGAATTTATGTTTAATGACAAAGGAAACGCTTCTTTTTGTTTCATTTCGTGGTTATGTTTTATTTGAATGCACCTTTGTTTTATTGGATCAACTAATTGACTCAGTTTTGTAACAACTCTTTATATTTTTTTGTTAAAAGAAACTTTGAGCAAAATTTTAAGTTTCTAACCCCAGTGGTTTAGGCTGTTCGTTGATCAATTATTCAGGTTCTCTCAGGTTCAGGATTGAACGCGGGTGAAATGCGGATTATCTGGGTGATCAGCTACCTCCATATCAAATTTCATAAAAATAGTAGTAGTATACTGGGTGAATTTTAGTCGCTGGCAATACTTGCAGGGGTGGGAGAACTCATCAATATGAACAACTTTTATTATGAGACTAACTATGAAATCATGAAAAAATTATCAGCTGTTCCATACAAAAATTCAATACCTACTTGACTAAACTGTATGAAGCAACCGTCTTATTTTACGCGATATCAGAGTCGGTCCCATAGTCAAAGTTGATCATATTGATGAGTTCTTCCACCTCTGCAAGTATTGCCAGTGACTAAAAAATCAACCTGTATAAGGTACTTAGAACAATAAAACAATTTTAAAATTTTTGTTTGTCTGTTTGTTCCGGCTAATCTCTGAAACGGCAGGACCGATTTTGGCGGGACTTTCACTGAAGTTATAAAGAGTAACTTAATTTACTTTTATAGGTTAATTTTATACCTGAGATTCGAGTGGAACCGCTAGGCACAGTTAGTACTCAATATAACCAAGACAAACAATCTCGGTGCAAACACGACAGCAAAACACTAACCTTGAAACACCTGGAATCTCCGTAGATATGAGAGAGGTAGAGCATAGCGATATGTTGCTCATAGAGCAGCTCGACTGGGGAAGTACCTCCACCTTACAGAATACCGCAGCCAAATAACTTATAGTTGTGTTCCTGCGCGTGAGTTAGGTCGCCAGAGCTCATCGGGGAGGGGGGAAGCGTTGGCAACGCGCGAGTGATACCCCTGGTGTTGCAAGCGTTGACGGGCCGGTTGGCGTGGTTGGTAAGATACCCTATCTATCACGCCGCAGGTCGTGGGTTCGATTCCCACTCAGGAC
Organism: Tetheella fluctuosa; assembly: GCA_951216915.1. Taxonomy (NCBI): domain Eukaryota; kingdom Metazoa; phylum Arthropoda; class Insecta; order Lepidoptera; family Drepanidae; genus Tetheella; species Tetheella fluctuosa. The sequence goes on along the minus strand of OX578215.1, from coordinate 14,456,142 downwards.
AAACATTTGTGTGCATGAACATGTCTGTTTGTCCTGTGTCTGGTTGTAATTATCTATATATGTATGTATTTACAAAAGAAAAAGTAGTATATGTAGTATATCAGTTATCTGGCTTCCATAGTACAAGCTCTGCTTAGTTTGGGATCAGATGACCGTATGTGAGGAATAATGTCCCAGAATATTTATTTATTTATTATAGGCTACGGTAACCGCTTACCATCAGGCGGGCCGTATGCTTGTTTGCCGACAATGTGGTATAAAATAAGATATGCATGTTCCCACGGGATGGCAGCCTCTATCTATATAAAACGTCTGTAGTTATTGCACATTCACTTGGTTATCTGTGGCAAGGATCTGTACCGCTCAGCCGTCGAATGATTGGTACTACTCTTGAATACATTAATGTTTGGGGGATGGCGCAAGTTAGTAGCTTATGTCCTTCATTTAACCCAAACTCTAAACTCAAACGCATTTATTCAGCTTAGGCCCTGGTAAGGCACCACCGGTTACCACGGGTTCGAAATACGCTTGGACTGCGAAGACTTCGGCCTTTAATGATATGGTAAATGCAGTGGTAATGACTTTGAATGCATTTGAGAAGGTCGTGGGTTTGAATACTACAGTAAAGTTGAGTTAAACAGAAGGGTTTTATGTTTTTGTTAATATTGTTTCCATGGTTAGTGATGATGTGGCCGAAAGTGGTAAGAAAAGCAAAAGAAATTGCTTTGGCTAGTTTCTTGCTGGAGTCTTCTCAGTTTAAGTGTATTCCGTAGAGTTAATAACTGCTTAAACGAAATGAACTAGTCTAGAGTTTGAATTTCATATTCATTTATTTTGCAACTAAGTGTTATACAAAGGTCTTATTCTATTACACAGGACTTAAATAACTTAGTGACCTTTTTCAGGTATAGCAAAATTATAGGTAGATACCTATTAAGTATATAATTCATTGAATTTGCGAACATCATCGTAAGGGCACTTACGAACGGGTATTTTGTAGTATCCGCTTCAAGTTGAAAATGTGCGCACCTACCAGTGTATTCCGTCAGCTGCACTTGAGAGCTCGTTCCTTTTTTAGACATTTTGTACTTACCGGCTACATTATAATTTACTATACAAATACAATAAAACTCATTTTCTTTGTCATCTCTTTACTCCCATTACTTATACCACTCCCTTATAAAGTGGATCGTCGGCGCACGCGCTCCGTTTAATCTCAGCCATCGATCCTTGTTAATTGATCACCGGCACCTGTCTCGCGCGGACGCGGACGGCAGCAGCATCTGTCCAGCCGGACGGCGGACGGCGGACGCCGGACACACCTGTCCGGGCCGCATCTGGACGCATTTCTCTGTAACCCTATCTCGGCCGTCCAACTTTGTATTCAATATTAGCGATCGCTTGGTACGGCTTATCGGACCCTCTGGCTTATGATGGGTTGTTTGTTTATTATTTGGATTGTTAGTTATAAATATAAATTCAAAGTCAAAGCCATATATGCAGTTGTGAAGGTAGAAGCTACTGCAGTTCCATTTCGGAATTCAGGCTTCAACTTTAAAAATGCCGGCAAGAAACTCAACAAAGTTTTTTTTTTTCAACTCTTTAAAATCATTAATGAATTATTTTCCTCGCGATATTATAACCCAAATGATTTCTAAGTAAATATACAAGTAAATCAACACTGCACCTAATACGATATAGCGAGACATATACGAGTATTTGTAATGTCCTAACGTCCGCTGGTCACACGAATTTGGCAAGTTTGTCTACGACTGCTCCCACAGATTACTTAATATTTACTGTTTATACTCTCAACAACGATAGATTGGTGAAACTTTTATTTTTATACAGCTTCACCGTAAATAATACAAAATAATATAAATTTAATAGTATAATATACTACATGATCCGGTGAAGTACCACGTGAGATCTATAATACTCAAACTCAACGCCCTAGTAAGGCACTTATGAACGTTACAATTGATTCTACCACCGGTTCGGAATACACTTGGACTGAGAAGACTCCAGCAAGATATTCATTCTCTATTGACCGCATCGTGTACGGTTTGAGTCACAATATTGTTTTTTTGATTTTTCGGCTGTTCCTTTGGGTTTTTCCTAATTTTCAAACCACCACCAGTATTGTGGTGTTTTGCTAAGAAAAAAAAACAAATCGGTCGAGCCATTTTCGAGTTTTTGCGAAACTAATGCACGGCAATTATTTTTTATATATTTAGATTTGTTTATTTCTCTCACTACAATAATAATTTAATCAATACTAATACATATTCTGGCAAGCTATATACTGTGGGAGACATTATTCTGTGTAGTTTCTATGATATATACATAATTATATAGTTTGTTTGTAATTTTTTAAGAGTTCGCCAGTTTTTTTTTGCCCAATAAAAGCATAATGATCGTTTGCTACACAATCTGTGGAATGCGAAGGTTTATCATACATTATTTAATCATACCAATATTATAAAGAGGAAAGATTTGTATTTTTGTGTGTTTGTAACGAATAAACTCAAAAACTACTCGACCGATTTCAAAAAAAAATTCACCATTAAAATACTACTCTTTTAAATTATTCTCGAGTAACATAACGGGCTATATTTTATTCCAGAAACGCGGGTGAAACCGCGCGGAAAAGCTAGTATAATATAAGTAATAAATAATATCTGCAATGATTTATCACTAAAAACATTATACATTATCACTTAATGGATCTCACACCTACAATTCGCGTATACTACGCGAGTAACCTTGAAACAGCCACAAAATATTGCGTAACAAGTGTTCAACTCAAGTTGAATGCGCCCGCGCCGCTATTACTATCTCTACTCTCTAGGCACTGTAGTAAAAGCCTGCTCTACACTGCAAGCGACACTAAAATAGCACCTGTTAGCAAATGACCTCAATTCAATGTTAATATTGCATTTGGTTTTAGTGCAGCTGACATTTCTAAGGTAAAAATTTCTATCCTTTTTTTGGTTTAGTATTTTCACAATTATTACGTTTATCATAAACATTATTTTAATGATCTTAGTGACAAGATTTTTGATCGTTTTTGATATTAAAGGAACATCGAGAGTAGGTAGGTGCTTAAAAGACGCTGAATTTACTATTAATTTCACTTAAATATATCTCTCTCCTTTTCACACAGCTTGGATTCCTATGATTGTCACTTTTCACTGCGATATTGTGGGCTAACGTAAGCGTAATTAAAATGATAAATCCTTTGGTTATCATCGCTGTTAGTGGAGGTATGGCCTAAGGTGGCGAGGTGGCGAAAAAGTGAACAATAGAGGCGCGCAGGCCGCGGCCCGGTGCGGGCGCCGCGCGCTCTGCACTCGCGGAACAATGCGCGGGCGACGCCGCAGGCCCTTGATATACAATGTAGCCAGGTTGGAGCTAGGATGGGGTGAAGAAGGCACATGTGTGCCAGAATAGAAAATTATGGGTTCTACATGAAAATAGAATATAAGTTCAAGGCGGTCACAACACATTGTCATCCTGGTATTGCTAATATCCATAAGCGACAGTGGGCACTTACTATCAGGTGAAAAAAGAGATTCTATAGAGCTTTGCTTAAGGCTCAATTTCGTTAGTGAATCGCCAATAGAAGTATATCAAATACAAGAATAGTTTTCAATTAATGTTATCATATTGACAACGTTTTATGTGAAACTAAATTCATGCCTAACGCAATAAAAATAAAACTCTTATACCAAATTAATGAACAACAAAAACAATATTTTTTTAAATCCTGTCAACGTTACATTGGTGAATTCTACCACAAATACCGCATCAACATCGTCCTAGGTGCTCGTCGTCGTGGCCAGGCTATTAGTGCTTGGTAGACAATATGGAAGATGTTAGATTGCGTCCATTGTTCCTGACAAGACCTGCCGGCTGCCGGCGCGGCAAAAAGAACACCCGCGCCGGCGCCGGACCACACCGAAACAACCACGCATGCGCAGAACACGCGAGCTCTGATGAAGCCTTGATGCTGGTGACCTTAGCTCTTTAGGTGCATTTATTATTAAAATTCCTGGAATTTAACTATGGACATGTTATCTATCTATACAGGCTGGTTTTTTAGTCGTTGGCAATACTTGCAGGGCTTGAAGTACTCATACTGAATAATTTTCACTATGGGACTAACTCAGGTATCGCATTAAGAACGACAATAGGGTATTTTACTCTATATGAGAAAAAAACAAAAAATGTACAATTTACATAGCTTAGGCAATAAGCAGTCGGAAAATGTTAGTTTTAGTTCATAATATAACTTAATTAATTTTAAAATTAATTTCAAAGTTTTCAGTTTTTTTTAATCTGTTTCTAAACAAGCGAAACAGTAGCCGCCATTATAATGACGTCATACGGGGACACTTTTTGCAGCAGTGTGTAAACTAAAAAGTATCAACTGAAGTACTATTATTATTATTATTTTTACACTAGTATTCATGCATTCAGGAACAGCACACTAATAAAAAGGATAATAGTTCATTTTTAATTTATAAAATTTTATAAGTCCAATTGAGACCAATATCAGCGCATTTATTTACTTACAAGAGACAAAATAACGTCATGACCGTAGAGTTACATGACGTCCAGCGTTTTCATCAAACTACTCGCGGAATTGGAAAATGTAAAATTTAAATGCATTTTTATGGCACTTGTCGATTGAATAAAAATTTTGTGTTTTTTTTTGGTGGCTAATTAGCACCTTAGGAACGAATTGAATCACTTTTCAAAAATGGGTGTAATACCCTGTTCTTAAATAAAACAATTGTTTCATACATTTTGTTCGAGTAGGAAGTTCATGTTGAACTTTTGTATGGAACGGCTGATATTTTTTTCGTGATTTCACAGTTGGTCCCATAGTAAAAGTTGTTCATATTGTTGAGTACCTACTTCCACCCCTGCAATTATTGCCAACGACTAAAAAATCACCCTGTATAAATAAAATTTTAATGAATCACTTGAGAACGGCAATTTTATTTAATATTCGGAAATAGTTCGAAAAAGGTTTTTAGGGATAGAAAAATTGGAAATGTTGCCAAGAAAAATTTGATAAATCGGCAAAAATTGAAATTGTTCTATGAAATTTTTGTATGAACTCAAGACTAATGAAACTGGGCACATAGGGGTAGATCATATACTCTGGAATAACATATAATACTTTTTAACCTGGGAAAACATGTCCAACTTAGATATTCTGCTTATTATTTATATTATATTATTTGAAATGAATGAATGACAGCTGTCAGTCAGTCAAACAACATAGGCTCCGTAATTTTAATTGAAAATTAATTTCAAAACTTACTGTTTATATTTAAAAACATTGTTAGTACACGGTAACAATCATAGTCTTTACGTACAAATGTTAGTTTGATAATCTAAAACCGCTAAGTGCTAAAATTCATGAACTAAATCACAGTGGCAGTGAACAATACTTTTGCAACCATTGACTTATTTCAAACACATTATTATGAACTCTGTGTAAAAAAGTGCTAACTGAATGGATGTTTATTGTGTTTTTTCAAACAATTAAGCATAAAAATCGATTAATAACTAACTCAAATATTGTTTTTATAACAGTGTGGCGGTTGGACTTAAAAACTTTAATTTCCACACACCTCCAATGTTATATATAAAAATTATCATTAGCCATATGATCAAAAAAATCGTCATTATTTCTAACAGCTAATCAGCGCAGTTAGTAGTTACTTTGGTTACGTACACGCTTGCCCCTGCGGTTCGGGTTTCGAGCCCAGCATACGTAAGTTAAATATTCAATTATAATTTACATTTGTAGATCATTGGTATAACGTCCTTTCAAGAATTATTTCCTGTTACAATTTAAATATTCAAATAGTTATAATAAATAGTTTTCAATTTATATAACCTTTTCTAAGTATTATAGTTTTATTAGTACTGTGTAAGTGTATACATATTTATGCTCGTGATTTTACCTACCTATAAAAAAGATAACCTTGTAGACGATGTAATTTTAGCTGTATATCACAAATAATCATCGAGTAAAATGGCAGACAGGCAGACGGACATGAAAACACTATAAGAGTTTCTCATTTGACAACGGAACCCTAAAAATGACTATCATTTTCATAACCTCTCTTTTGTAAAAGAAATTACTTCAAAGTAATTTAACTCGCCATGACTTAAATGCGTCGACTGGCCACACATTATCTATTCATTTCATTTAAGAGAAAAAAAATATATATTACACTTGATTGCACTTTAAAGCATTAATTCTCATACTTTCTTTAAGCCACTCATTGCCTTTTGTCTGTTCACTCACTAATCCACGACCAGTGTAACTTAGCCCCTACATGTGGAGTTTAATTTGAACTTTAATATTGAGCAATACATCCTTGCAGATCAAATTAATCTGGTTTTACTAGTTAAGAAGCCCTTTTGTGTGGATTTTTAATCACTCTTGCTTGGTCATGGATATGTTAATTTTTCTCTAATATCGAATTTGCGTTCTAAAATCAGAGGCGTAAGGTCTACTTTTGAGATTTGAGAAGCGTTCAAGCTTTAAGCCAAGATTATCGCAATGTCGTTATAACAATGAGTAATCGAGTTCGATTCTTTTGTATCAGAAAATTGCTATGTTTTTAATCATTGATTATTGGTAAGTAATGATTAAGGAATAATCATCATCTCTGGCTCTGGTACTATATAAAGTCAAAATCATTTATTTATTTCAAGCACAAAGAGCACACTTATCAAGGAACCTACTGAAGACCACCAGTTCGGTTACAAGCCTTCAACTGATTGCATTATATTTTTTTGCAAATGTTTAACATTTGGAAATAAAAACAAAATGAAAATAAACTATAGGTACCTACTATTCCTACCTGTCTTGCATCAATAGCATAAAGGCCGTATCTGCGATTACTTAGATTAGACATCGTCTGCCCATTGGCCGTTGGACTGTCCACACAACGTTTTACCATTTACCATTATTTACCATAATTTCATCAGGTCTCTTTACCATCTAGGATGCGAAGTATATACATCAATTTCAACCAATGTCTTGCAACAAGACCCAGTTCTGTAGATCGATTGGATCTGAATAATTAATCTTATCGTAATATGTATCTAAAAATAAAGGATATAGGAATATACGATCAATACATAAAACAAAAAAAAATATATAGTATAATTATCTATTCACGCTTAGATTACCATTATTGAACGAATACATCTTTTGTTAATTTTAAAATGGTAACTTTTCATCCCCCCATCTCTGAAAGAGTATTTTTGCTCTTCGATATCTGAGTAAATTGAATTTAGAACATCGTGTGCACTAAGTTATTGAAGTCAAGAAAACAAGTGAAAAACCTAAAATAAGTGATTCTTAACGAGGCAGTAGGTATATTTGACGCCAACAGAATTGACTGAAACTCGGCATTTCGTCATTTCCTCGCTGAGGTGGGATAAAAGTAAATTAGATTCCCTCGCTAATGCTCAGGATTCTAATTTTTGAATATTTTAGAATCCTTCGCTTGCTCGGTCATCAAAATTGAGCACGCGGTTAAAAAGCAACTTTGCACTCTTGTATAACAAATAACATCATCTAGCAACAAAACGTTACATTTACGTTACATACAAATTCAATTTTGAGATTTTACTCCCATTGCGAAGAAGTTTCACTTCAAAAACTACTTTATTACAGTAAAATGCTACGTAGGTATCCCGTACCGGTGACTTGAAGATAGAAAGCTGTTTATAAAAATATTATCACAGTTTAAAAACCAATTACTAATATAATTATCTCACGAAACAAAGGTGTGTCAATCTGGTATTCATAAAAATTCCTTGTTCGCTTGTAATTTTGGAAAAATAATATGACATTTTGAAATAATTACCAAGTCTTGTTGTGAAGTTCACATTGTTATAAAACGCTACAATTATAATGGTGCAAGTACGGCCGTATAAACACTTGTATGTAATTATAGTGACAAAAAATATAATTCGTTGGTTGGTGGTTTTGTAATAAGCTCGGGATATATTGCAGTCGTTTTCATCAATTATAAATTTACTTTAAACAAGCTTCCGCCCCGCGGTTTCACCCGCGTTCCCTAGGGATCTTATGTTTTTCCGGGACAAAAAGTAGCCTACGATCTTTTCTATACCATAGGCTACCTGCATACAAAATTTCATCGCGATCGGTTCAGCGGTTTAAGCGTGAAAAACCGCGGGGGGCAGTTAGTTAAATTATAAAGTTTGGATGGATGGATGGATGTTTGTTACTCAATCACGCCAGAATGGCTGAACAGATCTGTATGAAATTTGGCACAGAGATAGATTACAGTCTAGAATAGTGCTTAGGCTACTTTTTATCCAGGGAAAACATAAGATCCTTCGGGAACGCGTGTGAGACTGCGGGGAACAGCAAATAATATATAAAAGTTCCTGAGTTTCTTGCCGGTTCTTCTCAGTTGAAGGCTGACTTCCGAACCGGTGGTAACTCCAGTAGCTTTGGCCGCTATCACTAGCTTTCTATGGCCTTAAATAAATGGCTTTGACTTTGAATAAGATAAGAGAGATCACTATGGTCACACTGAAAATACTTATTTTAGTACATTAAAAAAAAATGAAATAAAAGTCAAACCATAACACGGTGGTAGGGTACTTTGTAGTCCCACCTGGCTGTCTACCAAACCTCAATAAAACTGTCGCTGCACTTGCCAGTTCCTTCTAGGCTTTGTGTGCTTATCACTATCTGCCGCATCGTTTCTTACCAGTGAAATAGTGATCAAGGCGGTAAAAAGCCAGTGGTTTTTTTTTAAATCTAAATACAATTAATTTAAGATAGGCACAGCATAGCGATATGTCGCTCAAAGAGCAACTCGACTGGGGAAGTACCTCTACCTTACAGAATACCGCAGTCAAATAACTTATAGTTGTGTTCCTGCGCGTGAGTAAGGTCGCACGAGCTCATCGGGTTGGGGGGAAGGGTCGGCAAGACGTGTGTGATACCTTTGGTGCTTCAAGCGTTCATAGGCTACGGTAACCGCTTACCTTTAAGCGAGCCGTATGCTTGTTTGCGGACAATGTTTTATATTTTTTTTTTATTATTTATTCATAGAGATCATTCTATCACTCACCCACCGGCCATCTGTATCAAAGTGAAATTAAAATGCAAACAAAATCAAAAGTGAGCAGCCGAGGTTCGAAACGAGTTTATTATCATAATAGTGACATATTAATACATCAAACTGTGATGTCGCGCCGCCCACTCCCGCGCACGCGCTTCGCTATTATGTTTGCACAATAGTGATTGCCGAATACCGATTTGATAGTGTCGATAGTTACAAAATATAAATATAGACAGTCTTTACGTACAAATTATCATTGAGATATTACTTGTAGTTTTCGCGAATTTAAATAATGTGTAAATTTGCTTTTTGTGCACTTTTATATTTAAATAGTGCACGCGAATTATATGAAGTTTTTTTTGCGTGAAAACCTTCACAAAAAAATTGATTAAAATAAAAAACAATTTTAAAAACTAGATACTTATTTACCCTAGTATTATATTCAAAAGGAGTATCAGCAACACTCAAAATGACTTATATGAGGTATTATACGATTAAAGCGAAACAAAAAGCAAAACATAACATTTTTATAACTTACGAGTATTTTAATATATTAAAGCAAAGTACCTATATCATGTTTAGTCGTGTTGAAATAATTGAAAGGTTTACTATTATTAATATAACTTTTTATACAATGTAAACGTGTTCATCGTACCTACAATGCATTTTAATTTTACTAAAAAAAATCGATGTATTGAGTATCGATCACAGAACAGCACTATTTACGTGTGAAAGTATTTTTACTACCGCTCATTCAACATTTGACATCTGTCTCTTTGTTTTAGTTTTATTTTAAGTTGCCATATTTTCTATTCATACATTTTCGTATAGGTACATTTTTGACGTGTTTTGTTTAATAACAAAATTAATCTAATTAGTGTCGCTGGTAGGTGCTTACCACGTTCGACCACATCATCACTTATGGTAAGTGAGTTGTGGTCAAACACACGATTAACTTTAATAAACAAAAGAGAAAAAAAAAATCTTCTAATAATTATTTTCGCTTTACATAGTAAATGTACTTATGATGGATTTTCCTGATAACTAACTTTTCAAAACCCAAGCTTGCAAAACTGAGATACTTAAGACAAAATGAATTGGTAATTTCAGAGGTATTGCAAAGGCGACATCCTAAAAAACTAACTAACCACAATAGTACTAACTTTATCGTTTTGAACACTGTACGTAATGCTCATCTATAACACATAATAATATATCTTCTAATTGCACAACCTTACGAAATCCAGATATCAATTTAAAGGCATTAGTTTCTCACGCCAACCTCTGTTTCCCATGGCGCCAGGAATGCGAGGTGTCAGCGCGGTAATGCACACCAACTATAATAACAATTATTCACACTGGATGGTCATTATGCATTGTATGACGGCGCACTTGCGTCCAGTCGCACTGCCCAAATTGTAGCAACGATGTACCGACACTTAAGGTCAAGAACTTGTGATTAATATGTACCAGTAATATTATTTTAAAAGAATAACGATGATAGTCTTGTATTATGATGTCTTTATGTTTCACCTTTTATTATACCACATAGTCGGCAAACGAGCATACGGCCCGTCTGATGGTAAGCGGATACCGTAGCCTATGAATGCTTGCAACATCAGGGGTATCCCTCACGCGTTGCCGAACCTTCCCCCCTCCCCGATGAGCTCTGGCGACCTTACACACGCGCAGGAACACAACTATAAGTTATTTGGCTGCGGTATTCTGAAAGGTGGAGGTACTTCCCCAGTCGAGCTGCTCTTTGAGCGACATATCGCTTTGCTCTACCTCTCTACCTATATTTAATAAGCTATATTTTGGACAAGGGTCGTTAATCTCGTTAATAATAAGGGCTATTAGGGGAGATTATATTAAAAGATTATTACATACAACAACCAAAGATAAATCAGATAAGATATATTTTAGGGCCCCTCTTACCTGACCGTTAAGTTATACAGCACGGCATACTATTCCAAGTGCCCTGTACAAGGTACCAGAGACCATCTGCGGTAGGTCTTGTCACCACAACTTTCGTCATGGTAGCTCGTGAGTTCCATCTCTTCCATTTATCCAGAATGGTACCGCTAACATTTTTCCAGAAATGTTAATCTCTGTAATGTCACAGTAAATGTGTCCCACAACAAAATTCACACGTATAAACATTACCTCTGCCTCATAACTTCCTACAGCTGACATCATTTACTGTATATGAAAACTGCATCCTCGAATGCGTGAACGCATACAATATTCCAATAGAATCCGTATAATCAAATCACGTGCGCTCCGTAGCGTGCAGTAAATCTAGAAATGATCAGTGAATCACGGAAGCGCGTCGCCTTAACGCGCTCGCTGCGCGCGCATTCCCACGGACTGCGCCCGCGCAGGATCAAACGCGCCGATGTTTTGATACAAACTTTGGTTACGGACTGTATTGGATTGTACTGTTTAATTGAATTAACTTCGTTGACATTATGGCTTTCATAATTAAATTTATTTTGTTGATTGCATTACGATGATAGAATTGTAGACCTTTTTCTTAGAATGAGTTAGATTTACTCAGGAAACTAGATTAGATTAACTTATCAGAATCGTTTCATTACGACGCATTTGCTATTAGTCACTCCATTCATATTTAAAAGAGATAAAACTCTGTTTCAAGCTAGCCTCTTATTTACGAACATGCAGCTTAAAGTGCGTAATCAATTTTCGTAGCCAAGTTTGAATGGGTATCATCGAACGAGCAGATGGCGGCGCACAGTTGATCGCCTTGGCCAAATTATTGGACCCGTTTGTACGACCACATATAAATATACCGCCGGAGATTGACTCACATACCGATAATTAAATGGCCATTTTATTGAGAACTGCAAGCGATCGTTTATTTGGTAAATACTGGCACACTCACGGACATAAATATGATTATGGTGGTTTCGTTACAAACATAAACGTGTCCGTTTGTTTGTGTTTTGTTCTTCTTAAATGGTAGGTCAGTTTTCTTGATTTTAATATCACTACTCCTCTATTTAAACCAGAAAAATGTGAAGCATTTGGTTTCGAAACCTTCCTTGAAGTATACTATCTGTTGACCATCTAAGTATCATTAATGATCCAGTCGCAATATTTATAGAGGTCTTGCCAACTTGGCCACAATGAGGATCTAAATCACGGCGGCAGTTACCGCGTCGCGTTATGATCAATATCAACCGGTCGGATTGTTTCGGCTGTCACTTGCGGCATTACAACAGGTGTATTGATTTATTGATCGCAGATTGTGGTTCTGTTTCTTGATATTAGTGGTACTTTGTGTCGTGAATGCCGTTTTAACAGTACTGGAGAATCAATGTTTTCTTTTACATACTTAAGGAGCTTTCGCGAGGCTGAGGATGTAGTAGGTATGTTCCATGAAAATGCCTATTTATTCTAGTCTTGAAGGTATTTTTTATTTATTTATTTAAAAGTTTATTTATTTATTCAAATAACTAAGCTCTAGTCGGTATAGCTTCCTTAATTCCATTCTAATATTTAAGACTCTAGGTTATGTGTGTCTAATAAATATATACCTACATATTATCTAAAAGATTACTGTCAGCGCTATGATCTGACAATTTTCAAAAAAGGCATAAAAAGAGCTCTTCAAGGTAGGCCACATATAAGCAATCTCCCTGGTATTGAAAATTTTCGTAGGCGTTAGTGAGCACTTACCATCGGATGGACTGTCTGCCTGCATTCTCTCACATCGTAAGGAATAAATAGTGCATGCCTAAATAGCCAAACTAAGACATGGAAAATCTACCAATCTTGTATGACCTAATTCCACCTGGTTTAAGAATGGGCATTACCCTTGGAATGGGGATGTTTATTTCTAAGTAAAAGTGTATTTTTAATATAATAATAATATATAATATAAAAATAATAATTACTTTAATTAAAATTGTATATACCTAGGCACGCAACTCAGCATACACTGAAATCAATAATAACATACATTTTACTAATCTCATCATCAACCGAAGGTATCATTAATTCAACACAAAAGTTTCCCATGAAACCTTATAAGGCATCATCATCATCAGCTTTTTATTTCGTATTTCGCATCACATTACGTGATAACTTTCTCTGCGCGGGCGCAGGTGTGTCGCCGCCTTTATGCGTCACATGTCTCCACCCATGGTGAAGATTCCGTATGGGGTATTTGTTTTTATGTATGTCATTTGTTACGAGATTTATGACGCCTGAGGGACTGTTCAAGTGTTTACGTAAGATCTTTCTCCACTTGCCTCACAAATACCTTGTATTGACAGGTTAGAGTCTTCACAATTTGTTTTTTTTTTTGTAGTAGGCTTAGAATCGATTCAGACAGCACGTAGCATATTTTTTTTTTAAATATCAATTCTAGATTGTAAATAATATCACATTATTAATATCGTTAGTAAATACGAGACAATTTAAATAGTATTTTAGATTTACATTATAACAAAGGCCCAGTAAGTGTCAGTAAGTTAAAATGACAATGGGCAAAGCACGCTCTAACAACTGAGCAATGATGGGGAAGATAGACTTTCGAATGGCTACCACCTGTATTCTTCCATTTTACATTTAAAGTTTACGGGAAATGATAATCATCGAATCTTTTAGGGATATTAAATTACTTAGTTAGATTTCTTGTTTAGGGTCAGGCCCAACTTTGTCTATTTAATAATCGTAATGAATTCTATTAACTGTCAAATAAAAATCAATTTCATCAATTATCGCCAAGCATAATTAAAAAAATAGTTGGCTATTTTGACTAACTGACATACAAAAATCTTTAAAATGTATTATATACCGATAGACACATACTTATTTGCAATCAAAGACAAGTTTGACGTACGTAAGTAATGAATGAGTTTGCAAATGGCATAAGTAATATCCGAAAGCGATAAATAGTTGCGCAAGAGCAATTCGGCGATGTTTAATCAAGTGCTTGTCGTGATCAAGACGCGCCTTGAAAAGATGCGCACGCGCACCCATGTTTTATTAAAAAGGATGTAGTTAAAAGCTTGTCACACCAAAAAAAATAACTGATTTTATTATAACTTTGTTTGAATGGATTTTTTTATGAGTTTCTTTCTAATACTTTTCCGTAATTTTGGTAGAAAGTTATTTCATATTTTATCAAATAATTTAATTTTTCATTCAATATTTATTGTTTTTATTAAGCTGGCTTTATTGGTACTTAAATAAATATAAATAAATATTCTGGGACATTATTCCGCACACACGGCCATCTGACCCCAAACTAAGCAGAGCTTGTAGTACTATGGAAGCCAGATAACTGATATACTACATATACTACTTTTCTTTTGTAAATACATACTTATATAGATAATTACACTCAGACACAGGACAAACAGACATGTTCATGCACACAAATATTTGTCCTGAGTGGGAATCGAACCCACGACCTGCGGCGTGATAGATAGGGTATCTTACCAACCACGCCAACCGGCCCGTCAACGATACGCACATTACATACATGTAAAGTACTAACAAGTACTAAGCGCTTTTAATAATGTAGTGATACCTTAATTACAGTGTTATATAAACTATCTTATCAAAAGTAGGTAGTACTTTGTAATCTAGTGTACGCAAATCTAATTATTTGCTAGTACAACGAAAATACATGTAATGTTCATTCAATGATGCTTTAAATTTAGCTTAGCATGTGAGTTAAAAATAAATAGGTACTCACAAACACATTTCAAGCAGGTTCCACAGCCGCCACAATACGGTAATCGGTACCATATGGTACAAGATTGGTTTTAAAAGAATAACATGGAAACATACTGAAATTTTACCTTCTTACTAATGTGTGTGTGAGTGTGTGTGTGTGATTAGTCTTACCTGCCCCCCATTACCATAATTATGTATTACCAAGACATATCTATTTACGAAGCCGCGACATCTGTATATCGCTCCTCCCTTTTCTTACTACCAAATTACAAGCAGATTTAATAGCCGCTCTAAAACATAGATAAATGTTATAAAACAATCAAGCGGACAGATAAAACATCGCCTTTACCGTGAAATCGCTGACATTAATACATCCCACATTCCGCGACATCATCACGACGCGTCTTCACAAATTATCATACGAAATGATACCATAATACGCTTTTAACTCCGCTTTTTTGCTTTATATCAACATAGTTCTGTGTAAAAAGTGTGTGTAATTATTTTTTCCTTTCCATAATCTCGACTCGCGTATCTCCGGACAATAATATAATAAATTTACTCTCATTTAACTGCCATTAGCGGGTGTTTACTTTATTTTTAAGCGAAGCCGCGAGGAATGTTCAAACAGGGTCATAAACACGTATTAACTTGTTCGCTGGTTGTATTATAAGATGTAATTGCGTTTAGTCGTTGTTTTCTAATGATTATTGTAATGTTAATATATAGACTATTAATGCTTCAATTAAGATATCAAATTTTTAATCATACATTAAAAATTTGCTACTGAATGAGTAAACTATGACTATTGAAACTCCATTAAGCTCTCTCAGTCCATTTAACTTTATTATTTAACGGTCGGCATATAAATAAATAAATATTCTGGGACATTCCTCACACACGGCCATTTGACCCCAAACTAAGCAGAGCTTGTACTATGGAAGCCAGATAACTGATATACTACATATACTAGTTTTCTTTTGTAAATATATACTTTATATTGATAATTACACCCAGACTCAGGACAAACAGACATGCTCATGTATAATGTCTGTCCAGAGTGGGAATCGAACCCACTACCTCCGGTGTGATAGATAGGGTAACCATACCAACCACGCCAAACGGTCCGTATAAATAAATGAATAAATAAATTTAAAAAAAAATATGCCATGATTTCTTCGTGCTGTTTTCCTTTACTGAAATGTACTACATCGTATAACACTAAATTCAATATATCATAGACATAACAATAATAACAAGTAATCTAGTGATCAGCGTGCAGCGCCACCTGCCCAGCAGCCGGGTTCACGGTAAGCTCATTGTTATATATGTCAAAGGTTACATGTACCAATACCTATCGATTATCTACCTACCGTCACGCTCCGGTCGTGATCGCAATCTCGTGGGATTGCCAACTCACTTGTTAAACAGCCTTCCGTAGTTTGTAAGATAATTTTTTCACAGCTTAGCAGCGATCTGTCCTGGTCGACAGTCGTGGGTTTGAATCCTACAATCATACCTAATAGTGAAGGAAAATGTCGTCGTGAGGTAACCAGAGCTCTATCATCATCATCATCTCAGTCGCAATGCGTCCACTGCTGGACATAGGCCTCCCCTAAGGATCTCCAATAGGACCGGTCTTGGGCGACCTGCATCCAGCGTCTTCCGACGACCTCTACAAGGTGGTCCGTCCACCTTGTAAGTGGTGACAAAATCTTTACAGTGATATTTTATTAGCCTTAAATCAAAATTATAATGTCCAGTTGCATTTCAACATCGTCTCGGTGTCAAATTGAGACAATTTGTATACTTCACTTTATATTTCCAACGCGTATGGGTGCGCCTGCGCCGTCATTAATTGCGAATTTATATCAGAAAGTCTCATTGCTTATTTTATAATGGCGCGTACAGATTGAGCGTCTGAGAGCGGACGTATCTATATGGTGTTGGGAATCGCCGATGGGCACAGTATAGTCGCACGCCTTACACGGTGTAAACTTTCGTTCATTATCGTTTATCCGCTTGATGTGTACTCGCCATAATAGTAGGATTTTGTATTAATGACAGTTTAAGCGCGAAAATGTCATCTCTTAAATGTTCTTATTTGGTTTAATTCCTATTAATAATAACGTAAGTACTATATCCAAAATCTTTAACTTAAAATAATCATGTGGCTCTATCTTTATTATTTGGAAAGGCATCTCATCTATTTTTTCAATCGCCTAAACTGATTAAACGTTCAACAAAAAGTGGTTAAATATTTACTTTAAAATTAAATTTTATTTAAATCCGAATTCTCCAACAAATTCAGAACCACGAGCTAATTTCATGAGCAGGTATCACCCGCCACTAGGCGCGCGCGCAAGGCCGTTCGACTCACGCGCACTTGTACTTGGTGCGAGAGAATTTTCCCACATGCAGCCGGAACGGAACAATGCTTGCTGGGAGTGACCTATGCCGGCATTCTAGTCACCCCAGCCTGATTTACTTGCGTCTAGATTTGAATCTTGCATATTTTGTGTTACTTTATCAGGTCATATTTTAGATTTACACTAAAAAGCATAGCGAATAGATATTTAAAGAGAATTTTACCAATTAGTGAATAATTTATTATTTTTTTACATTGGGTAGGTTGATTATAATACTGTTTATTATTCTGTTTATTTATTCAACCAAACACCTGTTGTATTTTTTTTTAATAAAATTATCTGGATGTGCCACGTTTCGTAGGTAACAATACCTACTAATGGTGCGGCCACTGACCCCATGGCTCTGTCCTTTTTCGGCCATTTTGTTTACAACATGTACCCCAAATCGCATTTTTTGTTACATTCCGAAAAAAATACACTAGGAATGCTAAATATATATGTAATGATATACGCATAATAATAAAATTGAATGATTAAATCTGATCAAAATAGTCTGAAATTATCTCGTTTTTTTTAACAAAACTGTCCGTAAACATCTTTGTGATACTGCACCGAAAGCCTGCCCGGTGTGGGGCGGGCAGTCGGCTATTTAGACATAACGGGAACGTCACGCTTTTTAAAAAACTGGCTGAACATTACAGCATGGCCTTTTGGCCTCTTATGTGCACATCTGACTTTAATATATTTACGAATCAGTGAAAAAGAAGTAGAACTATGGAACACCGTAAAAAAACACCCTGTGTCCCACAATAGGTACCAACCTTATTTTTAAATTTCAAATGTATATATAAATCACCACAATCAATCATTTACAAGTATTTACTTTTCAGAGATAAAGATCAACCAACCAATAAAAAAAAAACCTTAAATTTATCATTTACATTTTTATAACATAGAAAAAAATATAAATAGAGCCAAATTATTTTTCAAAGTGAAATTTGAAATATTGAATAAATTTGAGCCGTTCAAACGCCACCACCATTTAGCGCGCGCTTTTGATGACGTCATTTGTTGTGTCCCGCGTTTGTTTACTATAGCGTTTCAGTTACTTCATACTTATTTTCAGTTTTAATTGCTATACAAATCATGGAAGCAGTTAAAAATACAAATATTTTGAAGCCATTAACGAATAATACACCGCGTTGTTATTATTTTATTTAATAACAGATCATTTAATTATATCAATAACTACACAATGATCACAGGTATAGTTACCTCATAATAGTGCAATAATTCTACTGGGATAATGTCACGGTCGATTTGACACATTATAACAGTAAAAGACGTCACACACGGCGAAGATACTATAATATTTTATTATCTTAAGATCATGAGACAGCATTATACTATGAAAAGAGAAGCAACGACCTACCGTGAAGGTACCGTGAAGGTAGGTCGTTTTCTTCTCTTTCACTGGTATAGCACTGTCTCATATATCTTATTGGTGTGTTCCGGTAGCTGAACTTGAGAGCCAGATCCTTCTAGGCTGTGTGTGCTTACCACCTTCGGCCACATCATTACTTACCATAGTGAGATTGTGGTCAAACACAAGCCTGTACAAAAAAAAAAGATAAAATATTATCGTATCGTATCGTATATGATCACTATTCAACATTCCTAAACATCCTTTCACCGTATTAAATGAATATTTGATTAAATACATACATTGTTACATAGTTTATATTAAATTATTGAACGTATGCATTTGTATTGAATGAATGAAAATATTTTTTATTCAAATAGGCCGTAGTCTGACTCTAACGCACGGTTCGGAAGGTTGCTTTTACTGAGAAGAGCCGGCAAGAAACTCAGCAGTTACTCTTTTCAAAACCAACTCAGATTCATTACATCAAATTATTTATCTAGTCTCACTGACAATATGTGTGTGTTATATGACAGTAAGGAAAAAAATATATCAAAATTATGAGTAACTTAGTAAACAAATGGATTGCAAACTTAAGCAGACCAGCCCCCACAAGCAGCACCTGTTCACAAGTATGACGCATGTGGCAGCCATCGCCCTCCTCGCACATATTATAGGGAAGTGAGCGACTCGCCACACGACGCCGCCGCAAGCAAAGACCCTAAAGTGAGCATGACTAACTTAAGCTTACTACAAATAATACAAAGATAAACTATTAGAAACTATTATTTAGTTTATACATTGTTGAATACTATATGCGCAAGATAACTTGACTCGTCTTTTTTTTATTATTTTTACGCGCAGGAACACAACTATAAGTTATTTGGCTGCAGTATTCTGTAAGGGTACTTCCCCAGTCGAGCTGCTCACTGAGCGACATATCGCTATGCTCTACCTCTCTTAAGAATTCTAGTTAGTTCTAGTGAATTCTAGTTTTTGTAGCTGGTTTTAGGACGCGCGTCCCATTCGCGAGCCAACCGATTAATGTCTATACTATAATGATTTTTCTTATGTCATAAATCATTGATTAATGTTTTTTTTTTCAGGTAAGTGAACCTTCTTCCGAAGAGCGTAAGTGACGACTTTTTTTAATACAAACAGAAATGGAAAGAAAACGTATATGAATCGCAAGTGAAACCATAGATAACCTGTCGATATGATACCTATCGTTGAATAATAACCCATACCGTAGTCTATGGTCCATTCCGTGAGCCCAGTTCGGATTGGTGGAATTTTTATTTTGAGCGTGTTTCACGAGACTAAAATAGTTAATTTAGTAAAAATTACCTACCGACGACATTTAAATGTTACAAATATACTTCAATTAAGCAGCTCAGAGATTGCCCAGAGGCCCAGAGTAGAGTAATCACGCAGGTAATGTTAAATTCCGATGTAGTGGGTGCCGCAGGCGCAGGCGCAGGCGTTCCGACACGTCATACCTACACGCTTTGTTAGATGTTAGAGCTATTGACGGTTATTTTGGTTATTCTATAGACGTTGAGAATTCAGATTATTATTAGTTAATGCTGAAAATTTGTGAAAATTTGAATACAATCTCACCATGATAAAATAATGATGATGTGGCCGAAGGTGGTAAGCACTCAAAGCCTAGAAGGAACTCATTATTAGTTTTAAATGAATTGACTAACTAACGTATTATCAATTATTGTATCGAATAATATTCTGATGTTAGAGAAGTTAGTCCCATTGTTAAAGTTTGTCATCCTATAATATGCCATTTCGAAATATCCATGTGATAATTTGGGCTTTGCAGTGAATCGTAAAATATATATTATTATGGTTAAAATCAATCGAATAAATACAAAAAGCACAGTTTACTTCATGATTTATAAAATAGATATCTCTACATACACGTATTTGTTTGTTTCTCTGGAACTACCTACCAGTAAGATTTGAAAAAATATTTTTGAATATGATAGCCCAATTTTTGAGGAAGTCTAGGATTATATTTTTATCACGGGAATGCGGGTGAAACCGCCGAGAATAGTTATTCTATATATATAAAAGAATAACTGACTGACTGACAGACTGATATATCAACACACAGGCCAAACTTCTGAGCTAGCCTGAAAATTTGCAAATTCAACCCATAAGGGGGTAAAATAGGGGAACGCGGGTGAAACCGCGGAACGGAGTGCTAGTAATATAGCTAGAGTTCAATGACAGTTCCAAATTACTTGAAACGACTTCACCTCCTATAATTGCTTCTAAGTCAAACTAATAACAAAACAAATTATAATATCCAATGTACAGTTACCTTAATTCCTTCATTACAAGTATTGTGTAAATTTACCCATAACGAATTACCTCTCGATCTATCATCGAATGCTATTAGTCGCTTTGTTTTACCGTCCGACAGACAGACAGAATGAAATGTCCGCGAGCGGTAAAATCTCATTTGTTTTGTTTAAAACCATTTATTATGATTACGTAAGCATTTTTGACAATACTTATCATTATTTAAAGTATATTGAGGGGAATATGTTCGAAGTTAGCAAGTTTATGATCATTGTCTGCTATTTGCGGCCATTTTTTTTTTATTAAATGAGACTGGGTTTGTATTTTATATCCTTCCATTTTTAGGGTACCGTTCCTCAAAAGGAAAAAAGAAACAAATAGAAGATCTTGTATAACCTCTAAGTATAGCTGAGTTAATTTCTTCGATACGTGGTAAACGCAAGTTACCACGTTGAGAAAATACATGAAGGATGTTCGTCTCTAAAGTAGTTACAATTCTAATTAAGTTTTCTAATTAAAAAGAGTCATTCATGAAAGGAAACTGTCGTTTAGACATAACTATACCAAACACGATGAAGACGGATGAAGACAAGCAATGTTCGACGTTTTCACTTTACTTTGTACTATATCACATATAGATGAAAAGTCGATTTTAATGTACACAATTAAGTGCTAATTACTTGAGTATGTAGGTAAGTCATCTGGTTGCGTAGGATTTCTTTAGTGGCATTAGAAATACTATGAGGGAAATTGTAGCAATTTTATTCAAATTTGATGTGTACTGCGTCAGAAAATTTAAAAGCAGGCCAGATTTCTTCGAGTTACAATAATTACGAAATTCTTAAAAAAAATATCAGATACAGTCCTCTGATGTTGGAATATGTTTTATATCTTTTGGGAAAAGGGAAAGTATTCAAATTACTAAAGGTAGGTACAATGTCTTTTGAACTACTAAATAGTCTGCGATGAAGGTAAAACCTAAGAACCCTTTATTAATGTGGTAAATATATATTCTGGGACACTTTTCCTTACACACGGCCATCTGACCCCAAACTAAGCAGAGCTTGTACTATGGTACACCCAGACTCAGGACAAACAGATATATTCATGCACACAAATGTCTGTCCTGAGTGGGAATCCCAAATACCCAAATATTTCGTCTTTTGTAGGATGACCAACATAAACAAATAATTAAATCATACA
Source organism: Tetheella fluctuosa (assembly GCA_951216915.1). Classification (NCBI taxonomy): domain Eukaryota; kingdom Metazoa; phylum Arthropoda; class Insecta; order Lepidoptera; family Drepanidae; genus Tetheella; species Tetheella fluctuosa. The sequence continues at coordinate 14,433,976 of OX578215.1, read as the reverse complement.
GGTAAATTTTTATTTATAAATATGATCGAGCTTAAAAAAAATCACGACGGAGGTATTCCAACAAGTTAATTGTTTTTAACACAAAGGTCGAACCAGTGTAAATCAATATTATATATGCTTGTTTGGCCATCAAACTGAGGTGCGTACGGACGGACAGCGGAACGTGAGTAAACACTATACATAAACGAGTTTATTAGACGTGTCAGTCTGTCAGTGTGTCACAAGGTTATATGCGCTGCAGGGCTGAACGCATCTTAATATCGCACCTACTTATTTTAGGGTCTCTTATTTTTAGATATTCAACATTAAGACTCATCATAGACGGGCAAGTTGGCGTGGTTGGTAAAATACCTTATCTATTAACAAATTATTGTTCGAGTATATTCCAGAATGGTTGAAATCTAATAAAAACTCTACTCAGAAGCTTTGCAAGTGTTTCAATATGTTCCTGCGATATATGCAACAAATTGGCGAACCTATACATTGATCTTCTGCAAATTTCAATAGAGATAGAATGAATATTATCGTTTCTCTTTATTTTATGATTCTAAAGGCAAGTACCTACGTACATGTCCTAAATATTCCAAGAAACAGGTTTCCTCTTCATTATCAACGGACGCCCTCCGAGGCATGTTCAGTCAATATTTTTACATTTACCTGTTTCATTAGCGTGTGACTGGCCCTGTGACACACAAACATACCAGTTTACATATACGCATATATTATTAGGTTTACCATGTTTCCGACTAGTTAATATGAACGCTATAAAAGTATTTTTTTAGTGTCATAATCGACAGCTTGTACACGTTACGACTGCAGGAGTACAAACCTTCCCTAAAAACTAGGTGGATTTATTTATAATACATAGTCTATTTCTCGGGCCCAATACGGATTTGCAGACTTACATAAGGTACCAAATTCAAAAGATTTCTCGATGTTATTCTACTTAAGTAATGTACTTATTTTGTTGGCACTTACTCGGGTCCATTTTCGTTAAAACTTTTCAACTTTAAACCAAAGTCGAAGAACACAAAAATCTAAACGTAAATCAAGAAGGTCAGCTTTAGATTACTTTTTACTCTAACAAATATTGTCTTATAAAAGTGATAGTACTAAAATTACATATATAAATCTTCAGTTAGCTCCATTTTACCATAATGTACATTATACTTATATGCAAATTAGTACTCCCATTTAAAAATACAAATGAAACTTCTTTAATTTGCATTTTTGCGACAGCACCATAGTAATTAACTAAAACAATGACCACATTGTTTGTAGGTTTGTGTGTCTAAACTAAACCTACTTATAAACATTTAATTATCGAGAGCAATGCGTACGCTCTGATTGTTGCAGTGCGAACGCGACCAGATGATGAGATATGTATGTTAATATGTGTTAAACTACTATGGTACTGTTTGTTGCTTGTAGCTACTAGACAGGAACTGAGTAAACTGTTGGAACTAATACGTTATCATACAAGTACGAGTTGTTTTATTTTTTAGGTTGTTTGTAATATACTAGCTGTTTCCCGCGGCTTCACCCGCGTTCTCGATATATTTTTTAGTTATTCTGCTATTCGGGACGAAAACAAATCCGACAAATCAAATATCATCAAAATCAGTCCAGCGGTCTTCTAACACGACATAGTTTATATATAAGATAAGTAGCTGTTCCCCGCGGTTTCACCCGCATTCCTGGGATAAAAAATAGCCTATAACCTTCCTCAAAAATTGGGCTATCAAATGTAAAAAGAATATTTCAAATCCGACTGGTAGTAGCGTTTACAAACAAACAAAAAAACTCTTCCGCTTTATTATATTAGTATAGAAAAATTAGCTCGAAAGATTTAATTTTAATATAAACTATTTTCTTCTTTAATAAGCGACACACATGTTCGTTATAAGTCTATGGAAGAGACCTATATTAAGAAGTAGACCTTTCTACTACTATAATTATTGTGATGTAAATATGGGCTTGTGTTTGTCCACTAACTCGCCCATAAAAGAAAGAAACCAAGCCTAAGGGAGCACGTTTGCCCAGAAGAAACCTATTCACTCTGGCCTTGAAATCCCCTAGATTATAGAGTCAAGGAACAGAGACAACAGTGAGCCAATTCTTGACCCCCACGCCATAATATCGTCGAGCCACTAAGCGGGCATAGTCGCGTACTATCCTAGTTGTTATAAAAGGATCTAACCCAGAGATCGCATGAGATAATATGAATTAATCTTGGCGAGATATAACGCAATCGTTCCGCGCGCCCTGGGCTGTGCACACCTGTACTACCGTTAAACATAATAATATGTTATGTATGTATGTATTAATAAAGTTAAGACCATTTACACAGGTAAATGTATATGTAAAAAAGATAAATGTGTAGGTATCTTTATATGCTTCAGAATAAACGCAATATAACCAACACCTAAACAACCCAATTAAACAAATCAAGCGTTACAAAAAACCAACATTGATTACCGTCAACGTCAGGTAGAATGGCCGGATAGTAGGTTCAAAGTCATCGGTTACTGTTGAACCGTGTCATCCATCCGACGCGGTCGGCGAGTGACGCCAAACCGTCTACTGCTAGTTAGGTTAACTACTTCAGTAAGACTGATGAGTGACCATATTAAAGAACAAAAAAAAACTTAAGTCATGTCTCAAGAATACGTTGTGGTAATCAAAAATAAGTCTTATATCATAATCATTATTCTTTCTTTCAAAATAAATTCTTTTAATTTCGACTCAAAACTTGACACATTGACGTTCTAATTCGGACATTGTAAGTGGCATCTACTTGATTTTTGGAATATTGAAGTAGCCACAACTTAAGTCTAGCTTCACATTTAGCTGCACAATCTTTGATGAAAATCTATTCCAATATCGTTTCAGAAGTTTCAAAAGGATGAAGTTTAGTCGTTTGTAGCTAAATACTATTCTATATAAACCTAATTTTCTCATTCAATCTGTCTTAATTGCTGCTGTTACTACTTTATCTAAACAAATAACATTATTATAAATCTCATAAACTACCTCTAAATACCAAGCCCTATCAAGTATCCACGTGGGATCGACACCATCATATCCACTCAAGTGTTAATCTCAAGATCTGCAGTACCCAAGATGGCGTAGAGCACGGAAGCGCGCGCTCTCTTGGTGAATAATTTTCCGCGTCCGTGGCTGCGTCGGCGCATAACTGTGAACGTTTTAATGATCCCCCCCGGCGGGCGATGGCAACAGATGTTGCTGATCCTACTTGCTATGTGAATTATCTATTTACGACAGATTGTGGCTAATTGTAGGCTTATAAGTAGATACAGTTAGATTGTAGTTGGATGTTTACTTGGTTTGTTATTGTACTGAAACAGGTAGTTACCTAGTTGTTTATAAAACTTGCGTTTGCTTTCATGCGGTCCATTTGACATTGTTAGATAAAATATTGCCTATTTTACACAATTTTACTTCAATCACAATTATTAGATAAATAATAAATTGTATATAGTTAGATTTTGAAATATAGTTGACGTATGCCGGATTGGACGTAGCTAAAATTTTATTCTAAAGGAGAATGGGCAAAAAAGCAGATTTGGCCTATAACTACCAATATTATCCAATAACAATGTTTCATATTCTAATCGAAAGGGCTCGTTTTACAGATAATTTGGTATTTTAGTGGTATTCAAGGTGGTTAGACCCCATTTTGAGCACCCAAGTACCTAAGAGATGTAGTTTAGTGATTTGAGTTTGCAGCGTATGGCAATAGATATAATTATGTATTACTTTTGCATTTAAAATGTTAGTTCTTTATTTACAAATGTCCGATATTTATTGATAAGTAACCAATACAATTATGGTTTTAACTAGTTTTAAAAGCATAAGTAATATATATGTCACCGGAAGATAACAAGATCCGCAAATTTATAATTTTTCTAGGAAATTTATAAACTTACCTAACCTAACCTAGTAAATTTATAAATTTGCAAGAATATTTTGGCATACGCCTCATAGGCAAATCATAAAAATAATGTCCTTTAAGCGCTTAAAATTAAAGTAATAAACAAAAATGCTTAAAAAACAGTTAAATATTCAAAACGGGGACCATCCACCTTAAGGCGACTCATTTCAATTATAAGTCTGGAAATGCTCGTTATAAGTCTGGAAATTAGAGACCCGTGAATTTCGCCCATTGCCTTTTCATTAACAAGAATAAATGGATGATTTTTAAAGTTCCAGAACTATCGTCACTATCCTTAAAAAAGCAAAGCCGTAAACCTATGCTGGGAATGTCCCATACTTGCAGCAGCGCCGCCTGGTGGCGCATTATCGCCTTTTTATTTATAACTCACGAATTATGCTAATTATTATCTTTAAGAGTAGGCTCTGGTAGTCTTTATGGGACATTAATGTGGATAACATTCAAATCAGTGCATAACTACCGTCGATGAACTCGAGTAAGTTGAAATTATTTTAAGCTAGGATTGTTTGCTGCCTTAGAAGGTGGATATAGTTGTTTCCCTGTGGTTTCGCTTACATTCCTGAAATAAAAATAACCTATAACCTTCCTCAATAAACAGGCTTTCTAACGCAAAAATGGTTTTTGAAATACGTTCATTAGTTTTAGAGATTAAATTATTTTTAAGAGGGATTTTTTATTTTTATTTTATTTACATATTTACAATTAATGTAAAAAATACATTAATTTATATTATGATAAATTAATTATGAATCATTCTCTCATAATTTATAAAAAAAAAAACAAAAAAAATATCATCGACCTTTTTCTTTCTTCTTTGACAAGAAAAGCACAAATGACAGGTATTTTTCATCGCGGTCATATTTACATTCTTAGAGGTTAATTATGGTCACATTAAAAGTAAAAACTATCGATGTACTTCTCCATGTAAAGATTATTATCATACTTTGGGCAATGTGGATGCGTTCCGTGATTTATCACTTTCATATCTAGTCTGATGGCTTCTTCTGCCATTTTCTTTCATAATAGTTATAACCGACATGACATCATATAGCGCCTGAATGCGATAATTGTGATCGTTGATAGCTATCCGCGATCGTGAGCGCGACCTGCGCAAGCGCATCTCTTGTTGCAGAGCTTCCTATAATAATAGGGTTATATAGCCGGCAGACTTATGAAATACCAAGTGTTAAAGTTTAATCTTAGTAAGTAAATATAGGTTGTAGGATTATTAAACTAACTAGCTTCCGCCCCGCGGTTTTACCCGCGTTCCCGAGGGATCTTACGTTTATCCCACAACACTAAACGATTTTTTCAGCTTTATAATATTATTAATTTATAATATCAGTATACATATAGTATAGATTCAAATCTATAATTTGGTCCATTTGACCGCTGAAATGCAAGAAAGAAACAAAACCAAAAGAGATGTCCTATTGTCAAAATGGGCCCGGTCTACTCCTCCCTTCCTTTAAGAATATCTAGTATGCTAAATTCAATAAAAATATATATTTAATATGTCATGTTTATCCGTCGCCATTAACTAAACAACATGTCGCATGCAAACGCTACAATCAAGTCAAATACACATTTTAAACGAACAAGTATCTGTTGCCCACCATGTGAATTAAATATACATATATCGCTAACTTCAAAGGTTTCCACGATGCTAAACTGAATGTAAAATAATACCTACACGAGATATTGAATAAATTAATATCTAATAACGAAGAATTCTCGCAATTTCAAACCCTTCAAACTCATTTGCAATAGATTCTGACGACCTGATAACTAACTACATAAGACTGCGTAATAGCATGCTAATTTTATAATAAAACTAGCTGTTCCCGGTATAAAAAAAACGAAAATAATCGGGATAAAACTATTCTATCTTTTGTTGGAACAAATCACACATTTTAAAAATCGTTAAGATCGGATACGTAGTTTTGGAGTTCATCGCGGACCAACATCGCAATACGGGAATGTTATACGTGGGGCACTCAGAAAGTTTTGAGAAACTTAAAAAAAAAACGTTTTATGAGTTAAGTTTTTTTTATTTAATCTTTTCAAAGAACTCTTCACCAGTATCTATACAAAGTTTCATGCGTCTAAACCAATTTTCGAAACACTTTTTCCAATCCGCCGCGAGACACCTATTCTATGGCCTTCTCGAACGCTGTTAGTGCATGCGGCACCCAGCGCGAAACTATCCTCCTCACGCGAAGATGCTCATGTAGAATTTCGTGAACGCTTCCTGATCCAATTTGCAGTATGTGCTGAAGCTCTTCATACGTAATTCGCCTATTCTCTTGAATTATTTTTTTCACTGCTAGCACGTTTCCTTCCGTAACAGCTATCGAAGGGCGACACTTCGTTTTTCATCCCTCAAAGTTAGTCGACCGCGATGAAATTATACCCGTGGTATACGGTTGTTTTAGAAGGGCCTTCATCAATAAATTACATTTGAAGTCTATCCTACTTTGAAATCATAAAAAATCATCGCGCGAAAGTGTTCCTGACGCAGATCTATTTTTCAATGAGACACGATAGTTCAAATTAGCTCTTAAAAAAAGTGGAGGGATGTTTTGTAATTGGAATGTTTGTATTTTTACTTATAAACAATCGTGTTTTCTAAATAAATTATAACTGGCCAGTGTCACATACATAAAAACTTTTTTTCCCAAAACTTTCTGAGTGCCCTGGTATTAAGATCACTCAGTAATCATCTAGTAAAACTATTAGCTAGGCGACACGTACCCGATGATTCACCATCTACTTAGCTTCCAATAAATTATAGCAAACCCTTGATACGAGCCAATAATCGTTATTTATAGCATTCCCTGGACCCGCTCGCTCGGTGATAAATCATACGCGATAATTGTCCCCTATACTATAGAGAGTAACATTGTATACAGGATTATCTGCATTTTGGATCTAATTCTGCCTATCGTCGCCTTGCCACTCGACATGCAAAGGACGGAAAATATTCTATGTTTATTTTTAAATGAGACTCTTTTTGTAGTTATCAGTTTTTTTTTATATATCTAGAAATAAATCTTATCTGATTTTTCATTGAATTGGCTCCTTTTTCGAAGCACTTGCTTTCCCATTATCAAGAATTTTGTTAGTCAAGGATCGAGATATTATAAAATTATCGATGCATTTTATTATAATATAGTAATTATACAAACATATTGTTGGAAAGACAATAAAAGCTTGTATATTTTTATGTATATTTGTAAATATAATCTCAATATTGGAAAACATTCTAAATTTCTTATTTAATACAAATTTATTTAAGATCTCATAATGATTAAAAATATCGATGAAACTGATTATTTAACTTACCATAAAGCAAGTTTATCTATGGTCAATCGACGGGGCATCATTTACTCCTATATTAATTTTGTAATTAATAGTGTAACAGACTGAATACCATTTCTTTTTATCAGAATGGAATTAAAATACTTATTAATTTTAAGTGCTGATATTCCTTCGTTTGCTACAGATAGAGATTCTGTTAGATATATATTATACACTAGTTCTTGTGGGAACATAGAGATAAAAAGGAAAAGGGAGTAATAGAGAGCAAGGATAAAAACTCTCTTATATAAAAACGACTTCTTTTTGAGTTTTGCAGACACAAACATACAAGTAGTAGTAACAATATATCCGGCCATCCATTCACAAACAAATCACTGTTACGATTGACGTAGAAAAGGGTGCTCGAATGCCGTGACCAAGGTCAGAAGTTTGAACTCTCCAATGAGCTTATTAAAGGGTTCCATGTTCCAAGTTGCAAATGTTTCAAATGTTCCAAATGTTCAAAGGTTCAATGTTTTCTTTGCTTAAGCTATCGTTCAAGGAAAACATCGTCAGGAAACCCGTCTGGTTATCACCCTCAAGTTGAAATCTGTCGATGAGCACCAATTTTATTTTACACATCTCCTAAAGTAAGTAAACAGATAAAATTGATCTTACAGCTAATGACGGATTTACTTTACTACTAAATAACCTATACAGTAATTTATTAAACCTATGTTACTTAATTTAAACAAATTGTTTATGTGTGTGTTCCGGTAGCTGCACTTGAGAGTCAGTTTCTAGGTTTTGTGTGCTTGCCACCTTCAGCCACGTATAAAAAAAATCTCGATGAATTCAAATCGACACTAGAACCAGTTTGTTGTTTTCACAAAAAAAACGAATTAAAAAACGTATTTCGTGTTGCACTCACGACTCGCAACTTTTTTCTTTGTTTTCCAAAGTCAGTATCTCCAACTGTTGCGCAGTCGGATGCGGCGATTATCATAAAGAAAGTGGGTCCGTCGTCCGTCTGCGTCCGCGCACCGGCCGCGCCATTTCTCCGCGCTTAGAGAAAATAATGCATGATCGCTATGCACTTTTGCCTTCGACGCAGGGGTGGCGCGTGACTGAAATAATATAGTTAAATTAGTAGTCATTATATAAACTGCTGCATTCAATATGCGCATGCGTCGTCATGATAATTGACACTTCATTAATGCTGGAGAAAATGATTTTATTAAACAAAAGCTGTTCAATATGGACGAGTGATTAAGAATAATCTTTATAGATCTCTATACTTTTCTAGACTTTTTATGTCAGCAGGTTGACAGGCAGACGGTCCATCTGATGGTAAATGGTCACCACCACCTATGGACATTTGCATTACCCGAACTTACTTCTTACATTAAAAATTAGGGCAGGTATGCAGGGCTGCGGTGAGGATCGTGGGTTCGAATCCTACTATGAGCTTGAGTTTTCGGTGTGGGTGACTATATCACGGTGGCTATATCAGTCTGCGTGACTGGCTACCACCCTCAAGTTGAAAATATATCGCCAAGCACGTGGTGGTGCGTTCCAACAGTAGCACTTGAAAGTACGTTTGCTAGATATATAGATTAAATAGATAACACTTTATTGTTACACCATATATAATTGGAGTAATAATATAAAACATAACTTACAGTGAATGTGTTACAATGGGCGGCCTTATCACTAAAAGTGATCTGTACCAGCCAATCTTTGGATAAAGAGAAGTAAAAAATATATATATAGTTAATAATGTAATATAAATAATATAATATACCTAATATAATAACAATTCCAATAAAAATTAAAATAATATATTAATTATGTCATAAATTGAAATTTACTAATAAATCTATATAATATTATAAATCTGAAGAGTTTGTTTGTTTGAACGCGCTAATCTCAGGAACTACTGGTTCGATTTGAAAAATTCTTTCAATGTTGGATAGCTCATTTATTGAGGAAGGCTATAGGCTACTTTTCATCCCGGAAAAACACAAGATCCCACAAGGAACGCGGGTGAAACGTGCTTACCAATCCGTCTGCTTCCAAACCGGTGGTAACTTCAGTAGCTTCGACAATCATAAGTGCCCTCCTAATCCCTAAATTAATAAATAGCTTTGACTTTCACTACGTTCGGTCACTTTAATGATATTCTGGTCAAACAACTTACTTATTAAATGATAAATAGGTGAGGAAGACATGTACGTCACGTGACATACATTCAAAACAACTTAAGTCCAGTTGGCTGTATTATACTAATGCTGAATTGTCTCTGTGATATGTTATCTGCGCGTGCGGTGTCACCCGTGTCACCACAGCCTTCCGTCACTTTGTTTCCGGCAGACACTTTCTACCACCTTTGTTGTCATTTTACGACGCAGGGAATGACAAAGGTAATTTCCTATATTAGGTAAAAAGTAATTATTCTATTTACAATAAAATTAACACACGAATGTAATTTGTTGTTTCCTTCTGTTAACGATTGTCTTGCGTATATTAAGGGAAGTAATAAGTATTTTATTACATGCATTCATAATGTATTATTACGTCAGATGTTTATACGTACAGTTTGTTCATAAACAATAGGTTTACACAAAGTAATCCAGACATGGTTCTGGTTGTATGGTGTGCTGCTTGTCTGTGTGAATTGGTGGGAAAACTGAGTCTCCAGAAGGCCTGGCTCTCTCCACAACTTAGGTACCAAAACATACATTTGGACGCGCGCCCCGAAAGAGATAAAGCTATGCGATAGAAAGATAGGCGATTGTACGTAAGATTTCGTCTGAACAGATTTTTTTTATTAGTGAGTGAGCTTTCTGTACGGTAGAACTATTTTTTATTCTGTGTCTCCAGTATAAAATGATAATTAAAATTAAAAAAAAAAACAAAGTTATAAAACTTTTTAAGAAAACCTTATTCATTTGACAACCCTATACAATTGTATGTTTATACACGCTGGGACATCAGATACGTTTAAATTGTTATTCATTATAATATGTTTGCTTGCGGACTTTTCATTCATTCACATAGGTAATAACACGTGAGCTTTCATGATATTCGCACAGTTTCTCTTCATTAACTTTCAAGATTCAACACACAACATGAAATTATCAATTTATTATGTATCTACCTAATTAGCGTCGGGTAATATTAGACTTCACACGGATTAAATACTTTCAAACAAGACTGAAGATATGGCTATATGAAAAGAATTTCTACTCAATAAATGAATTTTTGAATTGCAATAATAAAAAAGAATTTTAATGTAATATATTTAGTAGATACAATTGATAGATGACATTAATTTTGCAAGCTACTAGATAATTATTTATTAACCGTTTTTTCTTGTATACGATTGTAATATTTGCACGCCATTATGGCAAAACATTAAGGTACATCTTTAATTCTGACAGCTGTAATACACCATGTTTCTGGCAAATAAATTATTATTATTATTTTTAATTGAGAACGATATTGGCATTGCCTTTTCTTTATAACAGAAGGCTGATAGACAAACAGGCAGTCAGTCCACCTGTTAATAAGTGGCTACCGTCGCCTACGGACATTAGCATTACCAAGGGGATAGACAACTGGTTGGTGCAACTGCTGGAACACTGATAGGTTCTTGGGGATATATTTACAGTGTGAGGATGGTAGACAAGCTGGCGAGTAGGTACCTTGCCCAATGCTATGGTTTCCTCACGATGTTCTCTTTCACCGAAAGCTCATGTTTACTATGGATTCTAACCTACGACCTTCGTCAGCGCATTCGACGTCACTACCATTAAGCTATCATTATTTCAAAATCGCTATAATTGCTTGTAAATTAAGGTTCGATTTAAATTACGTTTTAAAAGAATATCAAATTAACCAATTCCCTACATTAATCTATCTTAGTTCCCTAACTGTTTATCACTCACTATCATGTGGGGATGATATTATACAACGCAATGTCACTCCTACTGACTGACTGTTCTGCAGATAATAACTCTAGAACTTCTTCTTTAAACAGTCTTCATAGACAAAACTCTTTCATACGAGTAGTGCCGCGGGTAAAGGCCATTCCTATTTGGAAAGTTCAAAATCCCTGACCCATATATATTTAATAGGACACAAGAATCATATTTTATTATTAAATCCGTCACTAAGCCTTGCGCGTGAGCAGCTTTCCCTTCACATAAATCTAACGTTCCCTGTGGGATACATAAATTATACAAATTACTAGGATCGCCGCACACGACGATTGCCGCTGCAAGGGATTTGTCCATAACTGACCTATTAAGCAGATACTTTGATATTTAGAAAGATCTTTATGTTAATTAGAAGAGGGATTTCAATGAGTAAATTTTGATTTAGTACTTCATTAACATAGGATCCTAAATAGATTTTAGAAATTAAAGTTAATATCTCTGGTGTAAAATGGTAAAAAAATCTTAATAGGCCAGATGACTATTTAAATGGACTGTTGTGAGTCCGGAATGAACTATTATGTACGAATCCAGTTATTTTTAAATTTCGAATGAACCTTTTTTTTTTTTTTTTTTCCTAACTTCTATGTAAAAAATTACGAATTTAAATATTTATTCCAAACTCAAAAAATGCACTTGTATTGGCCTGAATTTTTTGTTCATGCCGTTCGCGGTAGAAGCTTTGGGTCCGTGGGGGTACGAGACTCGATTTGCTCGGACTTTGTCATCCTTAAGCTTATCGAGGCTTTAGGAGACCGACGGGCTGGGAGCTTTTTTCCGCCAACGCATAAGCTTGGCCATCCAAAAAGGGAACGCTGCCAGCCTGTTGGGAACCTTGCCTTTCGACAGCTGCGGGAGCTTTGAGGATATTTTCTATATATTATAGTTTGTATTTTATACAATTATTTTTAAATTATAATTGTATCATTATAAATAAATAATAATACATTTTAAATGAATATTACAAAGTAAATGTGTAACTAATAACTATAATTTATCAATACAGATAAATTATTGTGATAATGAGAGAAAGCTAGTCAACTTATGCCCTTTCATAAGATTTGTTTAAATCATTGTTATCTATTTGAAATTACACCTATTAAATTTTATTAACAGTTAATTGTTAATGGATTGTATGATTCACTATTTTTGAGGCTTCGAGTAGAAATAACGTGACTAAATACCAATGTGTAACACAATAAAATATTAATTAAAAAACCTAGTCAAAAACTAATCGGTAATCGGGCACCTCCTGTTGTTAATGTTTTAATCTAAATCATATTTTTAATATTCATGTTTATTTTCCCTAATTTTTGAACAATAATAACTGTCTTTGAATCGTAAAACCAAGCCGTCAAACCATAGAGCGACACGGAAACACGGAACGTCAAACATACCTACCAATGGCTTTTTAGTAAAGGTTCTGTCAAATGACGGAACGTTGACATTTTCAAACTGATGCCAGTTTCTTTATGCATGTGTGCTGTTGCTGTAATAGTTTTAAACCCAGTTTATGATGTGTGTTGTATGTATTTACTTGATACGAGCAGATTTTTTGACTTCACTTGTATCGCAGGCCGTGTAGGCCCTCATGACCTCATGTCTCAACTTCTTTATTTGTCGGAGGGTAGGTAATATTGCGAGGAAACCTCCCTGTTAAATTCAATGACTTGTGAAGTTCAGTTCTACAATGAGCTTATATAGTTGAATATGGTCGTAACTTGCGAATGTACCTTTATTATGAGCTGTTATTAATTAGAATAATTACACATCAATTCAACATTTTAGTATAACAAATGCCTTTTGTTTCCAGATGTATAACGAAGTGTAGCGGCTGTGCGGTGGTAGCGGGCGGGCATGGGGCAGGCGGGCAGCCAGCCCGCGGGAGCCGGCGCGGGCGCCGCCGTGCCGCGCGCGCGCCGCGCCAACACGCTGCCGCACGAGCCACCACGGCACGCGCCCAAGGTACGGAACTTACTAAGTCTAGTCATTGATAACCAAAACCTCATCTTTATTATCAGTTCACATTACAAAACTATAGAATGTTAAAAATGTCACTGGAGAAAAAAATACTATTTTATGCTCACCAACACTCATTGATTATAACCCCACATTGCAGGTGCTGCCATCTCTCCCGGAGCCCCCGCACCTGCGCAGTACAGACAACGGTGCGATCCTGCACTCTGGGGGAACCATCAGCGGCCGCCGCCCCACCTCCGTGCAGCACGACAACTCCAGGATTCCGCACGGACATGTTGTGAGTACGAACTATTGGTACAAGCTATGAGCATTAGTGCTAGGAGAAATCTCTTAAATTAGCACATACCTACATTAAATTAACTATGTTAGTATGTTTGAGTGATATATGATTTAATTTATGACAACAAGTTGTAAGGGATCCTGGCGTGGTCTTGGATTAAAAACTGACATTCATTCTACATTTTCACATAATAGCTAATAATGCATCTAAAATGTCAGGTTTTATTATACGCAGTGGTAATTTTTTTCGTAGGTCAAGACGAAAATAATGCTATTTAATAATCTCGTCCGAAGTATTTTAGAACATTGTAGCGTGGTGTGGCAGCCCTTCTACGCAACTCACGCTTTGCTACTGAAGCGTATTCGAAGAGGTTCATGCCACACCTTACATACTCAGACAGATTAAGCAAACAGTTACTGACATACGATAATAAATTGCATCACTATAAAATGCACTCTTTCCAATCGCAGAAATATACTGGAACTAGATTTTTACATAACATATTAAGCAATGTGTAAATTGAATCTTTAATTTTAGAGCCCCAGTTAGATTTCAATTGAACAAACATCTTTAGCGTCATCTTGCTGGCGATCTGTCTTTGATACCAACTCACCAATACTACATCTTTGCAGAGATTGCTAAATAAACATAGTACATACAGACATGCAGACTCTATTGGAAAATGTCGCATAACATAAAACACAATAAGCATGTGCAGTGCAAGGCATACCTAACCTATCAGGCGCCGATGTGCGAGGACAATTTTATTACTCTTAGGTGATATGATAATTAGAACCAATTTTATATTTGGCTTTTACTAAAAAAAATTAAGTACCGTTTCGCCAAAGGTAAGGCCGCCTCTGACACAGTTACAGCATTATGATCATTTGAATCACACCCACAACTCACTTAGTGATGAAAGACCCCTGTTTATATAAAATACATCTATCCCTAGCACTCGAACGTGTATCGCTCCCGTTCTGCTGGCACGGGGTCTAACGCAGAATCCGTAGAGTTGCGGTCCCGAGAAAGGGATCCATTACATCGATCACATACAAATCTGGACCTTAGACATAATGACAGTGAGTATGTTTTACAGCTTATATAGAAGAAGAAGATAAGAATACATATGAATTACTTTTGGTAATAATTTTACTAGCAGATGTAAAAGTATTTAAATAATAATATAACTGAGTAATAATTAATGAATAATAAATTAAGAGATGCAAAAGCAATAAACATGAAAAAACCAAATTACATGGCTATAAAACCAATTTAATGAGAAAATATTTATTAATTCAATGACTTTATGACTGTTGCAGGTAGCAGTTTAAGTAAACGATTTGGATCAGAACCTGATTTAAGGATCGAAGAAGAACAACAAAAAGCAAGAAGCAATAATAATAATGTAAATAACAATAAACATTTTCGTAAAAAATATCGAGCGCCACAACCACCTACAAATGACGTAAGTAGAATGCTCTGTGAAGTAAACTAGCTAAAGCTAACATTGTAAAGGCAGTCACTCATTCGTAATTTGTTTTTTAATTCCAGCAATGCGAGGGTTCATCGCCAGATTCCAGTGAAGGGAACGCGAGACCAGAACCCCAGAGAAAGTTAAGACTGTTCAAAACGAGAAACGAAACAAAGAAATTAAATTGTAATGAAAACAAACTACCAGGCTACAGACCTTCATACAATGAATACAGATCGCTGGACCTAAATGACAATCAAGCTTTTGAGAGAAGATATAGATCGCCTTGCAAGGATAAGGAACAGCATTTGAAATATCCCGATAATAATGATATGGTACAGAGCACCGCGTCGCTTAAAAGAGAGGAAAGGTTACTGCAAGCGAGACAGGACTACAAAAAGACAAGGACGGATAGGATCAGTGGCTGTCGAGCGAAAACATCAAAGACAAGCGAACAGAACGAAGCATGGAAAACTCCATTATTAAACAGGAACTTTAGGTACTCGGAAAGGTTTAAGAAAGAAGACAACGAATTACCTGCTTTAAGGAGAGAGAAGACTTTCGACACTACTCTGATGGCGAGTGAAAGAGAAAGTCAATCTCCAAGAATAACACATGAGAGCAAACTGAAAGCTGTTGGTGATCAACTGAAAGGAAAGTTGAGTCCACTAGCAGAGACAAGTAAGCCACTAAGAAAATCTCTTCCTTCACTATTAACAAAGAATAATGAAGAAAAAGATGAATTTCAAACGGAACTCAAAAAGGCTACGAGTAGAATAAGACACGAATTAGGCAGTAAAATTAATGTAAGTGAAAACAAAACTAGTCAGAGCGATAAAACAATTGTGCAGAAACCAAACCCATCGAAAACCAAGAACAAAGTCAAAGAATCTAGTCTACCGAATAATAAACAGGATTCAAAAACGGCAAATAGCAGGCGACCTTTGTCACGTGCGAATGAAATTAAACCTAAAATAAATACACAGATTAATAACAATGCCAAGGCGGTGGTGAATAAGTATAAGTCGAGTAGTAAAGAAAGCAATAGGCCAATGCCTGACAGAGGACAAGCGTCTGGGAAAGAGTCCACTCCTGAACATTCACCAACAAGGAAAAAAGAAGCATCTGTAAATATAACACATGCTGTACCTCAAGAAAAGTAAGTAGTATTCATATTATTATAATATTTCATATAAATATTCAGAATAAATTAATCGATTGGTTAAAATTGGTATAATGAAGTCGGTAAAAAAAAGTCACACAATTTTTTTTACAATGAAAATTAAAATATAATATTATATGGGAGGGACACAGAAAAATTTGAAGATCATAGTTACAAATCAATGATGCTTACCTTTTTATTATTAATTTAAAAAATAAAATTTCCAGTCAAAAACAACCAGCGCCCTCCAAGCAGTTCTACTTCGGTATGATCGAGAGCAAACAGTCGGAGCCGCGGGACCATTTGAAGGACTTCCCCGGTTTAGGTAGCCCTATCATCGAGGAGATCGGGGACTTCCACCTCATCGAACAGAAACTGTTGGGCTATCACGATCAGGATATTGAATTTGACAAATTCAATGCCAAGTTGAAGGAAGATTGTAAGGTTAAGAATTGTGAGTATTTCTTTACAATTTGCTATTTATTTTTAAAATACAACCGAATTGAGAACCTCCTCCTTTTTTTAAAAGTCGGTTAATAAGGGAACGCTGCCAGCCTGTTGGGAACCTTGCCTATCAACAGCAGCGAGGGCTGTGAGGATGTTTTCTATATATTATAGTTTGTATTTTATACAATGATTGTAAATACTTGTTTTAAATAAAATATTTATCGATTTAAATATACTTTATACTTTATTGTCAACATGACAGTTACAAACAGACATAAACGAGAAACAAATTGAGCAAACAATTTTGGTGGACATATTGCTAAAGCGTCTTCTTCTAAGCAAACAAGGGTAATAGGAAAACATAAGATGGCTTATGCAGAATATGAAATACTAACAAAAAAATTATCACTGACTGGAGGGAGCTACAGTTTTGATTTAAACTTAATATAGATCTTATTGAAAATTGTAGGATTTATTAAATAAATATAAGTATATTGGATACCTTTGCAAACTTTGTCATATTTTTCTAGTGTCATCGGAATCTGCCCTGTCCTCGGAAGGCTCGGAAGGCTCCGGATCAGAGGGCTCATTAGGTATCGCGATGCGGCTGCGGCCCACGTTGCCCAAGAAGCAGCCTTCCATGCCTAGGTTCTCTCCAGCAGCAGCTTGGAGGCAGCTTGCCAGTTTGGATGCCCATCTTGCTGCTGGTAAGTTGGTTATTAGTTAATTTTGTAATTTTGCAGTGAAAATCCTCTTGGACTCACGAACTATCATAAAATTAATATGCTGCTCGTGCACGCTGAGCTGTCTCCCAGTCTTACACAGAAGTCATAGGCATACCTGTGGATGCAATTTATAAGTGAACATCAATTGTAAATAAACTTCAACAGAAACTTCGGAATTCCAGTAATAATAATTCAAAATTAATAAAACTTGATGTAGCAGAAAATGTTTCTCCGCTATAAATTAACCGAGTAACATTTGATGTCAATTCCACAGAAACCCAACCACTAGCAGTAGAAACGAAGATGTCAGCAGACATAACAGCTGAATCATCTCCAAGGTCGGAGCAGTCTGCCGATAAGTCGGGTGACTCCGGGATATCGGGTGACCACGCGCACAGTGATCATAGAATAGACTCACCATCAAGACATAATCTTGTAAGTTTCAAACACACGTTGGCACATAAACACACGTAGCCAGACAGGCGTTGTCCTATCATCGCACTATGCGCCGAAAGCATAACACCATTGTAAGTTTCGACCTTTCTTTGCTTCCGATTGGATTACTGGAGTAAGTCTAGGTGCTTTAAAATTGGAAATAAATCGGAGCTTCGGACACGTCAAAACTTACTATCGTGAGATTCTGCTCAAACGCTAACATAATGAAAATCTATGATCCAAGATTTACGTAGACTTGAACTTATCACGCCACTTAAAAGTAATTCATAATTCCCTGCAGGTGCAAGACCCTCCCGCCCCCTGGACACCCCAACAAGACCTGGGTGACAGCAGCTCCGACGGTGCCGGCACTGGCCTACAGCTCCAGGCAGCTGGTACAGTCGCCACGTATAGTCCAGGAGCTCAACCCTTCAGTCTGTCGCTGCCGAGGGACACACACGACCGGGTGAGTGGTGGGTTAGCTGGCACGGGATGGTAGGGGAGGGTTTAGGGTATGAAATTTTAGTGGTAGTTCAGGTTTAGTTATAGGTGGTTGGGTATACGTCCAAGTCTTGAATCTCCATTTCATCGTGTTTTTCTTTGCAGAACCTTTAAAAAATCTTGGAGGTATTTTATCATCACTATTGGTGGTAAAAATTCCTTATTTTCAAATTGCTTGCTTCGATCATTCATATCAGTCGCAAAATTACACCATTTTGTATCGTCAAAAATATATAGGAAATTTAAGTAAATAATAAAATCCTATGATTTAGATTTTCTTCCTCTGTTAGCTTTTTGGGCAACAAAACAACATAATAAGTGTGATAATGGCAAAATTAATGTTAATCATCATGTTAAAGAATATAATAAACATTTAACAATATTTTAACTCATCTTAGATTATAATTTGTGTAGATTATTAACCAACGATGTGACTAACCAACTAAACACTCCTCTAACCTCCCGTGTTAATTTTGCTGAGGAGGAGTAAAGGTAAATAACTGATTAATCCTTACTTAGCTACTTGTATATACCTACCTGCTTATATTTGCATATTGATTAATCATAAGCTAGTCTACTATAACTCTTTACAACTCAATATTCTGCATTTTATAGCACATTGTTACGAGAAAATCATAAACACATGATCAAGGTTTATTTATGTACCTACTTATTTATATCGGCTATAGCATTCAGGATAAAAGTACTATTGAAATTAAAATTGAACTATATCATAGATATCTATACTTCCATAAACTTAGGCTACAAGAAAGATTTACTATCCTTTATCTTCCTTCCGCTATGATTGTCTACTATGATTCCGCTACGTTTATAGTTTTTTTAAATTGACTCTCTTAATATTCCTGTTTTGACTGTATTTATTTGTAATTATTTCTTTCTATATTTTCTTTGTTGGTTGATTTGGCTGATTCGTCACCTTTACAATTGCCTGTGTATACTTATTTTAAATTCTTCTACTTCCTGATCCTGATACAATACCATATTACCCAGTTTTTAAGCATCCATTATAATCATCAGTTTGTCGTTATAAAATCATTACCTTTATTCCTCATCAGCTAACAAAAGAACAAACAAGCCCCGCGTAGTTTAAAGCGATGTCGTGTTTCTACGAATGCTTCCAGGGCAAGCAGTTACAGCAAGGATTCAACAGCCTGCAGAAATTACGTAAATCAGTGTCCGGAGCTCTTGGCGCTGCTTTAGGTTCCAGAAGATTTGATATAGAACATGAACCTATGCTTGAGGAGCCGGAACAGAATTGGTTCTTAACGAAATCAGCTCCAAACTCCTTGAGTAATCCACTCTTGTTCCAACAGCCAGCAAGAGCGAAGGGTACCACCGATGAGGATGTTATTAAGGAGGAGTCGTTACCGCCTTCTGAGAAGGTAAGTTTGGAAGATACACAATTGGGTGATCAGGTTTATAGGACTGTTTATATAACTGGAACCTTAAATTGATAAAATAAATCTTTATATAAATTACTGACTTTAATAAGCTGTATATTTTCCTCAACATGGCCGCATCTGTAAGAATGTAGCTATTATATTGGACGCAGATTTATTTTGATATAAATTAATTTCTGCTGATTTTTTACTCTGTCTTATTTATGTGACCTTCCACACATACCCATGTCACGTTGTTAAAAAAAAAAACAATAAAACAATATTATTGCATCACCATGATTTTTGAAGACATGATTGTGATTATTGATAAGTAATACTTGAAATGTCCTTTTGTTTAATTTCTATTTAGAACTTTTTCTTGTCTAATTTATTTGGGATTATATTTTCAAATGTATCTTCATTATCCAGGAGGAGTTAGGCACCTGGAGACCAGGCAATTCGTACTTATCATGGGGTGGTCACGTCATGTACTTGCCGCCTCCGCCTGCAGCAGACCAGCCGTTGTCTATGCTCGGACCTATTGATAGGCCTATTAGGTAAGTTGGTTGTTTTGTCGACAATTCTATCAATCAAAAATTAGATATATTCAATATTGTACTGTGTTATCCCAAGAGAGAGAGAGACAATAATAGTCTCTTCTACCTTCCAAATACTGTATACCCTCTGTTTCAAAAGCAGATTTTGTTTCTATAGGAGCAAATCGAGCGGTTGCCTGGAGGTGTCGGCGCGGCTGGCTCGCGGCGCACGTGCAGCGTTGGCGGCGGAGATGCGCGAGAGAGAACGATCCGCCTCGCCCGAAGTGACGCGCGCGCTGCCTGCAAGAGTACACCCTGCTGTTACTGTAAGTACACCCTTATATTATGAACATTTAAATTTTAGATTTTCGTCATCTTGTGGCTGCTCATTTTTTTTTTTATACTACTTAGGTGGCAAACAAGCTTACGGCCCACCTGATGGTAAGCGGTTACCGTAGCCTATAGACGCTCATACCACCACGGGCAAAGTAAAAACAATT
This sequence comes from Tetheella fluctuosa, assembly GCA_951216915.1. Lineage (NCBI taxonomy): Eukaryota > Metazoa > Arthropoda > Insecta > Lepidoptera > Drepanidae > Tetheella > Tetheella fluctuosa. The sequence goes on along the minus strand of OX578215.1, from coordinate 14,413,262 downwards.
TTATATACATAGTACAAGCTCTGCTTAGTTTGGGGTCAGGTGGCCGTGTGTGAGGAATAATGTCCCAGAATATTTATTTATTCATTCATTCATTCATTCATTCATTCATTCATTCACTCATTCATTCATTCGATTATTCATTCATTCATTCATTCATTCATTCACTCATGCATTCATTCATTTATTCATTTATTTATTTATATTTTCCCTGCCAGGGGTATCACTCACGCGTTGCCAACCTTGAGACATGAAGTTGTTAAGTCTCCTGTGCCTGTAATTTCACCGGCTCCCATACCCTCCTAACCGAAACACAGTAATACAAGTGCATTACTATTTCACGGCGGAATTAGATATGGTGGTAGTACTTCCCCGGGCGAACTCTGCACTAAGAGTTCTACTACCTTCCAAAATTCCTACATAAATACAAAATTCTTACATACCCTCCAAGATTCTTAACGAAACGTGTTCATTTTTAAGAAAAAAAAGCCGGTCTGGGCTCAACTGGGCTGGATGCGAGTGGCGAAATACCGAAAAGAGTGGCGCGCTTTGGGAGAGGCCTATGTTCAGCAGTGGACGGATAAAGGCTGATGATGATGATGATGATGACGTCTCCAAAAAATCTAAATTCATGATTGAGCAATGACAAATATACGTATGGTATAGGTGCTAAAAAAACTAGGTGTAGTTTTTTTTTACGAGACGTAAAATTCTTGTTTACTTTAATAAATTCACTTGACAAGAGACAAGTGAATCTCTCATTCATGAATTAATGACAGACCTCAAAATTACGCATTTATGATATTCGCAAATTAATTTAATAGAAGATTTAACCTAAATAGACCTACAATTAAGTTTGTAGATTTAGGTACACATAAAGATATAAATACTTATGTTCAATACTTTCCAAAGCAAACATTATAACATTATGATAGGTTTTATCATGATTATGTTCCAAAGTACCTATTCAATACTTCACAACAAATAGGTACATTATCTGTGGTACACTTAATGCTATTCTCACGTCGCTTGCCAAACCGGTGATAACTCATACACCATTTGTTCTAAGTCGGTTAACTATTAAGCAACTATATCCATTACTTGAAATGAGGCTATAAAACTAGCGATACCATAGCGTAAAAGCGAAAAAAAAAGGAAAAAATGGTATAGTCCTTTTCTCATCTCTGAAAAACTGCATGATTTCAATTTCATAAATGACACATTTTATCAGCCGACGATATAAAAAATACGCACAAAAATCGTCTTTATTGACGGGCCGGTTGGCGTGGTTGGTAAGATAAGATATCCTATCTATCACGCTACAGGTCGTGGGTTCGATTCCCACTCAGGACAAACATTTGTGTGCATGAACATGTCTGTTTGTCCTGTGTCTGGTTGTAATTATCTATATATGTATGTATTTACAAAAGAAAAGTACTATGTGTCGTATATCAGTTATCTGGCTTCCATAGTACAAGCTCTGCTTAGTTTGGGGTCAGATGGCCATGTGTGAGGAATAATGTCCCAGATTTATTTATTTTATTATTATTTATTTATGTACAAAGAAAAGAGTAGGTATATGTCACGCGTACATATGCATTGTATTATGTTTACTCCGAAACAAAATCTGTATCGTTTAATTTCGTCAATTGGACGGTTGACGGGTATCGAACCATACCAACCGGACAAGCTATAATCTATTGAAATGGGATTACGTTCATTTCATCTCCATGACAGCGAAACGTATTTGTTACTTACAATATGCAGTCCATAGTCATAACGCTACCGCCAATGAAACAACAACTTTTATGGCCCTCATTTTTAGAGTAACGCCATCTCAATGCCTTTTGTCGTGGATAATCTAATTGATTACATTTAATAACGCAATGTGGAGTTTAAAATGAATCGATGCTTTAGAGTTACCTTGGATTAAATGGATTAGTGATCTATGGTTGTAGTAGAGTTATAGATCAAGTGGCGTTATTGATAGTGATTGATTTGTCTATAGTATATTAGTTATAGTATAGCATATTGTGGGAATGAACAATGATTAGTTTCATGTAAGACAATATATATATACAGTATCGTACAAATAATAGCATAAAATACACCATAAAGGAATCTAAATGTCCAAAAAATCATTTTTTACTGAACCAAAATTATACTAAGTTTTCAATACTGCTATGTTATTCTGTACTCAAACTCGACAGTGAAAACACGAAGTGACTATTCTCTGTCTCACTCGTGAACTCCTGATTACCGAGTTTCGCGAGGGAGACAGACAATAGTCACTTCAAGAATTCACTGTCGAGTTTTAGTACAGAATAGCATAGCTGTATATTAATTTATTCACGTAAATTTTAGTTTAGATGTTAGTGTAATAAAAATCAATTTTATTTTTAACTAATAACGTGAAATGAAATGAAATATTCTATTCATTCAAATACGGCTTCACAGGTACTTATGAATTGTCAGACCCTAAGGCACGGTTCGTAAGGTTTTGCTTAAATAGTCTTTTCAAAGCAAACATAGATTTATTGCATAAATAAGTGTTCTGCAAAAGTGAACTCTACACATAAGCATTGTAGTCATTCAAATATTCATTAAATGTAATAGTAAGTCTTCTGTACTAAAATGAAAATACAGTTAAAAAAAAAAGTAATTACAATTTTAGTATCGTGGAGGTAAAATAATTTTCTCAAAATAAAACTTATAAACCAATCAAAGAACAATCTCACGCAGATGCGACATAACCTCATCATAACTGTACACCACTAAACGGTTCACAAATTCAGACCCACCGTTTAGAGTCAAACAGCGACTTATTGAATAAGATCTCCAAACGGCATTGTGTCATTACGCCTTAATTTCATCGCCTTCCGTCTGTTCCCACGCTTTGCATTGTCCCACAAAGAGTTCTCACTATGTGACTTCCTTGTATTTTGGATCATGTATTTTAGGGTACAATATACGTATAAAAAAAATGTGAATACAACCCGGGTATAATTTATATGTACAAACGTTCCTCATTTATCGCTCTTTCTATTAGTGAAAACCATAATAAAATCCGTTTAGTGATTTAGAAGAAGTAAGCGGAGAAACAAACAGAGGCAGATAGCGGCTTTGTTGTATAGGTACTATTTCTGATTGACTGATTGGTGATAAACGAAGAACCTAAACCGCTGGATCTAGAAACATTAAATTTAGAGAGTACCTACCTATGTTCCTTTGTAGTATTTTTTTTTCATTTTTGTGTTTATGCGTATAATATTTCTTTAATAATTGTAAAATATTAACATTGCCAGATTGTCTAAAAAAAAAAACTAAATATATTTAAAATGTAACCTTGCTGAGTTTCTTGCCGGTTCTTCTCAGTTGAAGGCGATTTCCGAATCGGTGGTAACTTCAGTAGTTTCGACGTTCATAAGTGCCCTCTTAGGGCCTAAACTGAATAAATGACTTTGACTTTGTCTTTGTCCTTTTGTAACGTAAGGATGTAACTAAGAAAGATACTCCATTTTATATAAAAAAAACATGTTCGATAACATAGTCGGAAAAATTAAAGGTGTTACAATACTAATAAAAAATAACGGAACCCTTTGCGTGTGCTTCTAATTCAGACTTGACTATTATTTTGTACAGAGAAGATTAATATCTGTTTCAATTTGCACAACCTTGTTTAAGAGTCTTCCGCGTAGATTTGGCCAAGTCTTTTGTTTCACTCGTACTGCTTTAAAATATGACTGACATAAATATTTTATACCAGAAGTGTATGAAAATATAGATACTTAGCACATTGCAGATCCCATAAAAAAATGCAATAATTTTGGGTTTCGAATATCTTGCCGTAACTATACACTAGCATCTTGAAACTTAACAAATTATTCATTAAAATGGTGAAATAACTTTTGACCTGGTGCTATCGTCACCTTTCTACCATCACACCGCTCGCCGGCGATGTGAACCTCATCCCCATATCAAAGTCAAAGCCAGTTCAGTTTAGGCCCTAGGAGGGCACTTATGAAGGTCAAATTTACTGAAGTTACCACTGGTTCGGAAGTCAGCCTTCAACTGAGAAGAACCGGCAAGAAACTCAGCAAGGTTACACTTTTTATATATTATTTTTACTATCCATATTATAGTCCATCATGCGACATAACAAATGAAAGGGTTTGGTATGAGAAATACAAATATATATTGTATAATTTTTCAATGAAATATATTTTACGTTATTTTAAAGTGTGAGGTTTGAAGAAATTTACAACTTTTTAAAGCAGTTTAAATAAGAAATTGAGACGATTTTGAAAAAAGTAACTAGATAAGATTATTGTAGAGAATTGTAATCTGAATACATTACTTGTTTTAGTCATATTTTTTTCGTGGCATGAATTAGACCTTCTACGCGTGGAACGTAAATAGAGGTATGTTTAAAGCCTCACAAAGCTAATATAAGTGGCGCCAAATTAAAAAATAAAATATTTATTGTAAACTTCAAATTTCACACTTTAAAATAACGTAAAATATATTTCATTTATTGCTTTTCTGATGACTAAAAAAAAATATTTATTTTCTGATAAATTACGCAAGAACACTGATTTTAGGGAGACTGGAGCCTTAAGTTGCTTGTCAGCCCTCTTGCATAACAAACAAGGAAAACAATTGAATCATATTTGTTTGTTTGAAAAACAATAGATACAATCATACTTGTGTTGATGTGTTACAAATACATTCCATAATAGATACAAATCGCCACAATGATGATATCACGTTGATTTCGTAACGCAACGCGAAACAACGCAACTAATAAGGACTCCTAATAATTAACACTTCGCTTCGACAAACCTGTCTAACACTTTTTAATAATGATAATATATTCAGAGTACATATATAACATAACATATATAAATACATTTAGGTATTTTAGCGTTGTCAATGAATTTTCATTGAATTTTTCTTCATCAAAAACGTATTAGGAAGACCGAGAGGTAACCACCTAACTGGCTACCACTTTCAATGTTGAAAACTTTGTAGCTAGGCACCTACGTGTGTTCCGGCAGTTACACTTGAGAGTCTTCTAGGCTTGGTAAAGATCGGCTTCAAATTGGCAATTTCCCTGGTGTTGCTACTGTCTATAGCCTTTTGACATAATAGTTACAATGGAATTTAGTGGAAGTAATATTATAGAAATATATCTTTGGTGATTTGACGTGAGCGTAAAGACGTAAGGACATAAAGTCTTCACAGAAAGAGATATCCCCATATCAAAATCGGCCAATTAAAAGCCTTTTTAAAAGGCCCCATTTGACTGGAAAAAAAGAGACAAACATATTGCGTCAAGGCGAGACAACCTCTTGCCAAAAGTGTATTAAGATGGTCATGGATAGTAAAGACATTAGGGGTATGTTCCGATATACACTGCGAGCACTGTAAGGTGTGACATCATTTAGTATACTGAGAAGCCGTTCCTTTATAGTTAGCTATACTGGATACTGTTTAAAACGGAACGCAATCCAGTATACTGTGTGTCATCCACGTATATGTAAACTGTCATTCTGGACGCCGTTGATCACGTGATCATAGCACTGAGAGCACCTTACCTCGAAAACGCCAGTGCTCACAGTACAAAAATGGCGACGATTTATGACGTCATATATTTCCCTAGGATACTGCGGCAGTATACTGTCATCTATAACGGAACAAGTTTCTCCCCAGTAAGAGTACTGAACAGTGCTCGCAGTGTATAACGGAACATACCCTATATAAACCTATTACACGCGACATATCCACGTGTAACACTATATAAGGAATACATTTTCTTATCACTACGTTCAATGATGTCACATCACCAGCTAAAAATCGTATGTAAATGCGAAATGATTCGAGACCCATTGGTATTCACCACGGGACAGCCATTGTGTCCTCAACATGCCACAAGCACCAAAGACATGACTTATTTGTGTCTATGGACCTTGTTGGTCGTGACCTCGAAGGTTTTAAAGACCCTAGGTTACCTTCAGTAGCTGTGGGAAATTATATAGACTCTAGAATAGAACTTTATTGTCAACTTACCGCCCCGCGGTTTCACCCGCGAACTCCCATTTTACCCGCTTAGGAGTGGAATTTTCAAAGATCCTTTCTTAGCGGATGCCTACATCATAATAACTATCTGTATGCCAAATTTTTGCCCGATCCGTCCAGTCGTTTGAGCTGTGCGTTGATAGATCAGTCAGTCAGTCACCTTTTCCTTTTATATATAAGACAGAAGAAGATAGGCGAATAATTAGTAGTTCAAAGTCTACTAATGTCGGGAATACAATATGATACAGATACGGAATTTTAAATTATAACACAACTAGCTGCCGCTGCGCGGTTTCACCCGCGTTCCCGAGGGACCTTGTGTTTTCCCGGGATAGCAAGTAGCCTATAGCCTTCCTCGATAAATGGGCTATCCAACACTGAAAGAATTTTTCAAATCGAACCAGTAGTTCCTGAGATTAGCGCGTTCATCCAAACGAACAAACTCTTCAGCTTTATAATATTAGTATAGGGATCTTATGTTTTTCCGGGATAAAAAGTAGCCTATAATAGCCTTCCTCGATAAATGAGCTATCCAACGCTGAAAGAATTTTTCAAATCGAACTCGCACTAGGCACTGCGTAGTTCCTGAGATTAGCGCGTTCAACCAAACAAACAAACAAACAAACTCTTTATAATATAAATATAGATAAAGATATATATTAAATATTGGTATATTCACAATTATAAAACTAAATTGGTACATCACAGTACATTCCGCCCAGCGATTTTACTCTTATTTAACGTTGAAGGGGTTATCCCCACTATATCCAATCAACAGAAGCAGACTCAGTTTTAAAACTGTTATGACAGTTAATAAGTTACGAGTATACTAAAGCACCGTTGGTTTCCATGGTGATTCTCTCTATTATGTACAAGTATCTCACACACGTTTAGTATTCACCCAAGTATCGGATCAAAAGGAATCCTAGCGGAATCTATTCTCAAAACCCAATCCACGCCTGCGCTGTGCCAGATTACACAATTCCATTTAACTTCCTAATAATTTATTTGAACGTTTGAATTAATGATATCTTACTCAAATACCATTTTTACTCTGTTGTATAATGTGGAATAATAATTTCGTCTATCTAAAACTGGTTATACTGGTAAATTAAATTACATACGTCCATTTTTAAATGTCTTAAAAAAAAATATAATGTCGTTTAAATGAAAAACCATTTTAGAATTTCTAGTGTTAATTAAGCTAAAAATGTATTTCTTTAAATGTCACATTCTTTAAGGAAATGTAAATTAAATAATTATGACAACACAACATTACTGATTAAAGCATGTAACACTATTAAATAATTTGCCTATTATGTTGCTTTTTGCTTAATTTCTGGTTAAAATGGTTTTTTTTTCTACAAGAAATTTAAATATTTATTACATTTTATACTTATTAAAAGTTAATACTATTGACAATAAAGACTTTAAAGTAAGAAGCTTACCTATATAAAATAACCTATAAAAATTAAGAAAACGATAAAGTTCTAAAAATTATAGAAACTGAAGTGATAAATAATTAAATGCTAGAAGATTTACTTGGGTTCACAAACAAAAACATATCAACGCGTGTCATTATAATATGAAAATCACTAACGACATGATTTTCTTCGTGTGATTACGTCGGTGGATTGTGGTGGGAGGATGAGCGCACGCCGAGTCGTCTGCGCAACACAAACACACGCACGTGGTACGCCCGCGCACCGCACCTGTCCGCGACATACGTTACCGTACTCATTGCGCGATTTGTTCATCAACTAGTCGATACTCTTATTTTGATTGTGCCTGCTGATTTTAAACGGTTAGTTGATATTTTAGTTTTATAGTGTTGTTAGCAAAAGTTATTTAATTTTTATATATTTAACCTTTATTGTCTTACTAAAATAAAAGTGTTGAATTTTAATAAAATGTACTCAATACAGTACTTTCAGTACTAACTAAAATCAGGAATAATGGGCGTCAGGATATTTGTAATAAGTATTTTTGTGTATTATTTAGATAATGTTGTTCAGGTGTTAAAAACATCATACATGAATTGTTTATTTATTTAGTTCCGTGACTTAATATTTATTATCGTCGAGTTACGTGCTATTTTTCAAGTCGTGAAATAGAATTGAATGACATGTTATTACATGCGCTAATAATCATGCGCGGACACCAAGATAGGTAGTAGTTATTATAAAAGAATATACTTTATAATCAGTTGTTTGAAAATTACAATCAATATGTTATTTAAAAATAAAATGTACAAAGAAAAAAAAATCAAAAATAATCACTTTCCTTTCGTTGTAGAAGTTAAGCAAAAATAAAATTACCTCGTAGGTAATTATTCATGTATGCACTAATTTCTGCCCGGTGGTTTCCCCATTATGACCCGATCGATAAGAATCATCCAATTCATTCAAATCTAGCTTTTACATAGTGATTGAGTAACAAACACACAAACATTCGCATTTATGATATTAGTAGAGGTTCCTCATCAGTAATAATTACTGTACATTATTTCATTATTAGTACATATATAACATAATAAGAGGCATTGAGCATGGGTAATAAATATAATTTTACAGTCGGTTGCGCCGGCGCAGACGGCTGATGTTTCCTTGCTTACTAATGTGTTATTATTCATGCATTTGCATAACGAAAGTTGTAAGAGGATTTTACAAGCGTACACTCAATTATTGCCTTTGTGATTATCTGCTATGTGAGATTTGCCTTTTACTTTCATGAGTTATTTAGAATTAATGCTTATTTATTAATTTATCGTAAGTTTAATGGTCAAACTGGTGCGAGAGTTGCTCTAGCCATTATTTATTATTTTACGCGATATCAGAGTTAGCCCTATAATAAAAGTTGTTCACATTGATGAGTACTTCCACCCCTGCAAGTATTGCCAGTGATAACAAAATCACCCTGTATAATATACCTATACTTATATTATAAAGCTGAAGAGTTTGTTTGTTTGTTTGAACGCGCTAATTTAAGGAACAACTGGCTCGATTTCAAAAATTCTTTCAGTATTGGATAGCCCATTTATCGAGAAAGGCTACTTTTTTCCCGAGAAAACACAAGATCCTCGAGAACGCGGGTGAAACCGCGCGGAAAAGCTATGAATTACGTACCGTATTACGTACATACGTATTACCTTCCTCATAAATCACTTCGTCCATTGATGATAACCGTATGAATCCGTTCAGCAGTTTTTGAGTTATTAAACAGATATATTGGGATATAGCGGAGGGGAGATAAAAAGTCAAAAAATGGGCTATCCAACATTAAAAGAATTTTCCAATTCGAACCAGTAGTTCTTGAAATTAGCGCGTTCAAACAAACAAACAAATAAACAAACTATTCAGTGTTATAATATTAGTATAGATTACCTACCAATTATTGTGTTGTGGCACACAATAATTGGCAACTTGGTTCCTAGCTTTCATGTGCCAGTAAGAGTGCCAAGTGATGATGATGATGTAAAACCTTTTATGAAGAGCTGTGAGTCTCATACGGATATGTATGATGAGGCCTTAACCTTACCAATCAGGGTCATATAAATGCACATGGCATCAAATTTAAATAATAATTTTATTCAATAAACTGTTATATTGGTTACGGTCTGCAGCGCATCATCAAATTATTATGTTGACAGTCGACACCAGTTGTCCTTGCTCATCTTGTTGAGTTTTCTTTATACAATAGAATTTTAATACTGTACCAACTGTGAAATCACGAAATATCTGTTGTTACATACAAAAGTTCGATACCTACTTAAATTCAAAGACAAAGTCAAAGCCAGTTCAGGCTTGGAGGCCCTAGGAGGGCACTTATGAAAGTTGAATTTACTGAAGTTACCACCGGTTCGGAAATCAGCCTTCTACTTTAACTGGGAAGACTCCGGCAAGAAACGAAATATTTTTATTTTCACCTAGCTGTTTTCCTTCTTCAATAAACGGCTTTCTAACACAAAAAGATTTTTTCAAATCGGATCAGTAGTTTCGTAGATTATCTCCTACTTATAATTGTATGTGTAGATTTATTTAATTACCTACATCAAAATCATATCGTATTGGTAAAACCTGTTTCATAAAAATTAAATTTAGGTAAATGTAGTCTTTAACTTTTGTTTGATTATGTTGAGTGCTCTCCTTTATATTTAATTGATTTAATTGAGATTTTTATACATTAACTAGCTGTCCCCCACGGTTTCACCCGCGTAGCGGTATAAAAAATTATAAAAAAGCCTTCGACTTATTTTCAGACCTACCGAATATGCACAAAAATTTTCATAAGAATCGGTCAAGCCGTTTCGGAGGAGTTTGCTTTGCAGACAAACACTGTGACACGAGAATTTTATATATTAGATAAATTCATTACACAATAAATATATTCACTATTATTATAAGATTCATAAACGATTAAATACATGTATATCTTCGGGTCAAAATCATAGCGTAAAAAAATTATATTTTTATTGTTAAAACGCAGATAAATAGGTATACTTTTTATTACACTATAATTAATTAACACCATGCTCTTGAAAAACAATCGTAAATTATATTTTTTTTTTTTTTGTAAAACTCTTCAATGTATCGTTGATCGACCTTGCGGATGAAATATTCTTGTTTTACCTCAACCATGTCATGACTATAGTGTCACGTTTTGCAATAAGTGGGTGTTTAGCATAAATTAATTATTTATAGGCTTTACATGGTTTGAGTTGGAAAAATGGGAAATTACTAGTTATGTAGCTTTGTGTATAGGTCACGCTTTATACAGACTCATTTGAATTAATTACACGAGAGATTATGGTAGATATCTTGAGGAGAATCACAATCAAATATGAGCAATTAATGTAAAATATATAACTTCATTTAAAAAAACGTTTTTTTTAGAGTCCGCTCTCCCCGTACTCATTATGCTATGGTTTCCCTAGCTTATTGTAGGATTCGAATTCACGACCGCCGTGGCATCTGACATCAAAATCACTGAGCTATATCTAATCTATTTCCACACTTCTTCTTAGTCCACTGTTGTACAAAAGCCAGTCCTAAAGCACGCTCCTTCCCGTTCCTTGCCATTCGCATCCAGACTACTTTTTGATATAATTCAAAACATATTAAGAAAACTAACTAAGAAACAATGCAACCGTTAAGTTTTTACATCTATACTTAAATAAATTACATAACAAATGAGTTTGTTTCCTATTTCATAGGTATATTTGTGAACAGATGCGACTTACGTAATGATGTTAAGTCATTTGACCCCACCCTTGTACTGTGGTCGTAAACACAGATACCTACTTATTTATGTACCTACATGAAAGTTACGACACTTTTTTTTTGTATAGGTGATAAAAATAATTAACATTATAGTGTTAGAGCCAGATATTCATTAATTAAGTTTCTGAAATTGGCCCCTAATTTATCAGGTTATCTTAATATTATTGTAAATGTGAGAGTATGTATGTTTGTGACTCAATCACACAAAAATGAGCGAATGGATTTGGATGAATCTTGGAACTTAGACAGAAAAGGAAAACATAATATCCCTCGGAAGCGCGGATGAAACCGCGGGGCAGAAACTAATTATTTTATATTTATTTTACTTGTTTTTGTTTTTTTTTTTTGTGTTTCTACTTAAGTACCTATATATTGTTTTGAAATTGTTAAAAATAAAAGCCAACATACCTAGTCAGATTTTGCAAAAAAATGCAGAGTTTTTTACCCGTTCTGTCTCAGTTGAAGGCTGACTTCCGAACCGATGGTAACTTCAGTAGCTTCGACGTTCATAAGTGCCCTTCTAGAGTCTAAAATAGCTTTGACTTTGACTAAAGACCTTTAATAAATCCTCCTTTACACAATTTCGAATATTCATTATCTTTGTATAGATTTTTATGCTTAAATAAATTAAAGAATATAAAACCTTATTTCAAATTAAAATGGATTTAAAATTCAAAATCCCGTTATGAAAAGAAAATCCCAATAGTGTCAATATGGAAGAATGCAGTAAAAACGTTATAAGAATAACTTGACTAATAAGTTTAATACACACAAAATACTTATTTTGATGGTCGTAAATCGAAAGGGCTTTGCTATGTTAATGAGGTTTCACATGTTGAATACAAACAAACAAACGGATGAATTAACATTCACAGAGCGTTGTCTCCATTCAAATAATACTAAATGAATTTGCGTTGGCAACTATAAACTGTTTTTGTCATTCAATAATAAAAATATTTCTCTTCATAAAACGTGTATTAGTTTTAATGATAATAAATCAAAAGTTGCGTTAATTTATTAATGTAATAAAATCTTTTATACACAACATCCAGTAGTATATATCACATATCTCAGTTAATTTGGTATCAGATAACCGAGTGTTAAAAACAAACCATTTTTTTAAATTTCTATCACATTTTATAAAAATTCCCTTGTCACGATGTTGTCCGCGATGAAATCCGAAACTACTTATCTGATCTTAACGTATTTTTTTTTTAATGTGTGATTTGTTCCAACTTAAAAGATAGGATAGTTTTTATCCCGTGTAATTCCTTTTTTTATTTCAAAATTAACGATTATACTGAGATCGCGGATATAAGCGTAGAGCGGGGAACAGCTATACTCTTATATTTTGAGTGAGCAATTAGCGCACTGCCATGACAAATGCGTTATATTTTTAATTGATAACAGTTGTGTTATGGTATCACGACAGTTTTGTTCCGTATAATGTAACGCTCTATACGTGCGACAACCGTTTTTTATAACGGTATATTATGCGATATAATTTAAAAAAACTTTCTTGTAGTTAATCTAAGTCATTAACTTAGATTAATTACGTCAAAGAGCTATTTAGTAGAGCCGAGTACGTTTCCTAATGAAAGGAACGATTTATATATTGATATTTTACTGCAAAGTTGGCACAGAGATAGATTATATATAGTCTGGAGTAGCACATATGCTACTTTTTATCCCGGGAAAAGATAAGATCCCTCGGGAACGCGGGCGAAACCGCGGGGCGCAAGCTATGTATAATATTATTGATCTAAGTAACAACATGTCAAGCTTTTATTAAATTAATTAAATAAAACCTTATCAATAAGCATCGAATAAGCAGAAAGCCAGAGATTTATTGTAACTAGTTTGTTTTATTACAATATTGTCAGTGAGGACTGAATTTTTAAAAATAAATTTAATAGCGGAAATGCCAAGACTGATCCAAATAAATTAACCTTTTCGACACATAAAATTATAACAGAATTAAAATCCTTTCTATTGACATTTCTTGAAGTAACGGGTACCTGCCGCCATTTTATTTCGGTGCATTTTTAACCTTGTAAAGAATAATAAATATCTTTGATAAATACAATATTTTCAATCGTGTGTCTGTCACTATTGTAATGTTTATTTATTGCTTGTTCGTGACGATGTTGAGAATTAAAATATTACATTAAATAAAAAAAATATATAAAAAATGTAACCTTGCTGAGTTTCTTGCCGGTTCTTCTCAGTTGAACGCGAGGAAGTCGTTCCAAACGGGTGGTAACTTCAGTAGTTTCGACGATCCTTAGTTCCCTTCTAGGGCCTAAACTGAATAAATGGCTTTGACTTTAAAAAATATGTCACTAATTTCATCTCCGCAGTTTTATCCGTGGGGATTATTCTTGTTTTATTCCAAGGTATAAACTATCTATGTGCCAAATTTCATCAAACATTATACCGTAATTCAGTCACAAATACACACACGATCGCTTTTATAATATTAGATGGATTTAAATGCTATTAAAAATTATATAAGTTACTCGTAAGTTGCATATACCAAAATTAGTACCCAATTATTATTAAATTTATGTTTTATTCAATGTATTCTTAATTAATCTAATTAATTGCATTCCAACGCTATGATATTTAGATTATCTAAAATAATTCATTAATTATAATTTTTATTTACATATTTACAATTAAAGTAAAAAATACAAACTATGATATATAGAAAACATCCTCAAAGCCCTCGCTGCTGTCGATAGGCAAGGTTCCCAACAGGCTGGCAGCGTTCCCTTTTTGGATGGCCAAGCTTATGCGTTAAAATAATTATAACGTAACAAACACAAAATAATTCACTCCTAACGTATTGTTAGGAATTTCTGCATATTTTTGATTATTTCAAATTATAAAATTACTTAACAGTAGCTATTATTCAAATGCCGCATTCTCACGGTTGTTTCGAATGAAGATAATCGTATTCTTTATACAAAAGCGTGTTGTAGCTTTTCGTATTTAGCTTCGTATTTAGTAAAAACTATGTAATTATTGAATTTACATCCTTATTCTTATATACATGCTGTGCATAATAAAGTGTTTGTGTACTGATTTGGGTGCATTTGCGCAAAAAAAAATGAAAAATTCGGGAAAAACTGAAAGTATGGGATTTTTGTATGAACTTAACACTGATATTTTTGCGTTAGATAGGCAGTTTATTGAGGAATATAATAGGCTACTTTTTATGTTGAGAACGCGGGTGAAACTAGGACAGCTAGTTTACAAATACATATCCCTCTTTGTTAGGTTGGTACTAAAATGACTATATTATAATGATTATATTCTTCTTGGTTGATTGTTCTTACTTTGCGAATACAAATTGATCATCAATTGATTGAAGTATGACCGCTTCAGCATCGATATCTCATTTAGATTAATGTACATTCCTATGCCAGTAGTAAGAGCCTGTGACATGTAATGAATGACAATATAATATTGTGGTAGCCAAACAAAAGGTAAAATTATTGGAGAATGTAGGTTCGTTTGAAGATAGTAATTCAAATTATTGAAAAGTGACATAAATATTAAATTTTGAAACAAAAAAAAAATGTTAACGTAAGCTTTCCGACCCCCTATTTCTAGACTAGAAAAATTTGATCTTACTCCTTGCGTTGGCGATAAAGGGTGCAAAATTTCAGCATTCCAGATCCAAGTGTTTGGGCTGTGCATTGATGACTCAGTTAGTGAGTGAGTCAGGACATTTATCTATACCTACTATATATAATATTATAAAGCTCAAGAGTTTGTTTGTTTGATCGCGCTAATCTCAAGAACTACTAGTTCGAATTGAAAAAATATTTTAGTGTTGGATAGCCCATTTATCGAGGAAGGCTATAGGCAACTTTTTATCCTGGGAAAACATAAGATCCCTTGGGAACGCGGGTAAAACCGCGGGGCGGAAGCTAGTTAAATATATTTATATACCACTGAGCTATCATCGCCTTAAATTAGGCAGAAACATCACCCTTAACCGACGTTTTATCACATTTTACCTTCATGATACATATCTCATACATTTTGCTGATCCACAAGGCACGCGGGTTACTGTTTCTGTTACAAGTTGGGCAACTCATGCGCAAATACACGATGCTTGTACAGCTGTATGTTCTTCGATCCCAATGTGTACATCCCATAGTACTAATCGTACTGTTATATTGATTTGGGGGAAAATTACGTACACCCGTGTATTTCAATATGTGGTTCTAAATGTGCAAGAGGTCGCAGGCTCAAAGAAAAAAAAACTGTTTTAAGTAATTAATTCATTCAACTCAAATCAAATTCTTTATTTCCGACGTAGTCAAATTACACTAATTTTATAGATTAATATAATTTTATAAAGAGGTAAAGTTATTATGTTTATATGTTTGGATGTAGGAGGTAATCTCCGAAACTACTGATCCGATTTAAAAAAATATTTTTGCGTTAGAAAGCCCGTTCATTGAGAAATGTTATAGGCTATTTTTTATCTCGAGAATGCGGGTGAAACTACGGGGAACAGCTAGTATATAAAATAAAATAATAATTAATATATAAGTGTGTGTTTAAACCCGAAAAAAAAACAAAAAAAAAGACAAATAAAAAATATTGGTTCCATTTAGTTTAAGCCGAACCGAATCCAATTAATCATGAGTGAACTTGGTTTTAAGGTATTATATTGTTGTGAGACTCTTACTCAAGGCTTTTCATAAAAAAAAAAACAATTCGATATATAGTTTCCTAAGTTATGCATTGCTTAGTGAAAATGAGCACTTATGCTTTTATTTTAAAGGTAACGTAATGCCTTGAAAAAACCTGTCAAATCTAACAAAACAACTTAATGATAATAAATCTTATTTTCAGCAACAGTTACTCTTTCGGTTACAGACATCTAAACTAAAGCAAATTAATTTTAAATAACCATAGAAATTGAAATTTTTCGCTAAAAATATTTTGCGCCGCAAACATCGTTCGTCGCTTGCATGCCTAATTGCAAAACCAATCATGACGTTAGAAACTATACTTATATATAACAAGCCTTATAAATATGTTTGTATTGAACATTATAACAATTGTGACGAGCGTCCAAGGACTATCCTTTGTTGGCCCACAATAATTCAAAGGAAGCCATGTATATGACACAGTCAAAATTCTTTCCAGGTCGAAACTAATTTTGGCTGGATTCTTCAAAAAGTAGGTATAAGATTAACGTAATAATTATTCCCTGTATTGAGATAAGCCCATTTCTCATTAGAACCAAAATAATTGCAAAAACAGTTTAGTTATCTATATTGAGTTTAAATATATAGGTTTTTTTTTTATTTACAATCAATAGGTACCAACTTTTGTTATTAACCAAATTGAGTTAATTTTAGTAAAAACTACGTTACAAAGCATCCTAGGAATAAAATACAAAAAAAAAATAAGAATCCATACTTCCGTAGTAATATTATAAATGCGAAAGTACCTAACCTGTTACCTTTTCACGCCTAAACCGCTGAAACGATCGCGATGAAATTTGATAGCTTATGGTATGGAGAGGGACATAAAGCTTCTTTTTTTCCTCGGTAATGCGTGTAAGGGACAGCTAGTTTATAAAAAGAAAAAAATATAAGAGTATCAGTCAATATTAGTTTTAACTTGTTAAGGGTTTTGACTGTAACATATCGATGGACACTGTTACCTACGGGTGACCTGGTTCCACCATTGGTTTCGATACAATGACTGATTTAAAATTCTAAATATCAATTCTTATCGAACTTGGCGCACTTGCATCGCATTGAATTGCTCATCAGTTGCAAATCGATGACTAAATTCGTGAAAATAATTTAATGGCAGAATGGAATTAGATAAAACTTGATACAAAGATAAATTATATCCTAGAATGAAAAATAGATTACTATTTATCTTGTGAAAACATAACATCCCTCGAACACGGGTTCACAATAACAGGGTAGAAATTAGTCAACAATTTATTTTCTTCTATATAATTTTCAAACTTTATTCTTTCCATTAATTTATCTTCGTTACATCATTTGAAACCCAATAAAGATCAAACTTTACTTGACAAATACGTACAAGAACCATTACTGTCCAATATGTCCTCATTTAGCTCGAGCTATTTGCCAATACCACCACCACGTATCAACCAAATGCATTTCTACACAAAGCAAATTGATAGTTGTCCAGTCCTGACTGATTACTGACGAACATTGGTGACCAGAATTCATTGAACTGCACCTACAATCCAATTAGAACTACGTAGTGTAAGAATAAGGAGTTTAACAGCGTCTTTAAGGCTCATGTTATGTTGGTTGTATTTCATTGTTTGTCATAATATCTTTGTTCAGTTGCAATGGACATACTTACACAGGTTTCTAAAGTTGGTCCAGTTTATATTATCTTTAGTTTGATACAATTCCTTTATTCTATTGATCAATGCCTATTTGTTTGATTCCATTGATCAATAGAATAGAATCCTTAGTATTCGATGCATCGGAAATTTTACAGCAATCTTTTCTACATATATATATATATATATATGTATACATAGTAGGTATATATAAGATACTAACATTTCTCTGTCTATTTGTTTCTTCATTTGTATCGTATATTTTCCTTTAGCATTCATTCGAATGCAAACTTTTGTTAGTTGTTCCGCACTGACATAAAAAAAACAGGCATTTCAACACACTTTGGGGATTATCTTGTATTTCATAATTTTTAAAGCTTGATAAAAATAAAAATATTTGGCGGGCCGGTTGGCGTGGTTGGTAAGATACCCTATCTATCATGCCACAGGTCGTGGGTTCGATTCCCTCTCAGGACAAAGATTTGTGTGCATGAACATGTCTGTTTGTCCTGAGTCTGGGTGTAATTATCTATATATGTTTGTATTTACAAAGGAAAAGTAGTATATGTAGTATATCAGTTATCTGGCTTCCATAGTACAAGCTCTGCTTAGTTTGGGGTCAGATGGCAGTGTGTGAGGAATAATGGCCCAGAATATTCTATTAAATAATATAAGTATTAACAATATTTCGTTACAAAGTTTACATTATGTGTGCACTTTTACATTTATTTTAACATTATAACTCCGAATAAATATAATTTTATGGAATAAAAAAAAATACATTGTCGTTTTAACGCATGGACAATATTACTCGGAATCGACTACTGTCACAGGCAGTCACAGGTATCAATTTATATTCAACTAGCTTCCGCCCCGCGGTTTCACACGCGTTCCCGAGGGATCTTGTATTTATCCGGGATAAAAAGTAGCCTATAGCTGTCCTCGATAAATGGGCTATCCAACACTGAAATAATTTTTCAAATCTAACCAGTAGTTCCTGAGATTAGCGCGTTCAAACAAACAAACTCTTCAGCTTTATAATATTAGTATAGATGAAAATAACATTAAAAAATTAATCTCACATCCTCGACATGACCAATATAGCATAAAACGTACCACTTTTTTTTATTATTCTTGACTAATTACGAAAACCAAGGTTGACATAACAACCTAAGATTGTTTGTAAGAATTTTTAGGGTTCCGTAGACAAATGGCTAAAAACGGAATCATTATAATTTCATCCTGTTTGTATGTCCGTATGTCACAAGCATTTTACTCTGACACTATATAAATTAAATTAGAAAATAGGTGACAATATAGGGGATTTTATGAACCGCTACAGAATGGTGCAGTTAAATTTAGGAAACAATAAAAATTAAGGTGGCACTCAATACATGTAATTGAGGAATGAAAAGCGTGGGGTATCTTTGGATACCCATGTCTTGAAAAATTATATATATAGATGTTGCAGAATGACTTTTATATTTAAATTAATTGTATATATACGCTTCTAAAGTCGTAAAAAGTGGGTCCTCCCCACTAACTTTTCAACCAATTATCGTTTGTAAAATTAACACAAAGAAAAAAAAACTTGTGTCGTTTTTGTCTGATTTCTGAGAAATACTATGAAATACAAAATTACTATTACTATAACTCGCTACTTTGTACATTCTACGGCACCCTACACACATTACGTCGTCCGACGGTTTTTTTTTTAATGTCACTAACAGTCATTCAACCTCCATTGTTTCCGTCGATCGCACAAATACATCATCACGCCTGGCACTCCGGCGCATGACTACGAGATGTTCTGCGTGCCTAATCTAGATCCACGTGACAATACTCCACTCGCATCTTAACTAACCGTTTAACTTGAGATTGTAATCATGTTAACGTTGTAAAGTGAATAATTCTTTGTTTTAACGTCTATTTTTACTTCATTGCCTTCAGTAACAGATATAGAAATATTCTATATCAGTTTTAAGATTATATGTTGGCCTAAATCGTTTTATAAGGATTCTCGGTTTTTGATTTTCAAAATCAAATAAACAATCTTCAACGTTTTTTGGGTTCCATAGCCGTTGGGTTCCATAGCCGTAGAAAATGAAAAAATTAAAATGAAAATATTTTTTATTCAAATAGGCCTTCACAAGCACTTATGAATAGTCTGACTCTAACGCTCGGTTCGGAAAGTTGCTTTTACTGAGAAGAGCCGGCAAGAAACTCAGCAATTACTCATTTCAAAACCAACTCAGATTTATTACATTAAATTATTTATCTAGTCTCACTGACAATATATGTGTGTTATAACAAAAAAAAAAAAAACAAAATGATGGGTGACATAGTTATTAAATAGATAGCAAATTTAAGCAGACCAGCCCCCACAAGCAGCACCTGTTCACAAGTATGACGCACGTTGGGTTACATAGCCGTTGGGTTCCATAGCCGTTGGGTTCCATAGCCGTTGGGTTCCATAACCGTTGGGTTCCATAACCGTTGGGTTCCATAGCCGTTGGGTTCCATAGAGAGTCAGTATGAAATCTATTGTTCTGGCAATTCTTTCACCCATTTGCCTTAAAATATTTGTTTTTTTCTGAGGCCAAAGACAAATCATTACCTACCTACTAATAATATTTTAAAGTAAAGTTTTGAAGGGTGTGTCATTATGCAAAGTGGGGGAAAATAATTTTAAACTAGAATATGTTGTGTGTGGAGTACCTAATGTTGAGTAGAATATAAAAAATGTAGTAAAAAGTAGGTATTAGTTGAAAATTTCCTAATCTTTATAATGGTCAATCTGATATTTATACTAAGATTGAAAACGCCAGATTATTTTTAATCCTATCGTTTGAACTCCTCAAATCACCTTCTAGATTATCGTTTGCTTAAAAAAATCCTTAAACATCACTTTCAGCTTTACATGTTGTGAATAACACACGAAACCCCATAGTTAAACACACTAGTTTGCTAAGCAGTAAGTAAATCGAACAAACGAACCGAATACTCCGATGTTTGGTTAGAAATCAAACAGTTATCGGGTTATATTTACTTTGAATACAAGGTAAAGAAATGTGCTTCGAAATTAGGACAAGGCGATGAATTTTAGTTTGGTTTACATGAAGCTATGGCATACCTACTTGATACAAAAAAAAAGATGCATTAGTTGGGTAAGTCTTAGATGATATCGATGTGGCGAAAGCATAATGACCATGATGAAATTGTGATCAATCACAGGTCTATACATACATAGTTAACAAAAATGGGACCAATAAATTATATTGTAAGTACGTTGTTGTCAAATAAACTGCCATTTAAAACAATATATCTGATAAATACGCTAAACAACAAGTGCAGTGATCTAACACTACGTTCCATAGCACTAAGGCCGGGTTGCGCAAAAGAGGATGCGCCGACACCGTGCACCAGATTACAATCATCAAATTAGTGAATATAACATCCTCATTCAGCTATAATATATCATCTATGACGTGTGCTTCCTATTAGTAATTACTGAGCTACTTATCCATATATATATATATTTTTATTCACCTAGGTATCTAAGTTATTCAGCCTAGTGTTTCAAGTTGTTCCTTATTTACTCCAAATATTTATTGATGCTGAAACATTGATTAGAGAGATTACAGAGCTATGCTCAAGTTTGTTACTTCCCTTCAAAGTCAAAGTCATTTATTCAATTTAGGCCCTAAGGGAGCACTTTATGAATTTCGAAGCAACTGATGCTGTTTGACGGGTAGATTAGAGCCTAGTCATCAATGTATATTTGCTAACAAACTCATGGATCGTATAACGTTCTTAAAATCATATCCCTTTAATAAATTACCAAGTTCTTTTTAAAGAAATCTTTTAACACCACAACAAATTCACAAATAAAGCCGCATCCAGAATTCAAATAGGCTCATTTACTACATTATCATCGCAGCATCGTGGTTCGCACGCTCTGAATACCGTCGTGTGTTCACCACCTAATTCAGTATGTGGTTTTCAACAAAAGACGTCAAAATCACCGGCTTTTACTTTCGATGCCACATAATAAGGCATTTGTTGTGTAAAGTGGTCGGTGTTAATGTTAGATGAATCATTGTTAAGTTCTGCATAGATGGTATCACTTCCTTGATAATCATTTATTTTCGTATTTTATATCTCGAAAATATAGTAAATCATTATGATTCAGTACCAAACTCTGCAAATTTACAGTAAAATGGCTGATGATTTTTAAAAGAAACTAAAAGTACTTACCTTATTTAATTATAAATTCATTTGAATAAAATCTGTAACCCTCACTAAGTACACGACACGACAGTTTTATACCTAGAAATTCCAAAGGTCATAAGAATGTGGGAGAGGTCACAAGTCTCGACTAACCCTTGAATGTGACCCGAACATAGCCGATGGTGCACGAAGCCGTAACAGTGACATAGATTGCATCGCGATTAGCACAGATACACTATCTTAATGACCAACGGTAAAGCTTAATGAATGACATGTTTCTAGTAGATGGGAGTTCTTGTTCAAAGTAGGCAATTTTCAAGAAAATCCGATAAAAGTTAGTTAGTTGACCACCTGCATTATTATAATGATGCAAACCTGCGCTCTATACTATATGGCTATATTTTTCATGTTTAGTCAAATGGCTGACAAACAGACCAACTGTTGACCTGATGGTAAAATGCCACCATCGCCTATGGACATTGTCATAAAAATCAGGGGATTAACCATGTGTTGCCGACCTTTACAAAGTCTCAGTAGGTACTTGAGTCAAGTCATTATTGACGCCACTGTTTATTTTCAAATCTAACAAAGCAATGACAACATTCAAAATAAATAGGCAATCTAAAGTTGTGACTTAAATAAAAATAGCTCTTAATTTTTTCAATATAATTGTTACAGCGCGCTACAAACGCGCAAGGTCGCGGCAAGAGGTTCACGTTCCAGTCTACAGTGAGGCAGCTGGAGAGACGAAAACTAGCTGAGAAGCTGTCCAAGGAGGCAGACCTTAAGGAGCAACAGAGAAGAACAGAGCTGGAGGCCATGAGGAGGTACGTCATCATATTCTTTCCTAAATAACGCTCCAAGAACTGTTTTTCAAATTGTAAAACAATTATTTAACTATCTATAATTCACATTCTTACTGATACATTAAACGTAAACTACTTAATCTGCAACATTACAGAGTGGAAGAGGAATTCCAGCGGAAGCGTGCAAGAGAGAAGGCAAATATCAGACAACAGTTGAGGCTCGTGAGCAGTGGAGCATCAAGCATGCCTGCGTCTACACATCACACTAAGGTATGCTCTTACATCACGCTAATGTGTTAGAGTCTGACATATACCTCGTGAGGATTTGTAATTGAAATGACGTGCCAAAATCCTTAAGAACTTTTACTTGAATCAAGTTCTAGGTCCAAAACTGATGGCTACACTTTAAGTATGTAGTAATCTTGTCTCTATACAGCTTCATTACTCTGAAAGTAAACGTCAACGTGATATGGTTAAATGATTCTAGGCAAGAGATGAACCAGACGGTTCCTGTCGAGAGTCACCGGCTCCAGAAAGAACGCGAGATAGACCGGCACGCCACAGCAATGCTTCATCGGAGATCAGTGGTAGAAGTAAAAGCACTACTCCGGTAAGTAAATTCTAGTATTTAATGTGAGGAGCTAAGCGAAATGATGAGGGCTTTAGTCTATAACAGGTGGATATTTCGATGATTCAGTTCATCTTTAATATCATTCACCACGAGTTAGTTCCATAGTTAAAGTTGTTCAACAAGACGTACCCAACGTAGGTTTCGGAATTTTGTTATATCGAAATATCCACCGTATGTAGAAGGATGTATGTAGAAGGAAGCTGATAATGATGATTTATAATTTAGTAAACAACTTATCTGCCCATCTGGCCATCATACCTGCTGTCATATCTGGACCCAATGTTCCTCGTTCTCTTGCCATAATGTAAAGGCTTGTTACTGATGATTTTATTCGAATGAAGAGCATTGATCATCAGTTTCTAGCTTCTCAACATTATCATTTTATTTTGCCCTGTGATGTCCATTGCTTAGCAAAATTCTTCTTCAAAAAATTTCTAAAATAACGAACTTGATGCTCGCAAGACTCTAACCAAGTCATCGGTGTACCTAGAGGGTGTAAGTTGGAAAAACAGTTTGTAATGCATTGTTATCATATTTAGATCCGCAGCGTGGAGCTGTCAGAGTGGCACAGCCCACAGCACACGCGCGTGTACCGCGACTGGTCGGCGGGCGTCGCAGGCGCACACGACCACCCGCCTGCCTGCGCGCGCATGCCCATGTCCACACACAAGCTCTATAACCGTGAGTATATTTTAAGCCCTTCTAGCAGAAACCAGAAGTTATAGTGGTTCTAAACCAGAGTACTGGGTGAATGTTAATATTTCTAGATGCTTCAAAAGTTTTCGCGGTTTTTAAACTGTTATAAATACAGTGTCAGTTGATAAAAACTTTGGTATTCCAGGTCCCGATGACCGTTCTTTGTTTGTCTGTTTGCCACCTGAATATAAAACAACACTTATTCTCAAGGTTGTGTAAAATGGCAGCTTTCTGCAATCATTAACTGACTTGCTAAGTAAAATAATGACATTGACCCCTTAAGGATATTTGCATTTTCTTGTAAGCTGTTCGTGCATGAGATCACCGTGTCGGTACTAAATAAACATCCCTCAACAAGCAAACACATTTCGGAGCTTACATCCGCTTACATATTATAGGTACTTACTAAGAACAAAGAATTATGGATAAAATTAAGAAATTTATCGCGAATGAGAAATCGCAGTGTTGGCAATTCAGCGGACGAATAGGAGGGAGCTTGAAAGACTAACGTGACTTGACGTGCACTACTCAGCTGTTGGTAGACAAATGCGATATTTTTAGGTATGTACAGTCAGCCCCAAAATTAGATGATCACTTTGGTACCCTTTCATAATTAATTGACATTATTTTGACATTTTGTATGAAAACTGTGAAATGTGTAATATATGCGGTATTAAAGTGATCTTACTTTTATCCTGCTACAATTTTCAAAACAAATAAAGTCAAATTCATTGAATCACTATTTAAAATAAAAATAGCTTTCCGTCCCGTGCCTTCACTCGCGATCGAAAAGCCTTGTCATTTTATTTACTACTAGCCTTCCGCCCCGTGGTTTCACCCGCGTTCTTTACAACCTGAAGTTGTAAAGAACCTACAATCCTTCCATAGTGGATGCCTACACTGTATAAGGTATCTATGTGCAAAATTTCATGTCTCTAGGTCTAGCGGTTTGGGTTGTGAGTTGATATATCACCCAGTCAATCAGTTTTCCATATTATAGAATATATAGGGTGATTTTGTTATCACTGGCAATACTTGCAGGGGTGGAAGTACTCATCAATGTGAACAACTTTTATTATGGGGCTAACTCTGATATCGCGTAAAATAATACGGTTGCTTCATACATTTTGGTCGAGTAGGTATTGAACTTATGTATGGAACAGCTGATAATTTTTTCATGATTTCACAGTTAATCCCATAATAAAAGTTGTTCATTTTGATGAGTACTTCCACCCTTGCAAGTATTGCCAGTGACTAAAAAATCACCCAGTATATAGAATATATTTTCCTTTTGCGAAAATTTAAAAATAATATTGACCGACAAACAATAATCAACACAGCGACCCATCGATCATTACTTGCAGTCATTACACGCCTCGCATAACAATATTATGAAACTGTATCAACCAATCATACAGTATTGGGTGTAATTGAATTCACGACACCAATCGCGTGTCCCTAATGAAATGAAATCGAGGACGCACCGCCATTTTACAACTCTAATATGGATACAGCCGGATAAATGGTGATATTTTTTAATTGTTATGAGTGAAAATACTAATTAAAAACCTTTCCCTAATGTTTAGTCACTATTAATTATAAGTGGCATAAGCTTTTATTATATTGCCCACCATATTTTTTATAGGCCACGAATTTAGTCATGACTTGCTGTTCCCCGCAGAATCGCCCGCGTTCTCGGGATAATAAAAATAGCCTGTAACTTTCTTAAATAAAAGGACTTTTTAACCCAAAAAGACATTTTCAAATCGGATCAATAGCTTCGGAGATTACCTCCTAAATATAACCTTTACTTCATTATAATATAAGTGTAGATGGAAAAACTTCTGCTCCGCGAGTTTGCCTCTTAGAAATTGGAAGTTATCCCGAATTAAAAAGTATTCTATGTTTTATTCTATCTATGTATCTTTCCCATCCAAATGCGTTTAGTTATTAGGGCGTGACTGTGTAACAAACAACCACACAAACTTTCGCGTTATATTAGTAGGTTTGAAACCATTCTCCGGAAACAAACGACTGTCTATCTATACGATTCTGTTGCTCGGCGGCTATTCTCAAATTAAAATATGTCACTAAAAATCTATAAAGTGATAAAGAGGTTGTAGATTTTTGGGCCCAATAATAAGCAAGCTTGACCCATCTTCTTAGTTTTGTTTTCCAACTTCATCCATATCACACC
Organism: Tetheella fluctuosa; assembly: GCA_951216915.1. Taxonomy (NCBI): domain Eukaryota; kingdom Metazoa; phylum Arthropoda; class Insecta; order Lepidoptera; family Drepanidae; genus Tetheella; species Tetheella fluctuosa. Next base: position 14,386,984 of record OX578215.1, on the reverse strand, counting down.
GTAGGGAGATTGTGGTAAAACAATCCTATTGTAAATTAAATAAGAAACTCCAATTGAGTGTCATTCACACAGTGAGATTATGATCACAAAGTGTAAAAAGTTACCATCATCTGCACTTTTAAATTTTCATTTACATAAATTTAAGGAATGTGTTAAGTCCATTTTAGTACAGAAGGCGAGAATGCTTGGGTGTATCGCTCGCTCTTGCAGAATACATCTTAGGTATGTAATAAATCTAAGTTTGTTTTAAAAAGAGTAATTTCTGAGCCTTCTCAGCAAAAGCAACCTTCCGAACCGTGCGCTAAAGTCTGACAATTCATAAGTGCCTTGTAAAGTCTATTAAATTTTATTTCATATGATCAATACTTCATATTAGACCTGTGATTCCCACGATTTGTCTTACCAAAACAAAACATAAATATTAAATATTATTTTACAATGTAATAGTGTGGTGATTGAAGATCACTTTACAGAACAATACACCATAAAAACAAACATTGTAACTTTAATGGGTCACTGTAGACATTGTGTGATAGTTTGAGAACGGAAGCACATTAGTACTCACGGACACATATAAAACATTGCGAATAGTGTCGTATGTCCTAGCTGATACACTGTAGGTACTATATTGAGTACAACCTTGTCAGTTTACACGTGCCCAGACAAATGCAAATGCATTGCGTTGTTATATTACATATTGGTCACATAGTTTTAACTGGGTACACCACGGCTAAATCAAATCTCGGTGTCTTATAATGTCGTTAGATAGTAAGATCCATAAAAAAATTAAATAAATATTCTGTGACATTATTCCTCACACGGCCATCTGACCCCGAACTAAGCAGAGCTTGTATTATGGAAGCCAGATAACTGATATACTACATATACTACTTTTCTTTTATAAATACACACATGTATAGATAATTACAACCAGACACAAGACAATCAGACATGTTCATGCACACAAATGTTTTTCCTGAGTGGGAATCGAACCCACGACCTGTGGTGTCTTCTCTGTCCAAGTGTATTTCGAACCGGTGGTAAAGTCAATTGTAACATTCATATGTGCCTTATTAGGGCCTAAACTGAATAAATGATTGCGAGTTTGTTCATCACCATATTTAACCTATCTCTATCTAACCACTATTGGGTATAATAAGCCTTCTATCATCGACAACTCAACGTTATTTGGCTTTTCTATATTACTTTTCAGGCAGGTTTCCTTATGATTCTTTTCTTAATATAGACCAGCGATTCTTAATTTTATAACACAGAGTTAGACCTGAATCCTTTAAACTGGAGTCCTTGAAGTGTATTGGCTTTTCTAGGAAAATATTGTTGTTGATTGATGTTCTTTCCTAAGCTCCATTCACTCTTTATGCGTAAAATCTGTGGCCAACTGAACCTTTGAATTTAAAAAGCCATTTATTATATTTTCCAGCTCCAGCAGAAGTGGAAGCCTTCTCCGGCAGTCCAGTATCAGACAACTATCGCTTAGAGTTCGCAAGAGGTCGATCACCCCGTACTCCTCGACCTCCGCGTCTGCTTGCCGCCGCTAGAGAACCTTCCACGTCTGGCTCAGAACTGTCGCTGAGACAGCCTATTAAGATCAGGTAATTTATTAATTGTATGTGAAGGGATTGAGTGGTTTTGGGGTGTTTGTAATGAGAACGGTTCTTGAGACCTCTTAAGCATACCTATTGTGCTTATGGTCCAAAGTGATAGCATCGACCAATTATGTCGTTGATTGACCAAATTTACAGATTTAAAAGTCTTTACTTCAGCATGAATTATAAAAAAATATACGAAACTAATTAAATTTTAGTTTAAATTATAGATATTAACATAAGTTCGTATGTTCTCAAGGTGGTGATGTGGTACCCGATGTAGCGCTATTTAACCCTTAACTGCCTTGCGCCTGCGCAACATAAGGTGAGTGAATGCTTTAAGGCTTTATTAATAGTTTGATACCTAATTCTAAAACTAAGTCTGAAAATGGGAAGGCAATTTATGGTGGAGAATTTTATTCATTTGGTTATAATATCTAATAATAAAATATTGGTAGGAGTAAATTTTTGGAGAATTTTTAATGAAATTTTTAGATATTTTGACTTATTGACGTCATAATTGTACAACATCAAAAGGTTTACCATTTATGGTTAGATCGGTAATTAAAAATCTAAAATGATGAGTTTTACAACATATTCGATATTTCCTATGATGTTTTATACACTTTAATGTTTATTATGTATCTTGAATACATGCAACATCGCATATTAGAGTTTTTTTCATTAAACGACTGTTTTTTTTTTAATTTTAGTAGTTAGGAGGTATAAAAATAGAAAACTAGATCCTTATTTAGTACAACTTCCTGCTTTCTTAATGTAAACGAAGCCTGAATATATTTCTAACAGTAGAAGAGTAATATGCTAATTCTATGCTTGTAGATACGACTTAGTTACTTAAGTTTTTAAATGCATGCAGTTTGCGCAAAAAAATGAATCATAACTAATAAGTCAAAGTTATAATAGAAGGATACTCGTATACAGAGCCCTGAGCACGAACCACTTGCGTATCGCCTTGGTAAAGTTATCGTGTCGAGTAGGTGTCATTTTTGACAGAAGTTGTATCGTCAACTCGATACCCAGCTTGCGAGCTACGTTAAATTCGTCTAGAAATTTTGTAGCAATAATTTTTAATTTTAATTTTATGTACAAACACACAAAATTAAAATATTTACTCACAAAAACATAAAATAAAATAAAGAACCTGCATATTTGATATGTTTAGATAAAAATAAAAAGTAATATAACGACAAAATTCTCACGGGTATATTGTTTTTTTCTCCAGTCCAATTCTTGATCGAGAAATAAAAATTGTTGAACGTAGTCTATTTGGTCAAAATTGTTAAAAGGCAAAAAAGCGCGCGAACATACTTTTTTAATTTATTTTTATTTTTAGCAAGGAGATCTAAGTTTATAGGTTTGAATTTAGAAGTAACAAATAGTAAGACATGAAATCTTGTGACTCCGAAGGAAATTAACACGGTGATCCTTAATTTTAGTTATTGTTTTAGCAGTGTTAATGGATTGGATTTCACTTAACTTAAACTATTGACATTTATCTTTCATTACAAATCTTATTACAATTATTATGAAGTTTCATAATAAACTATTTAATATAATTACTCTCGAATGCCGGTTGTGAGTTCGAATCGAACCTTACAATGAGCTTGATCTTTCAGTGTAGAAATCAAAGCATAGTGGTAGGGTACGTTGTAGTACTTACTCTATGTCTGGCTACCACTCTAAAATTGAAAATCTATCACCAAGCACCTATTGGTGTGTTTCGGCAGTCACACTTGAGAGCTAGTTGCCTTATAGGCTTCGTGTATTTACTACTTACAGCCACATCATCACTTATATCATGGTGAGATTGTAATCCAACATTTATAATTAATAAAAAAAATACATATGACTAAGAAATTGCACGAAAATATTGTTAAATCAAAATGGTTGATTTTCGTATAGTAGTAAAAAAAAGGACACGAGGCTTCCCTATTTAATGTTTAGAATGTTGTGATTGATTTCCCAAAATTAATGAATATGATTATAAATACTAAATATAAACTAAAAATCATAACACTTTCTTTTAAATCATCACACAAAAAAAAATTACCAATACCTACCACTACACGTGAAAATAACATTCAAGAAACGCTGTCACTGAAAAAATGGCGGTGAGACGGTTGACGCTAGCTGGCTAGCGAGTAGACGATACCATACGTCAAAATATGTTCCTGCTACCAAATTCAATACCAAGCTATTGAACACTGATTTTAGGGAGACTGGAGCCTTAAGTAGGGTGCTTTTGAAAGATGAACGTATACGTCATAATATACAGGATGATTTTGTTATCACTGGCAATACTTGCAAGGGTGGAAGTACTCATCAAAATGAACAACTTTTATTATGGGACTAACTGTGAAATCATGAAAAAATTATCAGCTGTTCCATACAAAAGTCCAATACCTACTCGACCAAAATGTATGAAGCAACCATATTATTTTACGCGATATCAGAGTTAGCCCTATAAAATCTATCTATCTAAGACTATAAAATCACCCAGTATATTATACAGGATGGCGATGACCTAATCACAATAACTCACACAGTAGCATACACTATTTGCTTAATATTAGTATTAAAATATAAAAAAAAGAAATTCCAAAAAAAAAATACATTATACATTTTTCGAACAAAATAAATAGCGTAAAAATTGACCTCGAATAAAACACCTTTATGCACGGCACGTGCCGCACCTTGTCAATGGACGCCGCCGCAAAATTAAAGAGATCACGCGCGCCGCGCGCCGCGCCGCCCGACAAAGGTCATTAACCGTCTAGTACTTCTCAGTTGATGTCTTTACGCAGATACAGATTGATTGCAAAGTAAGAATCCTAAAAAGTTGTCTGCAGTCTAAAATATTGATCTTTTGACTGTTTTTTTTGTGCATATGATTTTAGAATACACAGAATGATTTATTGTGATTAGGTCGTCGCCACACTATATATCCTAATCCTAACTAATATTATATTATCTTATCTTAATAATATATATAAATCTCCTGTCACGATGTTTGTCCGCAATGGATTCCTAAACTACTTAACCGATTTTAAATTAAATTGGCACACCGTGAGCAGTCTGGTCCAACTTGAGAGATAGGATAAACGGCTGGACCGATTTGGATGAAATTTTGTGTATGAGTTGGACAGGACAACGTCTGTCGGGACAGCTAGTTGTATATATTTTTTATTCATATTTTGTGCTGATGGAATTCTTATATCTATACATTAATCCCTATAAAAGCACCGTACTTAGTGGCACCTTATATACGCCATATTTACATCCATAAATATGGCGGGAATGCGCAACAACACAAATATAATATTTATCAGTTTTATTTATTATCTGTTTTAACTTCTAATGCTATACAGAGAATCAACGAAAGAGGAACAGGAAGAGCCCGCCATAGTGCCGACACTGCGTCCATCCGGACCGGCGCGCGCGCTTGCCATTCACTAAATTTCACGACCGAATACCTAACGAATATTATTTGTGAATGTTGACATGAGTTTATTTATTTTATGTAAAATTGATTTTGTAAAAAAAAGTTTTTATAAATGAGCTGTCTATGAAAATGATTGAAAAAAGTTTGTGATCAAAATAACATAGTAAATAAGATCATTTAAATGTATACAATATACATAATACTAAACAAAAAAACCTGAAAATTGATGCGAATCAGTACTTGAATATAAATCGTTTTTAAACCAAATTATATTTTTTAAATTAATTGATAAATATGCGTATATTTATTATATTCATTTATTTATTCAGAAAATATGTAAATTTATATATTTACAACAATCATTACAAACAAAAAAAACAACCTTATCCAAAATCAGTAAAACTATAAAAAATATTTCGCAATTCTTTTTTCATGCTTTCCCATAAAGAATAAATAATCTTGTATACAATTCAAGTTAAAAAAACCAATTTGGTGACTGAAACGATTTGAAAATGGTTAATTCAAACAACAATACAGGGTGTGTTAATGAATACTACACGCTAATGGGATGTTTTTGTGTAGATATAGGTCAAACGGTACCGGTGCTACGAAAATGAAGGACTTATATTTGTTTCTATTGAGAATTATCTGTATATCAAAGTTTTTTTTTTATATCTGATTCAATTAAAAAATATTTTCATTAATGGCAACATTATTTTATTGTAAGAAAAATATATTTAAAAAATAAAAAGGTTTAAATAGTGCTACATACAGGCGTGAAAATTTATATAATGTATTTAATATTCAAAAGTTTATTTTTAAGAGAAATATATTTTAATATTAATGTGACTCCGATGAGCGCTTTAATTATTATGTTTTTTGTATAAAAAAGCTATTACAACCTTTAGTTATAACGTATGTAATATATTATAGCTGTTAGTTATAACGTGTGTAATATATTATAGCTGTTAGTTATAACGTGTGTAATATATTTACAACAGTTGTCGTGTCTTCCATTTTAAGCAAATTATTGAAGCTTTAATATAGACTTAACAATATACAATACTTAATTTACTCTAACTCTCCAGATTATTTGTTGAGTATTTTTTTATATATTCTACATAAGATTACGATATATACAAGTAAATTAATAACCGGTGCTAATTCATTAGACAAAAAAATAAACGAAAAAAAAAAATTGTTCATAAGCCTGATTTAATTTTAATAATATCGAAATATATATAAATAAGATTTCAGTAAATATATTGGTACCCTTATGTAAAAAAAAGTAACAAATAGCTTATCATATTATGTCATATACACTACTGTAATACTATTTTACACAAAACGTAGGTACCTATTTGACATTCTTCGACACGGTCACTAAACACGTCAGGGGCTGCAGTCTCGACATAGAAATCTGTCGTTATGTCCTAACGATCAGATTATAACGATATTCGGTAGTGTCTTATGTCAATTCTATCGGTATCTTATCGATTTTTGTTGCAAACTAAACGATTTCTCGCAATGTTTGCGAAAACTGCGACCACTTTTGACAGCCCGGTATCTAGGCTTGCATTTGTCGTAAACATCGTCATGGCAACCAATGGTTTTCGTTATTATTTAGCGATCGGTAGTTTGCGATGACATTTCATGTATGTCGAGACTGCTGGCCCAGGTAAACTTTTGCAAGTCAATCAATCATGATTTTGTTGTTATAATATTTAAAGCGTGGCGCAAATGACTCGGGGTGCGCCGTAACCGGGTTAAACGCAGAGTGAGTGACCACGCGACCACGCCTACCACTAATGAAAGGTTTTATATCGATTTTTTGATTGTTAGATACACAATATTATAATGTAAATACTATCAAAGTTTTACAAGGCTTATGTAACTTTTTTTTTTTAAATTAAATACGCAGTTTAAAATGGTGCAATATGCAAGATAACCTTAAAAATAATTATACTTATCTAGAATTATGATTTTTAATGTAAAAGAATAATTTACTTGAATCGCTCAATTGTATATAACATTAATTTGTAAGCGTATACAATCAACATAATATAAACTCTAAAATATAAGTGTATACTCAATAATGGAACGTGTTATTCATGTAGCCGTATACGTGTTGCATAGATTTTGTATATAACTTTAAAGGTGCATGTATATAATGTAGAATGTAAGTTATTGTCTAATTTACAAATATAAAACATTTGTATTTTAAATTGCTGTATTAATTCCCGCCATTTTAAAATGACAGTTCTTAAATGTCAACGTGACATTAAAGACGGTAGGTTTACTACGATTACAATCAACATAATATAGAGGGGATCCATTTTATTATAATGGCTGACATTTATAAGCACACATATAAAAGTATCCTGGGACATTCCTCACACGCGGCCATCAGTGAACCCAAATTAAACAGAGCTTGTACTATGGAAACCAGATAACTGATATACTACATTATTATATGCCTAAGTTTTTTATAAATAAATATACACTTATATAAGTAGGTAATTAATTACACCCATACTCAGAACAAACAGGGATGTATATAGGTGATGTATACAGGCTGTTTTTTTAGTCACTGGCCATACTTGCAGGGGTTGAAGTACTCGTCAATATGAACAACTTTTATTATGGGACCAACTCTGATATCGCAAAAAATAAAATGGTTCCTTCATACATTTTGGTCGAGTAGGTATTGAACTTTTGTATGGACAGCAGATAATTTTTTGTAGCAACCATTTTATTTTACGCGATATCAGAGTTGGTCCCATAATAAAAGTTGTTCATATTGATGAGTATCTACTTCCACCCCTGCAAGTAATTGCCAGTGACTAAAAAATCGCCCTGTATACAGATAGAAATAGTAATATACCTAGTATATTTAAAAACTCAAATGATTTATTAGAAATGCAAAGAAATTTCAATACTACGGGCACTAAGGCAAAGAGGGCGATCCTAATGCAAAGAAATTTCATCACTACAGGCATATGATGTAGTGTTGATAAAAATAAACGTAAGCACTTACTTGAGAGTGAAGAAAGCAATTTATCGGTCATCGCACTGAAACTCGCCACCTGAAAAAAAAAAAACATTATTATAACCTTACGTTATTCCCACTTAAACTGTATACAATGCTGCATTTGTATGGTAAGAAATTTACTGAGAATAAAAGAGTTTACAATGGAATGGTGACGTTTTTGTAGTCAACCTTGGACATGCGCATAGGTGAGTTAAAGCTATGAAAGCTCACGCGAAAGTTTTCAGTTTTGTTGTGAGCTTACAGTGAAGTGTACGATAACATTCGTTGGCCAATCTGTTCATATAATATACCTACTTTAGTTATTCTGATAAAGATTTATATAATAATAAATGTTTAGTTCAAGTTACAATTGCACTTCTATTTAAGTCTATGTAAGTTACTTACTGAAGTTATTAATTCATAGTAGATACTTATTCTGAAACAATTTAAACTCAAATCGAATTAAACGTCTTAAACCGTCAAAATTCTAAAAAGAAGCATACACACTCCCGACCGTGGCATTTGAGGACGTTCCTATCGGTTCAGGCGGCTCAGCCGTCCCGCGTCTAACTCGCACCACATCGCGACAGTGCGTAGCGTGCGCGCACAAAGTCAAGCTGCTGCCTGAAGTGCCGGAACCGGTGTCCGCACCACCGGTGTTGATACCCACGCCGATACCGGAGCGATTTTCGCGGCTGGAAATGACGAACAAGCCGGACAGCGGCCGGGAAGCGCTAGAGGATAGAGACCCTAATAATCTGAATCAACATGTTCAGGTAAATACTAAAATAAGTATATCTATAATATAAAAATGAATCGCAAAATGTGTTGGTAAGCGTATAACTCAACAACGCCTGGACCAATTTGGCCATTTTTTTTTTAAATGTTCGTTGGAGTTCAAGGATGGTTTTTACGGCGAGAAAAATTTAAAAAGTTGCCAGGAAAATTGGAAAATTCGGAAAAAACTGAATGTATGGGATTTTTGTATGAACTCAAGATACCGATATTTTTGCGCTAGATAGCCAGTTTTTTGAGGAAGGTTATAGGCTACTTTTTTTTACTTGGGAACGCAGGTGAAACCGCGGGGGACAGCTAGTACTTAATACAAACGACTGAATAAATCATAAAGGATTGAATTGAATAGCAAATCTACTGGTATAATTTTGGATGAAGCGCTCGCTTTTGCAAGCTTTAAGTTTTGAAAAGAGTAATTGCTGAGTTTATTGATACTGATTCTCAGTAAAAAAAAATTTTTAACCGTAATTTAGAACCTGACAATTCATAAGTTTGTATAAATAAATAGGAATATTTCCGTAATCAATCAATCAAATGACAAAAAGAGGGTATATTTCTACGTCGTATTTCAAAGATCCAGATCAGACAATATCTGGGAAAATTACAGCAATTTACGCTAGGTAAGTGGCTACGGTCGCTTATTATTAAAAATAGCAAGGGATAGCCTGTGTTGCCAACCTTAATAAAGCCTAGAAGGCAAAATGAAATATAAAGTTGGTACCCCAAATTCAATGTCATAAAACAATTTGTAGAGAACCAAGAATGACAAATTAAAATTGCAAATATAACCCTTAAATATAGCGTCCATGCTTCACCAACGGAATTTTATTTACATTCTAACCGTATTGTGGTCGCCATGACTAGAGGGTTGTAAACTAACCTTATGAGAAGGTCAGACGAATATAATTTATTTGTTGAATGTTGTTGAAGTATTACAAGTATAAAGTTATCTGTGGTATTACATACTCTTTTGAAAAGTGTCTCAATAGGGTATTTGCCTGTATTCAAAATAAATTATCCAACACTAACCAATATATAAAACATCTAAAAAAAAGGGGAAACCACGATTATTTTATTAAATTTATCCTTATTATGAATTTTAATCTAACCTAACCATAAAGAGTATGCTATATAATTATGACGTCACATGCTTGTATTTCATACAAAACTCCATATAAACCTTTCGTTTTGACATTGCATAAAATGTTGCTGATTTGAATGTCAGTAAAAAACCCTATTCATTCCTAAGGTGCTAATAAGCCAGCAAAAAAACACAAAAATTTTATTCAATCGATTAGTGCCATAAAAATGCATGAAAATTTTACATTTTCAATTTTCGCGCGTAGTTTGATGAAAACGCTGGACGCCATGTTACTCTACGGTCATGACGTTTAAAACATTAATAGGTAAACAAATAGAAATTAGGTAATTACAATGAATTATAGGCCATCCAGATAGATAAAGTAATGACTTATATGAAAATGTTTTTAAGCTATTGTATAGCTTTTGTAAATACGTAAGCAGCTGTTTGTGAGAAAGTATATAGGTGTATAGGTATATATTGACGGGCCGGTTGGCGTGGTTGGTAAGATACCCTATCTATCACGCCACAGGTCGTGGGTTCGATTCCCACTCAGGACAAACATTTGTGTTAATGAACATGTCTGTTTGTCCTGTGTCTGGGTGTAATTATCTATGTATGTATGTATTTACAAAAGAAAAGTAGTATATGTAGTATATCAGTTATCTGGCTTCCATAGTACAAGCTCTGCTTAGTTTGGGGTCAGATGGCCGTGTGTGAGGAATAATGTCCCAGAATATTTATTTATTTATTTATATTAATATGAAAGAAAAAAATTGAATTAATATCAAAGAAAAAAAAAATTATACGTATGGCACTCGGGGACTACCGCGGTAAAGCTATTGCATAGCATTTTTTATCAACTTATGCAATTATAATTATTTATTAATTTTTTATTTATGCAGATTTTTTTTTTCTTTTTTTTTTATATTAATTCAAGTTTTTTTTTCATATTAATAGATACCTATACACTTATATACTTTCTCACAAACAGCTGCTTAGATATTGTTCCGATTTCGGAGCAGCTCGCCTTAGGTTTTATTTTCGTTACGGAATTTCTTGATTCGGTCGCCGCGATAAAAGCTATACAATAGCTTAAAAAAAAAACTGCATAAATAAATAATTATAATTGCATAAGTTGATAAAAAATGCTATGCAATAGCTTTACCGCGGCAGTCCCCGAGTGCCACACGTATTTTTTTAAATAAAATCGTCCTTCGCAATCACTTCTGAATAGTTTGATTCTTATATTGGTTCAGAAGATTGCTTCTACTGAGAAGATCCAAAAAAAAGCAAACAATTCTAATCTATCGCTGATAATATTTGAGTAAGGACTAAGGACCAAATACTGAAACGTTACATATTTTTTTATAGTACTTACATTGCAGATAAAAAAAAATCCTTTCTCTTTCTGTCAAATGACGATAGAATGTAACGCACATTTTTAAAACCTGGTTTTTACTAGAGTTGCTCACGTAGATAGGGGAAAATACAAAGGAAAAACAAGCAGCACCAGTTCACAATAGCAATAATTATTACGTAGAATCTATATAACTGTGATAGGTACACGCATGTATATAGTTGTAGAAGTAGGTAACGAATGAAACGTATAAAAATATACATATAGCAGGCAATATTTGCTGAAGTACATCGAGAAACTAATAACTCAACGTCCAGCAAAACAATCAACTGTATTATTTTACACCCTGTTCGTGTCGCTACTTTGTGTCAAACTTAGGCTAGCTAGACGGATGATATTAATGGTATTATGATATATTTTATAGGCTAAAATTCGCTACAAAAAACAGCTATTTATAATTGTTACTTCTGTAATGCATTGACTATAACCTCACCATGGGAGTTGATGATGTAGCCGAAGGTAATTACATAATAAGCTTATATAGGTAACTATTGGTTTATGCGGCGCACACCAGTAAAGCTCCCAGTCGGCATGATTTTTTTCCGACGTCTTCAACAATCATTGTCATATTTCAACCAATTTACACAAAACCTTTAATCAATAATATAGGTTCATTAACCTTTCTCATGAATCACTCCGTCTAGTGAAAACCGTGTGAAAATCCGTCCAGTACCCTGAGTGTAAAGAATTTACGTAAATAAACGCTTACTATCACGTTTGCGTTTACAAAAAAATTGTATGGAAGTAATTAGTTCCATGAATATTCTGCGAGAGGCACTGTGCCGATTCCTATAGAAAAATGTCGTAAACGCTAACGTGATAGTAAGCGTTTATTTACGTAAATTCTTTACACTCGGGGTACAGTAGGTTATGAGTTCATCGCGTTTAGGCAGGAGACTTTATTTTATGTATGTAGTGATAGGATATGATAACAACTGCGTAATATGATACGACCCTAAGTTTATTTCGGTTAAAACTTATAAATTCTGGCGCTGGTAAATGGGTTCAAAATACACTATATATCATAAGTCAAAGAACTTCACAATAAGTTTTGACATCGGTCATCGCGTGACCAAACTGGCCTGCCATTCTGAAAGGGTGCTTGCGACCGCTCCTAAATCACATACAGGCTTCTTCACTAATTGGATTTCTAATATTTATTTAATAGGGTTTCTTTGTAATCTGAAATGTAGGACGGACTTAGAATTGTTAAAAAATATTATTGATACAAATATTAATCTATTTACTTTGTCTTTTCTTTCCAAATGTTGATAAAGATTGCTTTTTAGGGATTAGACCGCCCAATATACAGTTATTTTTGTTAGTCTTGCTTTTGTTAACTATTTTTATTTTCTGCCTGGTGGACAATAAAGAGTTATCTACATATCGAATTGTCTTTTTCTATCTATACTATCAACAGTAATATATTAAAAGAGAAGAGTTGTTTTGTTTGTTTGAAAACGCTAATCTGAATTACCAGTTGGATTAGAAAAAATCTTTTTGCATTTGATAGCCCAATTCTTGAGGAAGGTTATAGGCAATTTTTTATGCTGGGAATGCGGGTAAAGCCGCGGGGAATAGCTAGTATATTATAAAGTTAAATGCAATTTGAATACACTGAAAATAGTCGGAAATTATCTTCATACACGAAATACGCGAATTCTGTGAAAAGTGTGAATTTATTTAAAAGAATTTGCATTGCTACTAATAAGATTTATGTTTGTATTAGTTTAGCTATACAAAACATATATTAGCTTGTATTACACTACTAATATGAGAGTAGGTACATTCCGACGAATCGCTAAGCTGTTTAGCAGATTTAAATGTTATAACCTATACCTTTTTTTTTTAAATAAATGGACTCAATTCAACAATAGACAATCTACCCCAATAACTTTGAAAGCGTATAAACTTGACATGACTTTGACATACCTACTGACATTAATATCACAAATAGATTCATGTGGAAATAATAACCGACCAAGTGATGTAGAATATACAGTTTATACTAAGTGACGTAAAATGACCAGACTATTTCGTGATAAAAGCGATCAATCAGAGCATTATTTTTTTAAAAAACCTAACAATGACAAGCAAGACAGACTCCATGTCTTTAGTGACCGGAGGCTCGGGGTCACTTAAAGTAGGAATTCTTAAGAAATTGGAATCAATCCTGTTCTTCTAGAAAATATGAAACAAAAAACAAATAGGTAGACATCACAAGCGCTTATGAATAGTCTGACTCTAACACACAGAAGTTCAGAAGATTGTTTTTGCTGAGAAGAGCCGACAATAAACTCAGCAATTATGTAAGTAGGTAGTCTTTTCAAAATGAAATCAGATTAATTACATAGATACAATTATTTTTCAAGTATCACGTCATCGAATTGAATGACGATTATATATTATAAATAAATAGCAAGCTAAATCAGACCAGCCACAAGCAGCACCTGTTCACAAGTATGACACATGTGGCAGCCACCACCCTCGTCGCACATATTGTAGGGATGCACACCGCCACACGACACTGCCGCGAATAATAAAAAATCTTTACCAATGAATAGATAGTATGGGATGACATAATCGGCGAGCCGGAGGGCGCGCGTAGCCCCGAGTGCGCGTGGAGGCTGTCGCACGCGTGCTTCCGGCACACGCGCAACTGGTGCTACACCGTGCTGTCCGTGCTCATCGCACCTCCGTGCGCGCTGCTGCTCGGCTGCGGATTTGCCTGTCTCGCTTTTGAGGTAAGGTTTCAATAGGTAGTATTGATTATCGGCATTGGAAAGGCTTTTATTTTCATTGCCTTCTAAATCTAGCCGTCTGGCTGCCTTTCTGCAGCCAATTTGTCAAAGGAAATCCATTCCGGGATATGACGGTGCAAATTGGTCTATTCTACAATTTTAATTTTGGTTTTAAGCAAATTTTTAGAAAAGGTCATTTCAAGTAGCTCCAGAATAAGTAAAATTTCTATATTACGATTTATTAAAACACGTAGGTAATATACCTACTACTTACTTAGCATTATTTTATAGCTACCTAACGCTTAATTAAAGAAAGGCCAATTATTTTTATAAGTTTATTTTTATGCCACCATTAGCTCCGTCATAGACTCAGAAATTCTATTGTAGGAATTAGCATTTCATGACTAATAAGTAATACTTTTTCAGTTTCTTGCGTGTACGGTACGACCACAACATTTGCATTTACATTACGTTGTACATTACAGAACTACGAATAATACTATATTTGTTTTTAAATATTAGTCGATAGAACACTTCAGTATAATATACAATGAAAGTACTTATAAGTTACAGAGATGTTGCGCTTATCGTTTTTAATTCAAGTTTCCATTAACTAATGTTCAGCCGTAAGTTTTAGACACTAACGTATCATACTGACTAAATAACCCCATCTGCACTTGTTCCGACAAGTAATTTGCTGGTTTTTATTATTAAAATGGTAAAATTACCTATAAGTAAATAATTTTGATATCATTCTACCAAATAATTCTTTGATTGCTACGACACTGCTACGAAGTGGTACGAATATGTCGCTGAAGACCATATCATGTTGATTTATAATCCAATTTTGTTTTAATACGCAATAATCTACTAGATAATGCAACTCTAAACGAAGAACAATTGAGAAATCATTCATCATGTAAGATGGTACAGTCAGACATAAGTACCTAGCTGAACAGATCAAAAATTTACAAAACACCTGTAGGTACACTATTTTACAAGGCTTTTTTTGCGTGGGAAAATCCTCATCCTACCATACCTTTCCATTGCGGGGGCAACGAAAAAGTTATGTCGGACTCTAACCGACCCCATGGTGTTCCTCTTGTCACCTGTCACTGATTCATAGGAGCGCATTCGCATTCTTCGACTACCCAGTCGGCGCCCGGCCTGTTTAGGCCTCTCCACTGCCTACTATCCACAAGCCTAGCTTAAACCTTTCAGTAAGTTTAATTTTCTCTTTACAGCAAATCTGGTGTACAGCCCCCTGTCTCCGATGCGCGAAGATATACTTCGCGTCCATCCGCACCATGGTCCAAGCTTGCATGGCTGCGGTCGTGGTCCCAACTGCTGAAGCTATTGGCCACATGTGTCGACACATACGCGTCAACTTTAAACGGGACGCGCCTGAAGAACGCGACTTTCTGGTCGTTTAGAGAACTGGATGGAGATACGCTCTATTCTTACCAATCAATTACCCTAGAATGTGACGTCATCGAGTCAAAACGCAATGTGTTTGAAAAATGAAGATTTCGTTTTAAATAGGGTTGTGAAACCACGCATAATTATGTCGAGTATCAAATATTATCGCCGTATGTGCCTTTTTTTATGTATCGCTAATGATTACAATATATTGTTGATTGAGGGTGTTTTGTATAGGTTTTGTATATTTTTAGCTTCCATTAGTGAAATTACAATTTTTTTTTCTGCTGAAGGCGAAATGCGACGTAGCTAAAGTAAAAACTTACACAAGGTTATTTACAGCGCAATCATAAATACTTACATAAATCTGAAAAAGTTTTTGTTCAGAATCACAAGAATAGGTTTTTGAACTATGTAATAAATTATAATTATGAATAAATAAAATATTTAAGCAAAATATGATACAGATATCTTTACACACCCATGTCATTCTGTTTATTTCGAAAAAATGAGACTGCATTATCAGGTATCTGTCAGATAAGTCTTATCGGCCACCTGTGAGACTGGTCTTAACTCATCACAATACTCTATACATAAATTAAATATAAATTAAATTAAAAGAGAGTATAAATGTGAAGTACAACAACGATATAAAATGTTTTAATATTTTGTAATTTAATACTAACTAGAATAAAGATTTTAATTATTATAAAAAAATATATAGCATTTACTAAGCCGTGTTACTAACTATATTATTAAACCTATTAAAACAACCTAAAATATAAATTATTAGAAAAAAAAGAATATCACATACTTAAAAGGGTATTTGCCTGTATTCAAAATAAATTATCCAACACTAAACATCTAAAAAAAAGGGGAAACCACGATTATTTTATTCAATTTATCTTATTATTATTTTTAATGACCAATCTAACCATAAAGAGTATGCTATATAATTATGACGTCACATGCTTATATTTCATACAAAACTCCATATAAACCAATCGTTTTGACATTTCATAAAAAGTTGCTGATTTGAATGTCAGTCAAATACCCTATTATAATACCTACATAAAATGAGTATAGTACATTTAATTTTCATATTGTTTTTCAGAAAAAATATTTTCCAGCCATTTGTAAGCAAAAGAAAAATATGTTGTTTATTTTTTACAAGAAACAAAAGGCGTTCAATGAATTTATTTTCAAGCGAAACTGGCCAGTTACAAATAAAATATTAGGTTGTAAGATTTGTGACCAGGGCATGCGAAAAATATATGCAAAAATTATTTCACGGCGCGGGAAAATTCAACTATTATCGAACATATCAACATAGTTCATCAATATTGTTCATTTTCTCATGTTTTCATAAAAAGTATCCTAATAATGAATGAAAACGAATCTCACGTGGCAACAACTCCTGAATCACGGCAACCAACAACCAATAATACGAGTAATGATGGATCCGATCGAAGAGAAAATCAGTTCGTGATAGCTAAATGTCGGAGGTAAGCATGAATTGAGATGTTGTAGGTATTAGCTTGTGACAGTCAATAATAAAATTAAAATAACATAGGAACACTGATGTCGCTGATAATCCGAATTCAACAGCACAGCAAGAAACAAGTGAAGAGTCTGATAATGAAGAGGTATTCAAACATTGCATGGAGTATTTTCTAATTTTTATTTCAAGTTTTTAATTATCTAAACGAACCATCGATCGAGGTGAAATTTTGCACACATTTTTGATACCGATGAAAACTTATTATTGATACTAGATACGACTATACTCTCCATTAGGTACCTGCACTTTAAAGAGTGACAGAGACATCGCAACAGACGTAGCAACGAAAGTCGTAGTCTCTAAATCTACAATGTTTAGTTTTTGGTAAAGTAAAATACCGTGGGGAAGTTACCTATATAATTTTGGTAGTGTTTTTTTATAAGACAGCGTAATACCCGGATGCCTGGATACCACCCTCAAGTACTAGGCTTTATAGTTTATCACCTGTTACATACAGTCGTTGTGAAAAAAAAATATAAGAATATTTTCAAGTATTTAAAACTTAAGTTTTGGTACTGAAGGTCCTTTATTTCTTTAACAAGTGTCCCTCGTGGAAATTAAGTTCATAAATCTCGATTCCTTTTCCGGCAAGTTGGGTAAGACGCTTTTTATAAATACCAAAGACTAGAATCACCGTACCCCACCCCACCCAACCTAACCCATAAATAAGCGTGTTTACACATCGCGTTAGTAAAGTACATAAAGTAGGTAGTAGGCAATTAATTAGACGACGTGGCGTGTAAGTAATGAATTTCGGCAGAGATTGCTGGCTGTTTACTGCCGGTCGGGCAAGCTGGGCGCCGCCCATTATACTCTACATACTGGAGAGGTAATGATTAAATTGTATTTAATTAGAGTTAGCTTATTGTGTAATTAGATAAGTGATGGAGAAACCAAAGAATTCCTCAAAGCAGATATTTGCAGACTCCGCCATGTTATTATGTCCCAACTAAAGTCTGAATTATTGAGACCTATTGTGTGCAAATTGGAAATTCATGACAGAATTTCCAATTGCCACATTCATGAATGGTTCTGTGCTGGTTATCGAGTAGCTCCTATCCATTCGAACTAAGTTTTCAGTCAACCTGGTAGAAGACCACCCCTCTTAGGTTTCCATCACTTGAATAATCTACAAGAAAAACTAGTTGAACCATTGTTAGTTTTGCGACGTTTCATAACCTAAGCTGTCAAACTAAATGAAACCCCAATTCCAAAGTTATATATCCTAGAAGAGATAGTAGACCGCCCCCCCGAGTACCAGATGTTCGCGAGCCTGTTCCGCCAGGTGGAGCCCGCCGCGCTGCTCCTCGACGGTAAGGGACAGGGGGCCTTCGTACAGACTGTTAAGAAGACTGTCTTTGATAACGATAACAATGATGAAGGCAGGTGCAAGCTCGTCTTTGTGTCAGCAAAAGAATATAGTAAGTGGTTGTTACTTTATAGGATTTTTGTGTTAGGAATAATTCAATAACTTTAAATCTTAAGTTATAGTACTGAAGACCTTTATTCCTCTAACCTCTTTTGAGTATGCAATTTTACCACAAAACCTGATAATATTTGACGGGCCGATTGGGGTGGTTGGTAAGATACCATAACATAACATAGTATCACGCCGCAGGTCGTGAATTCAATTCCCACCCAGGACAGACATTTGTGTGCATGAACATGTCTATTTGTACCTATGTGGTGTACTTATATATTTAGAGAAAACAGTTTGTGATCAGATGGCCGTGTGTGAGGAATGTCCCAGGATATTTATTTATTTTATATTCACCCTAAGTTTCAAAGTAAATTTTTGACCTCGTAATTACTATCAAAATAACTAAAACATCAAGGAATATATACCTCATGTATTCCAACAGGTTTCGAAGCATGTAAGAGACGCATATTCTCTCTCTCTCTCCCCAACGAGCCTGCAAACTGTACCGACGAGGAACGCACTCTATTCCTCAGGACTGTCATAGACTTCAGTCACACACAAAGCGTGCATGCTTTAGGAGCTCTACTCAGATATGTGGACATGAACTGGTCTTCTTTGACTCTAGATCTGCATACTAAGCCGCAGTTTCTGAGCTTAAGGAAAATTTCACTGTAAGTAAAAATTAATTAAGGGACCTAGTAAGGGCTTCTTTTTTTTTTTTAACAAGGGTTTACTCGGAGTCACCCTCATTGGAGCTTACGGTATTTGCAACAGCAGTTAATTAACCTTCAACTGATACGTTGTACCTAGTGTATTTATGAACGTTTAATAAAACCACCAAATAAGTCATTCTATATTGGTGCGAAAATATTTCCATGTTAATTTCAACCTTATTTCCATATCAACTTTAAGAAACTTAAATGATCAATTCTGAAGCATGTCATCTAACTGATCTTAAACATAACTAAACCAAAGAAATTCAAATGGGAAGGGCCACAAGCTAACATCGAGGTGGCATAAGGCTGAAGTCAAATGCGCGGGCCCAGTGCTTTTTGCAGACTAGGCATCCCTTTGAACTTGTCTTCGCAAACTTTCAGGTTTCTCACGAACAAAGTCTTCTGGCGATAATAGCTCAGTGGAAAATGCAATCTCGCATCCTACAATGAGCTTGAGCTTTCGGTGAAGGAAATCTTCGCATAGTAGGATACTTTCTGGTTGCCTACCACCCTCATGATGAAAATCTTTCGATTCCTGCACTTAGAAACCAGTTCTCTTCGCTTTGCATAACTATCACATTCGGCCATCTCGGTCATTTAAAAAATAAAACTAATGATTTATTGTATCTATAGTGCAGATATAGTAACCATAGACAACGACACATACAAAGGTCTGCAGATATTCAGTACTATATCCCACCCAAGTAACTTCAAGAAGGGTGTGCAAGGCAGTAATAAGGAAGGGCCGAGTCTATTCCATTTGTTCAGCAAGTGTGCTTCTAAAGTTGGACAGAGTAAGATGAGGTAAGGGGCAAGGTGTCACGAGGTGGAGTAAAATTACTTCGTTAAACGTTTTGCTTCAATGAACATTTTAAAATTATTTCGTTAAAATTTCCAAATATCCACATTCCAAAATCGGTGTAGTACCGGTTCTTTTAGACACTTTTGCATTTATGCCAATACTTATTAGGGATTTGTGAGTGCTATACCTACCTAAATACTTTTGCTAAAAAAACCTGACATATTTTTTGCCTTTTATACGTCAAAAATTGACAAACAAGCAGACGGTCCACCTGATGGTAAGGTGGTCACCCTTGCCTATGGATATTATTAACACCAGGAGGATTGGAGAAGGTTGCCGCTTTCGAATAGGATAATGATCATCATCTCAGCCGCAAGACGTCCACTGCTGGACATAGGCCTCCAAATAGGATCTCCAATAATTATGTATACTATTTATATTGAGGGTGTTGCTCCAACACCCAACGTCAGAGCTGGCAACACTGCAGCGTCGCCAGGACGTGGTGGCATTCTTTATGAGGCCACAGAGTGACACCATGTTGAGGAACATCTGCTCCTCGCTGCGGTTCATCAAGAATGTGAACGTACGTTTCATCATCCAATACTTGGGTATTTTGAGTTTTTCCAGTAGACGGCGTCAAATCAACTGCCTTGCAATTAGATATTATAGGGATATAGTGGTCACGTGACGTTCTATTTACTAATAACGCCATAATCTAATAGTTAATGCGATGATAGCTCAGTGGTAGTGCGTCGGACGCCGCGGCGAAGGTCGTGGGTTCGAATCCTACAATGAGCTTGAGCTTTCCGTGAAGGAAAACATCGTGAGGAAACCATAGCACGGTGGTAGGGTACTTTGTAGTATCCGCCTTGTTGGCTACCACTCTCAAGTTGAAAATCTGTCGCCAAACACCTATTGGTGTGTTCCGGCAGCTGCACTAATACTACTAAAACTAATTTTGACAAGATATATCTTTTGGTGTCCCTATATTTGTCTTTTTGTCACATGGATGCATATGGGCTGTCAAAAGGTGCCTATTAAATTATAACTCTATAGTGTCTATAACTCATAATACGCTACTGTTGAGTTTCTATAAAAAAAAAAAACAGCAACCAGAAGATTTGCTTTTCAATTTTGTTTCTTATCGCACACAACTCTTAGTATGGTCTTGTTCGTTGGTCGTTAGGTACATAAAGATTTTTGAGAATCGGTCCCAATAACTCTCTTTTTGAAACTGCCATCTTTAATTCATTTTGTAAACTAAGCAGAGCTTGTACTGTGGCACCAGAACTGATACTACCAATACATACCTACTACTTGTAAATATATCATCTATGCATTATTTTTCAGGGAATATTGGCGAAAATTAAAGCACTTTCAGCAAAACCTTATCAATGGAAATCGCTTTATAACGTAAGCTTTCATACTGTTTACTAAGTTACTCATAATTTTGATATATTTTATCCTTACTGTCATATAACACACAAATATTGTCAGTGAGACTAGATAAATAATTTGATGTAATGAATCTGAGTTGGTTTTGAAAAGAGTAATTGCTGAGTTTCTTGCCGGCTCTTCTCAGTAAAAGCAACCTTCCGAACAGTGCGTTAGTGTCAGACTATTCATAAGTGCTTGGGAAGGCCTATTTGAATAAAAAAATATCCATTTTCATTTTACTTTAATTTTTACTAGGTATTATTTCTATTTCAGTTTCTTACACAGAAATATATCTTTTTACAGACTTTGTATCATGCTGTACTAATATGCGAGATGTGTGAAAACGCATGTAAAGCTAGCGAGTTTCTTGAACAACTTGCTTCTTGCGATAACAACAAACTTTACGAGGTAAAGGTTTTACAATACTAGATTTTGCCTCACGGCTTTACTTGCTTTCCCGAGATAAAAAGTAACCTATCACTCTCCGGTCCATAAACTATTTCTATGCAAAAATCACATCAATCCATTGTTGACCGAAAGAAGGACAACTAATAAACACTTTCGTATTTTTAACCCAACACGTGTCAGCCACTTCGCGGACTTCTATAGGTTGTGAAATAGCACAGATTAAGTCTCTTTTTTTTAGTAAAATATGTACCTAATTCTTCGTGTTTGATTTAATTATATTCGACCTCTATGGTCTTATTTTAAAGGTAGTTTAATAAATTAGCTACTAAAGCATTTTTGACTTACCCCTTATCCTCGATTGGCGCGATAATCATAGAATTGTCTGTATTTTGATTTTGTTTTTCAGAAACGAAAATAACTTGACACACTACACTAATAATACATTTTGATAGCACTAATTCGGACCTTCATTTGTTTGTCGATCTCATAAATTATTCTCAAATATATCACTAAGCACTTCACAAGAACCATTTGTTTACGTGACGGCCCGAAGCATGTAACACAATGATAAAACCGATACTATGAAAGGATTTCTAGATAAAATTGCAACAAACTTATCTGTTTCACAATAAATTATAGGGTAGGATAAATAAATAGAAAATGAAATATCATCGAAAACAAAGCAAATGAAAAAGTGGGTATATTTCAACAAATATACCCACTTTTTCAATTTGAACATAATTTTTATAAAATATATACCATAAAAGGCAAAATTGATAGGTACCTACTACAAACGTATTCACAAAATGTTTCCTACATTGAGTAGAATAAATACGTATTAGAAACGAAAACGTTGACAAAATGCCTTAAAAAATTGCGTCATAAATGAGTCAATTCTACATTTTTTTACAAAGATATTTTTCAAAATGCCTACAATACAAAACGAGGATTCATATTTTACACAAAATTCAGAGTAAATTGATATATAATTCAAATAATATTCATTAACCCTTTACAAGGGGCATTTCCAAATTTTAACTCACACAAACACTATGAACAAACTGCCAGTAATGGCGGACGGTGACTAACTAGATGCGCCTATTAAACATTCTACTTTTATTAATTTTGTTTGCTGGCTTTGGAATTATTCGGAAAAATTCTCTATGGAACGGTAACTAAATGACCAATAATATATGTAAATATAATAAAATAAAAAAATATAATGTACCGCCGATGTAAACCTACCAATAATATTCAAGAAATCCTCAAAATGGCGACATTTGTAAATCGCAACAGTTGCGATTAGGACGCTCCGGGCACTTCTTTCTTAATTGCAATAGCTGCGACTAGGAGAATAGTAGGCATGTAACATGTAGATCTTTTAATTCTAATAATTATAAACCAAAATAAATTCCAGGCATCTCTTCAACGACGAATAGAACCTTATTCCATGGAACACAAAGTTTATTTATCCATACTATAACAATAATACGACTCAGTAGCCGATTCCTATTCAGCTATAGAAATTTCAATATCAATGTTAGATGTGAGATGCAGCAAGTGTTTATTACAGATGGCTCTCTATATGAATAGAATAATAGATTTCGACCTGTCGAAGACAGAAGGCAAGTTCACTGTGAAGGCTGGAGTCGACCCTGATCTTGATATGAGTAAGCACATCTTGGCTACGGTAAATTAAGGCGATAATAGCTGTGGTAGTGACAACGGATGCCGTGCCGTGTCATGAGTCGTGAGGAAACCATGCTATGGTTTCTCATTGGACGCCACTACCACTTTCACATAGTAAAACCAACGATTTAACATCACAATAATATTTTTCTAAACCATTAAAACTACGGCACCAACTAGAGAAGCAAACAATGGCCAGTCTTCACGGGCTCATGTCAGAGACAGCAAAAGTGGAGATGGATCGACTACCCATCTTCATAGAGGAGTGCACCATGCTGTACATGCCACATCTCGGGTACTTGCTCGGGGTGAAGGCCTGGGATGACAACCTATCTATGGAGCAGAAGGAACTGCCTAATATGAAGTTTATGGTGAGACTAAATACACTGTCTGTCAGTATTAAAATCATAAATTGTATATTTAAAGACATTTTCAGTTCCAGAATAATGACTATATACATTACAAGACTAAAGGATGTGAAGGTTAGTTTCATATTAATATGGTAAACTTACAAAAAGCTAGCAATTTCAAAGTTGGGTCTATTGTTCTCATAGTGATGAGTTGTTTCACGTCTGAATTGAAGTCGAGGCAACTAAAATTAAATTTTCTTTTATAATCATGTTCCTAAATTAACTGAACTACAAACATATGCCATGATCACTGGAGTTGTTGGTCCAGCAAACTTGCAGCCCACATGCGGACCACACTCAATTGTATTTGAGCGCTATTGCGATGACATACGACATAATTTCTATGTATAGTATGAAGCACATGGGGGTAATCCTTCAGCAAGTTCCCTGCATGATTGAGTGGTGTTGAAATTCTATACTTATGAATCATATACCATTTGGTTGGGCGCGGAAGGTGGACTGTATTTTTTGGGCTAATACTATTTAATTTAAAACTGGATAAAAGAAACTATTTTTCTGTCATAATTAATATGACTACGATTTTGGAAAAGGTTTTCGAAAGAAGCGTAGCCATAAAGGGAAAGAAAGCATGCGGTACTCACGGTGTAATGTTCTTTCACGTCTTCTGTGGCTCCACGTTTTCCTTCAAATCTTAAAAATATAAGCACGCACACTGCAAATTGACTACATAATAGTCCATTTTCACATTTCACGGTTTTCCGGTGACGGATGATTAACATTTTAAAGGATTTTTGATAAATCAGGCGGGTGCACGCGCGACACAGACCTCGGCCTTTCAAAGTTTTTCGGTAAGATGACATAATGATAGATTTTGAAACATATCGCACGCAGGATTAGAAAAAAGAGGGTAGGAAAATTACCTCATACAAGTGTACCTTCATTATTACTACTAATAAAAAAAAACCGGTCACGTACGAGTCGAACTCGTGCGCCGAGGGTTCCGTACCTACCCACTATACCGCCAAAATATTTTCTTTCACACAATAGCACAATTTTATTTATTTATCTTATTTGAGGTTAGTGCCAATTAAGCTATACCTCTAAATTGTATGAGCGCCCATACAACTAAGAGGCCTATCTTAATTCGCGTCAACTATGTATGTATGGGAACACATTTCGTGATTCTAGGTCAACGGGAACTACCATATAGGTTTTCGACACAAAACCTATAGGGTACTTCCGGTTGACCTAGAATTGTCAATTTTAGCTAAAAGCAAGGTCTTACAGCACAAGTAAAGGAAAAATTCCGAAAAATAAAAGAAGTTGAAAATTAAGGTAAATTTTAGTACTTACAAGTTTTCGCGAAAATCTATATTTGCCTTTATCTTTTTATCGAGTTGACTAAGGACCTTGATTTTTATACACCTAATAGGGACTATAGACCTCAATATCTGGTATAAATTTCAACTTGTTAGGTCCACCCGTTCCTGAGAAAATCGGTGGTGACACACGGACAGACGGACAGACGGACAAGAAAGTGATCTTATAAGAGTTCCTTTTTTTACCTTTTGAGGTACGGAACCCTAAAAAACCAACACTGATCCTTATTTAAGTGAGCACTGACATTATATGAGGTGACAGAACTAGACGTGGTGATAGGCGACACGTACCCAGAGATAGTGGCGCACGAGACGCGCATCATGATGCGGCTGACGGCCGTCGTGCTCGACCACCTGCACACCCTCGCCACCGTCATCGACAAGTGCGCTGAACTAGACTGGTAACTACTCGGGAATCATCACCTTCTATTTTCAAGTATTTGTAGTCGGTATTTATCCTAACATGATCTATCTAGATCCCAATTAATTGGGTTCACAAAATACGCGTCTCCATTTCGTGCTTTCCATCTGTTATCACCGCACGTTCTTATTTTCTCCATTATTATTCTTCACTATTTTATTCAGGTGACTCATCACTTACTTCCTAACTGTTTTGCACATAATCTCTATTAGACATAAAAAGCTATAAAGAAAACACTTTTCTCACAATAACATGAAAGGAATCCTGGAATACTTTACCAAACTCAATAAAATCATGTTATCACATAATTACATCAAGAAACCCATATCTTTCAGTCTAATATCAATATCAAAAGTGTGCAAAGAGTACAATTACACCCGTCCAATACTGACCGAAGACAAGATAATAGATATAAAGCAGGGCAGGCATCCGTTGCACATCGTCACATGCGACAACTTCGTGGCTAACGATGCCCGCAGCGGTGATGGGCCGTGTGTCAACATACTCACTGGGCCAAACTCTAGTGGGAAGTCCGTTTATATGAAGCAGATTGGTGAGATATCATTATTTAGTTAATTATAAATTAAATCATGAGACTATTTACACATGCCCACATTTACCTCCAAATTCTGGTACTAATAAAAGTTCTAAGATTTCGACCCGACAAGCCTACGTCATATCGAAAATTATTTTATTTAGCTGATCCCTCTTTGCTATCCTATATAGGTTGGCGTGGTTGCAAAGATACCCACTCAGGACAAACATTTGTGTGCATGAACATGTCTGTTTGTCCTGAGTCTGGGTGTTATTATCTATATATGTATGTATTTACAAAAGAAAAGTAGTATATCAGTTATCTGGCTTCCATAGTACAAGCTCTGCTTAGTTTGGGGTCTGGTGGCCGTGTGTTAGGAGTAATGTCCCAGTATATTTATTTATCCTATGAAAACATAGTGTTGTTCATATCATACCTACATATTGCTATATAATACCAGCGCACACGCACCACAACTCGTAGTATGGCCAATGTTTTAAGAAACTTGATGGTTAGGCTGAACTCAGAAGGGTGACACTGGGCCCTGTATATATTGACAATTGCTCTTTTCGGTCAGTTTTGTGAAATAATACCCCGGTGTAGCATAGAGAAAAAACCGGCCAAGTGCGAGTCGGACTCGCGCACGAAGGGTTCCGTACAATTATCTATAAAAACGGTAAAAAAAATCATGTCTGTTGTATGGGAGCCCCCTTAAATATTTATTTTATTCTGTTTTTTAGTATTTGTTATGGCGACAACAGAAATACATCATCTGTTAAAAATTCAACTGTCTAACTATCACGGTTCATAAGATACAGCCTGGTGGCAGACGGAAAGAAAGACGGACGGACAGCGAAGTCTTAGTAATAGGGTCCCGTTTTACCCTTTGGGTACGGAACCCTAAAAATTTTAGAATTCCTTCTAAATGCGAGCATTTCTTGGCCCGGTTCTAAATGCCTCGATCTTCCTTACCAGGCCTGATCGTATACCTAGCCCACATCGGCAGCTTCGTACCAGCAGAATCGGCAACTATCGGTGTAATTCAACACTTGCATACACGCATACATTCTACTGAATGTGTCGCTGCGCATATGTCTGCCTTCCTCATAGATCTTAGACAGGTTAGTTTGATTTATTATACAGTAGGTTGGACATGTAAACTCCATCCACTGACAATTCTAAGGCTACAGAGTGAGAATCAAATCTCATGTTAAGATTGTGTTAATCGAAAATAAACCACAAGCCGTATGTCCAGGATTTCAATTCAAATGTTAAGAATCTCCACTTGTCTTTTCATATTCTGTGTCGAGGGTGTCAAATTCTTTATGGTCTAGAGTACGCGCCACCAGTGAAGTCCGATGGAATTAATGAAAATGGATCTTATTTCTACTGCAATAGAGGTGGACTTATCGGACATCAGTGGTGGCGCGGACTGTATATTGAATTGTATAAAATCAATTAGATTGCAGACTACCTCCATATTTTAAAACTCCACAAACAAGTATGTATCGCTACTAGGTTTTTTAGAAATCATTGACAATCCCCCTTATTCAGTCAGACGCATTCGGTTGTCATTCCGATCGGTAAGGACGATTTTAATTCGTTAAATTTAGGCTGATGCTGTGTTAGTCACAAAATTCATTTGCCACGATCGTGTACCGATCGACTGCCTAATTCCAAATGGAAGTCTGAAATGAGACAATAGGAGCCATCCTATTCTGTAGACTACTCAATCGGTTCGTCTACCCGATCGGGACGTAATCGAGCAGGTCTGAATAAGGGGAAAACCACAAGTCTTATCAAAAAGAAAATCAGTGTTTGTCTGCAAACTCCTCCGAAACGGCTCTACTGATTTTTATGTTTTTTTTTGTGTATATTCGGTCTATTTTTTTGTCTATTCTATTCTATTAATTTACTATCCAACTACTTTTGAACTACATACTGAAACTACTACACCTAGATGGCGCTAGTTCTACAAGAGTCCACGTCCCACTCACTAGTGATAATAGACGAGTTCGGCAAGGGCACGTCCGAGGTGGACGGGCTGGCGCTTCTAGCGGCTTCTGTCAACTCTCTACTCTTTAGAGACGAGGGCTGCCCCCATGTGCTCCTCTCCACGCACTTCTTGAACATCAAGCAGTTCATTGTTGACACCCCTATCGTTAAGTTTTTGGTAAGTGTTGATAATTTTGAGCTGGAAAGTTATATAAATTATTTATTCCCATATTTTTTTTATTTTCTTTAAACACAGCAATATATACAAATAGCTCTCAAAGAAGCATCGCAAATAATCATTACTGTATAGAAATGTGAGCCCAGGTAACCAAACTTCTTACCTAAAAAAATAACATAGCAATTGACCATACCTTACTAATTAAACTGGGCAGACATATAAACATAAAAAATAGAAAAATGGACCGTACGAGAAGATTATGAAATAACGCCCAGTTTCTAGGAATCTGATCAATGTTGCTCTTTTCAAAAGTATACTATCACTGTCGATGGCGTACATAATAATAGAGACGGCAATAGTTTTCATCATATACTACGATTGAGCTTTCAGAAACTGGTGGTACGTTACTTTGAAATGATGCTATATTTCACTAACATAAGGTGTACTATGCCTTAACAATTAACAGAGATTCGAACACATGGTAGAAAACGGTGAGCCAGTATTCCTATTCAGAGTGACCGAGGGTCACGTGGCGTCCAGCCTCGCGCACCAGGTGGCGGCGGCCAGCGGCATCGATGCTCTCCTGGTGGCCAGGGCTGAACATGTCTTAGATGCTATTATGGTAAGATAATAAAACGAAGAGTTGGGTTTTATCATTGCACTGCTACTCGTTAAAAAAGTTATATTTGACAGAAATACTACTGTCTTAGATTCCCTTTGTATATCTTTAAATAATTTGTCAATTAGCTATAGTTGCCATATATAAAAAGATTAAATACTACTTATACGTAAAAAGTTTATGGTAGAGTACGTATGGTGTGAACTAAAAATTAGAATGAGGGTTATCAATTTGGATTAGGTTATTCTTATACTCGAATTGTTTATTAAATAAGTACCTAGTATTATATTTGTTTCAGAACAACACCCTGCCATCGCCGAACAAAAAGATCATTGCAAAACTGAAGTCGTGCACCGAAATGATAAAAAACGATCTTCTCTCTGATGACATTTAATATAAATACAAGATAAAACATCATATTTATATAATTATTATTATAATGATCTTAGCTTTAGCTTAGCACTAACAACAATAATAAATATAAAATTCACAAAAATATATTAAACAAAAAAAACAATCACAATATATTTTTATTTTTCTAACATTTTTAAGAAAGAACTACACTAAATCATATCTTCTATTCACGTCTATCGACCCTTTTATAAAATACTTTAGATTTCCCGAAAAAATCGTGTAAATATTGTCATCGATGACACGAATTTTTCGATCTAACGATGTTAATCGAACTTAATCGATCATAAACTCCATCTTTACGACCAAGCATAGTTCCTCCCAACAATAAATATATTAAATTCACAATAAAAGCTGGAATGTTAACATTATAAGAATGCATTATAGAAGCACGCTTATATAATTAGTAGCTTCCGCCCCGCGGTTTCACCCGCGTTCCCGAGGGATCTTGTGTTTTTCCGGGATAAAAAGTAGCCTATAGCCTTCCTCGATAAATGGGCTATCCAACACTGAAATAATTTTTCAAATCAAACCAGTAGTTCCTGAGATTAGTGCGTTCAAAGAAACAAACAAATTCTTTAGCTTTATAATATTAGTATAGATTTCGTTTCGACGTAAAAGCGTTCATTGTTTGTGACCACACGTTTGTGCGTTACGCTTAAGCGAGATTTCCTTTACCTTTTGATATTGTAAAAGGAGATACCAAAGTTGTTACATATACATACTTTCAATATATAATTCGTAGTTTTGCTCACAAAATGGCGTCATGTTCATTCATACGTATTTGCATATGACCGATGGCAGATAGAGAGCTTAGTTCTCTGGCACATTCACTCATTCGCCCCATAATCTGCAAATTTAAAGCCGTTTATTCGTAAGAGGACTTAGAAAGACAAAGTTAACCACCTTCGGCCACATCATCACCTACCATAGTGAGATTGTGGTCCAACACAAGCCTGTATAACGTAAAAAAAAAAAAAAAACCACTGGTTCGAATTGAGAAGAAAACAAGTAAATGTTTATTACGAAAATGTTACATTTCTAACGCAAAAAGGATAGAAAATGGGTACTTGACCCAATTAGATCTATGCTATACTTATACGTTGCTTAACAAGTAAAGAATTAGAAAATTTCAAGGTGTGGGCACATGTGCAGGTAAAAACGGGAACGAGTTCTTGGCCAGGTGGAGAAAAAGAGAGAAGTATAGTTTCACTTCTGTCACGTGTATACTAAGTAATCAAAATATACCGGCTTAAACAATATCATATGAACATCTTTAACAATTAGTAAGTACATTACCTTTGCAATTTACATGGACTTCATCTGCTGCATGAGCTCTTCAAGTGATAATTCTGAAGCAGCCACGGCGCCGCCTGTACTCGATTCTGGTGTACTGTTGTCTACAGGGATGCTGTATGCAACCTGTAATTTTTTCTCATTTAGGCTAGCAATTTTGAAGTGTAAACTTCTTTTAGCGCGGTACGCATATTTTTAGATGAGGTAAAACCTCTGGACTCGCGACACCGTTATGATGAGACGCAGTTTGACGTTTAGTTTCTTTTTAGATGAGGTAAAACCTCTGGACTCGCGACACCGTTACGAGCGAGACGCAGTTTGACGTTTAGTTTCTTTTCTCAATCTCTCAAAAAAAAATGTTTTCACTTCTGCCAATTTCTCCCACTAGAGGCGCCACTGTGTAATAACGTAAACAAATGACAAAACGAAACTTATGATACAAATCGTGGCAAGTCATTGGACACATTTACGTTTTATTTCGGTGGCGCCAT
Organism: Tetheella fluctuosa; assembly: GCA_951216915.1. Classification (NCBI taxonomy): domain Eukaryota; kingdom Metazoa; phylum Arthropoda; class Insecta; order Lepidoptera; family Drepanidae; genus Tetheella; species Tetheella fluctuosa. The sequence goes on along the minus strand of OX578215.1, from coordinate 14,355,698 downwards.
CTACGATTAATCCTACTATTACACAAGGCATAAGCAACCCAGTTGTTATTAGATAATGATCAAAATGGCCGATTCGGTTAATACAGTGAGTTCTTCATATAGAACTAATAGAACTATGAATTTTATCAAAGATTTCTTTATATTATTACCTGGACGCCATCGACTAGTTTGAGATTGGATGTGTCGTCGTCATCAGGCGAGTTCTCTTCTACCAAACTGATACCTGAAAGCAACGATATACATAAATAATAGGTAATACTTCTTTAGCATAGACATATTATACTGGGTGATTTTGTTATCACTGGCAATACTTGCAGGGGTGGAAGTACTCATCAATGTGAACAACTTTTGTTATAGGACTAACTGTGAAATCATGAAAAAAATATCAGCTGTTCCATACAAAAGTTCAATACCTACTCGACCAAAATGTATGAAGCAACCGTATTATTTTACGCGATATCAGAGTTAGCCCTATAATAAAAGTTGTTCACATTGATGAGTACTTCCACCCCTGCAAGTATTGCCAGTGATAACAAATTCACCCTGTATACTTATCGGTTTACGCATTGTAAATGCCGTTTTATTTATATTTGACCTGCAAGGATAATTTCTTCTTTTTTAGGGTTCCGTACCCAAAGGGTAAAAACGGGGCCCTATTACTAAGACTTCGCTGTCAGTTCGTCCGTCCGTCTGTCTGTCACCAGGCTGTATCTCAATAGCGCTATAGCTAGACAGTTGAAATTTTCACAAATTATGTATTTCTGTTGCCGCTATAACAGCAATAAAATAAATATTTAAGGGGGGCTCCCATACAACAAACGCGATTGTTTTGGCGTTTTTATAGCTAATGGTACGGGACCCTTCGTGCGCGAGTCCGACTCGCACTTGGCCGGTTTTTTAATCTATATCAAAAATCTTCATTCCCAGGATTCGCCATGCCCAGTTGAAACATTGACCCTGTATAACATCGAGGTATAATTAAAAAATAAAACATACTCGTACATACCCCATTCATTGTCAGCATGTACAGGAGTTATATCCTCGGTGACTTCTGTAGCTAGTTCCACTTGAGGTCGCGCGCGGAATTCCGCTTGTCTGAGGCGGCAGTGGCTGTCGTCGCATTGCGGATTAGGCTGAATAAAAACAATACTTTTGCATAAATTGCTCCTTTGTTTAAATAAATTATAAAGGAAGTACCTAGTACCTAAATTTCTCAATGTTATGCCATGGAAAATTTATACCGACTCCTTTTTTTAACAGACTTTTTTTATAGGCTTTTGTTTGACCACAATCTCACTATGATAAGTGATGATGTGGCCGAAGGTGGTAAGCACACAAAGCCTAGAAGGAACTGTCTCTCGAGTGCAGCTGCTGGAACACACCGGTAGGTGTTTGACAACAGACTTTCAACTTGAGGTTGGTAGTCAGCCAGGCGGGTACTACAAGTACCCAACCACCGTGCTATGATTTCTTCACGATGTTTTCCTCCACCGAAAGCTCCACCTTATTATAGGATTCAAACCCACGCCCTTCGTCGCGGCATTCGACCATGCCTTGAATATCGCCATCCATGGACATAATACGTACCTACTACACAACCTACGACTGATTGTAGAGAACACAATGAAAAATAAATTCTAAACTGACAAAATTAGAGATATATTGACTTGGCATCAAACAAGGGATAGCGTGTCGAGTGAGAGCGTCAAGCTAGTGAAGTGCGTCCCGCTCATACTCATTATACCAAATCAAAACGATTCATATTCGAATATCTCCAGATTTGAAATGATATTCTTTGGTTAAACCTTAGAGTATAATAAGCGAGCTATAGAGCACGCCTTACTAAGTATAAAGCGAAAGCACAAGTATGAACACAGAATGGTCTCAAAAGGGGATGCCGGAGACGCGGGGCAGATGCATGGAACATCGCTATGAAAGCGCTATACCATAGCTAAGTATCTATAACATTTTTGCTTACGATCGGCACAACGGACCGGAGCGATACTGTTACTCTATAGCTTATACTCTAAGGGTTAAACTTTCTCGACATTATTTGTAAGAACTCTACTATTTAATGTACATATGGACTCACCTTAAGACCCATCAAAGGGAAGAAATCTGTAAGTGCACTGTATCCTAAATAATGGCTGACTTGTCCAAAATTTAATAAATACTTCAATGTATTTTGAACTGCAACAAAAAAAAACATTAAAATTAGATCCCTTATCACATTCTACTGTAATATTATAATGTCTGGTTATTTGTTACTCTTTCACGCAAAATCTACTGAACGGATTTGGATGAAATTTGGCTCACTTAAAGAATATATTCCGGATTCAAATATAGCATACTTTTATCCCGTTAAAAAAATATGAGATCGTCGGGAACGCGAGTGAAACCGCGGAGGATTTTATAACCATGTTATTTGTAAGGAAAGAGACAGCATCATTTTTACTCTTCTAAATGTGTTTGTTTGTTTGTCCTTCTTTATCACAGCAATGGATCGACGTGAATTTTTGCATTGAGATAGTTTATGAGCTGGAGAGTTGTATAGACTACTTCTTATGCCGGGAACGCGGGTGAAACTGCGGTGCGAAAGCTAGCAAGGTATAAATTAAAGTATCAGTAACCTGTGAGTAAAATAATGAAGACTGAAAGAACATTTTCTATTGACAAAATTTCCCTTGGAATATTCATTGGTCAATTTTAAACATACTATTTAAAAAAATAAAATACTATGAAATGTATAGAATGAATTATTATCAATTTACAATTTTCAATTTACAATTTTTTTTTTTTTACATTTACTAACATTATCGTCACTTAAACGCGTTTTTAATTTTTTTTTTATTTAAATATTCTGGGACATTATTCCTCACACACGGCCATCTGACCCCAAACTAAGCAGAGCTTGTACTATGGAAGCCACATAACTGATATACTACATATACTACTTTTCTTTTGTAAATATATACTTATAATAGATAAATTACATTCAGACTCAGGACATACGTGTTCATGCACACAAATGTCCGTTCCGAGTGGGAATCGAACCCACGACCTGCGGTGAGATAGATAGGGTATCTTACCAACCACGCCCGGTCCCGTCAAGGCAAATCCAAAAGTCCCCCCTTACCTAAGAAGCCGGCGACGATGCCCATGGTGGTGGGCAGGCTGGCGGCGCACACGCCCTCGCGCTTCAGCGTGCGCTCGTCGATCTTGCTGGCTACTACTAGGGGCGGCGCGCACTGCACACAAACATTTTGTTAATAAAAGTTTTTCTCTGTATTCTTTAATGCAAGAGATTTGTAAAAAAATATATGTTAAACTAGATGATTTATGCCAGGGTTCTGTTTAAAAAAAAAAACTATGATAATGTCAAAAAAAAAACGAGAATATGTGTCTTTTTAAAATTGAAAATGGATTTTTCTCCCGTTTTACCCATCCAAATAACATGAAAATATTTCTAGACCTAAGATGTAATGCAAAGGAAACAATTTTTCATCCCATCTATTCGAAAAGGACGACTTGGTTCCCCTTTAAGTGCACCCAAAGGTGGTGTTTTCTATAATAAACTTTTAGCGGGCAGTAATGAGATTTTAATCCTCTTTATAGTGATAAGTGCGCCGCAATTTATTATCTTTGCCGCGCACTTTTTGAATTTGGAACATCTTAGTGTTCGGCGCCAAAGAAATCGAACGCAAATATTTTTTGAATAAAGACTGGCTGGTACGACGGCCCATAGTCGCGCCGCCGGCTGAATAAAAAAAAAACTGTCAATAAATTTTCATAATTGCGAAAATGTCTCAAATGTAAATATAAGTTTTTAGTTGTTTTATTATTAGATACTATTTAATTTTAATTTAGTTGTTACTCTATGTTTTATTAAATAATAATATTACAATAAAATATGAGGCGCCTATTTTTTTATTTTCTCATAGAGAGTGATGAAAAGTAGAGTGTAGTGTATCACTCGGGCGCAAAATATATTTTTGGCTCGGGCGATGTACTTTTTGAATCCCTCGCTACGTATTCAAAAAAGCGCCCTCGCCGTAATAATAATATTTTGCTCCCTTATGATACAATCTACTATTGTTACTTTTCCAAAAAAAATCAATCTTTTTTTTTTATAAAATTAAAACGTCTTTTTTACTAGGAAATAGCTTATGTTCCTGCTCTCTCGCCCGTTAGTACATTGCGGCACAGGGTTATTTGCGTATTTATTACACCTTGGAGATACATGCTATATAAATTAACCATTTTTTTCAGCATGGTCATGATCAGGTAGATAATTAAGTTTTTGTGTAGACTAGAGCTTTTATTGTGTATATTTGTTATAGTTTTTCCCTCATTTGTAGCTACTTTCAGTGTCCTGTGCTTACCACATGTGGCCACATAACATAGTGAGATTGTGGTCAAACACGAGCCTATCAAAAGTATATAAATAAACAGAAACAAAATTATCTAAAATAATATGCATCCTACTAATGTTATAAATGTAAAAGTTTGGATGTTTGTGACTCAATCACACATAAACGGCTGAATGGATTTGGATGAATCTTGGCACACAAATAAATCATACCCTGGAATAACATATAGGGTACATTTTATCCCGGGAAAACATAAGACCCCTTAGGTACGCGGGGCAGAAGTAAATTATAATATAATTTAAGTTACTCTCTTGCTTAAAAAAAAATGATAAACTCACAGCAAAACATGCCGTCTCCCCAGGTATTATGAACTGTATGTGGCCTGATACTGCATTCTCACTGACTCCTGACTCAAACCACTTCTGGTTGAGCTCATTACATGCTGTGTTAATAGCCATGCGGGCTTCGAAGTTGTCCACACAGCTAAGGACTAAGTCCACTGGGCCTAAGGTTAGGCTGCCTGTTCTGTATGTGGAAAAGTTAAAGTATGAAGAGAGCATGTGAATAGATAGGCTTTATTGTAACGAATTACAATGCTAAGAACTATATAATAGTATGACATAACCGCTGTGCCGCGCCTTAGGAAAGCGCGGCAAGATGGCGGCCGGGGAGGAAAGAGCATGAGTTCACATGAGATCAATCATAGGCTTGTGTCCACTTAGTCCAAAAGAATTAAATCGAATGACTAAGAGTTTCTAATAATGAATCTTGATATATACATTACAAAAAAAAACAAAATTAGTTATTATAAAAACTAAAGATTAATTATATTTTTAGAAAATAAATATAGCAAAATTAGGCATTCAGTCACGTGACAGTAAACACCTAAAAAGTATGACGTCACGCTGTACATAAAAATTATATATTTTTTTTTTTATTAGAGAAAAATAACTTTAACAACTAGCTGTATCAGACGATTGTCAGAGTCACAGTTTGTTTCGCGCGGCGTGAAGTCATCCAAGACGCCGATACTCCTCTCCCCCCCCCCGTCTCGCCGCGGGCATACCTATGGCGCGGTACGGCAGTTTCGGTCAAACTATAAGTACAGACTATTGTGAACTGTCATCGAAATCAAGAATCATGTTTACAACCAACATTATGATAAAATAATTTATTTAGAAGGTGACGTGGAGAAAGTGTCTTTGGTTTCATTGAGGTTGGGTCAATGGTTTACTACGTTGGGTCAACCGTTACACCACCAGATACTTCGGTCTTGGCCGGTGTTGCTATCGCACAGCAAATAGCATCTATAGGTAATGGATGTATTTTTTTTTGTATGGATGCCCTCAAGTCGCCTCATCGTAAGGAGGTGCCACTTTTAACAGGAAGAAATTAAACTAAATAGAAATTACAATAACAATCTGACCTGATAGTATCGCAGAACTTCTGAAAATTATCCACAGTAGTAATATTGTAGTTATAAGAGTCTATAGCCACATCAGGGTTAATGTTCTGCAATGTGGCAGCTGCCGCATCCACCTTGCTAAGACCAGCCTGATGCGGTTGGAAGAACAGCCGGTTCATGTTTGCTAACTCCACTTTGTCATAGTCAAACAGAATCAGCTGGAACACAAAATGTAAATATTAAGGCATCGTTCACACCAAGCGTATTGTCAGCCGCCGACTGTGAGCGAGTTTGCAACATTGTATGTTATTTTAGATATTGAGCACTCTTCACAGATTAAGCATATAATGAACTGGTGGTAGAATAAAATGCTTAACAGGGTCTAAACTGAATTTGAGTTTGAACAAAATCATAATTATGATATAATAACTACTTTTTTTTTGCTTTGCACTTTTATCATCTATATAGACAGTCGTAAATCTAATTTATAAATTTAGTTACTTTTCTTAAAGATGGAGGGATTTCCAAACTATAAAAAAACAAATTATTCAGTATATACACCCTAGGAGGGTACTTATGAATGTCAAATCTTCTTAAGTTATCACTGATTCGGAAGTCAGCCTTCAACTGAATGGGCAAGAAACTTAGCAAGGTTACATTTTTTATATATTTTATACAGTCTATGTTGGCTGTTTTTCCCTTCAATGTTTAACAGTTTTTCAGTTAAAAGCCATCAAATTTTATATTTATTTTATTGGAAGGAACACATCCACAGCATATCACAATTTCCTTACCTTACCAATACCACAGCGCGTGAGCATCTCAGCGGTGACACTGCCCACACCTCCCACTCCCACTACGGCCACTGACATCTCTCTGATCTTCTCATAGTTGTCTACTATGCCCATCCTCTTTAGAGCCATCAGCCGACTGGAACAAAGTCAAGAATTATATCAATAAAGATATTATTATGATATATAAAAAATCATTCTTGCATCTTTTAAATATTATAATGATGTATTAAATCTAGCTGATATACAGGATATTAGCTAGATGTAAGCTAGCTGTAAGGGACAGGCTTCTGCAAACTGACAGGGTGCATTCAGCTCCTTATTTTGAATCTTGTTTCACTGGAAATTTTCTCCGGATTATTTTCATATTTTTAATTTTTATAGTCAGTTACTATTTTATTTTATTTCAATGTAAAATTTAATTCTTTGTACACAACACTCCATTTATGTGAACAAAACAGCTAAATCAAAAAATCAGCAATGGATGTTGAAATACTTAATGAACGATGCTGCCATTCTTTTTTGCCACGGTACCTCACATTGTATATGAGGTAATCAAACAAATCAGGTTTATTGAACTCCCATAATGATCCGGAAATAATTTCATGTACCGGTCATCTAAGTATGATATACTGAATTCACCCCATTAGTCTGCGGAGGGCTGTCCCTTACACCCTGTATTGTACAAGCTAAATAAGAATACATGAAAAGACTAGTTGAAATATGTAAACCATAGTACTCCTAATAACCACATGCATGATATAATCAACATTGAGGCAATAATATCAGTGGTAGTGATGTTGAATGTTATCATGGACATTGAGGGTTTGAATCTACAACGGGGTTGAGCTTTTCGTGTGGAAATCTATCGCCAAACAGTTACCGATGTGATCCGGAAAGTACTTGAGAGCTAGATCTTTCTAGGCTTTGTTTGCTAACCATCTACGGCCACATCATGACTTACCATGGTGAGATTATGGATACATACAAGCCTATAAACAATAAAAATACAATACGAGACTGCTCCTTTAGTTTTAATAACAGATTTTTTGATATTTTATGACCAGTGCACTGAAATAATACACATGCATCAGCTTTTAGCTATTCGTATATCATGGAGGAATGAAGGTACCAAACTAAGTAAACCAAATCCTTCTGTATTAGTTACAAGCTTAGTGGAACATATTGTAGCCATTTTTGCCTCGAATACACCAATTATTTGTCTAAAATTTAATTTAAACGTATGTATTGAATTGTTTACCTATTAGAAAATATGTTCTAATATTATTTTTTATATTATTTTGTAAGTTATAACAAATTACCTGTATGGATTTGAATCGACGACTTCGGAAGACATGACGTCAATTTTCTGTCGACCTGGGCCCACATTTCCCTGGGCTGCAGCTAATTTAGCCTCCAATTCTTGTACTCTCTTTTGCAAAATATCAACCGTTGCCATTTTCGCCAATTTTCACTCACAAATAACTAGAAAATCAAGCCACTCCACACTCCACAAATTCAATGGCATCTGTGTTTAGTGTTGCATATCAATAGTTCAATATCGATAGACTATCAATTGTTTATCGATAGTTAAGGCAAAACCAATAGAAACAGCAATTTATGGATAGTATTACCATGTTTCAATAACATCGATACTATCGATTGTATCGATAGTGCTTTTTGAGCAATACAATTGATGACGCCAATACTATCGATAGTTTCACGTCCAATAGTGTCGATAGTATCGATAGTATTGCAAAATTGCCATTTAAAACTCAAAAACAATCGACATTATTGATACTATCGATTGTTTTACACTATCGATAGTCAGCTATGTTTCAATAGTATTTATGTCCCATTTTAACTAATGTAGGCCCACACAGGAATAAGCACAAACTTGGGACCTCTGCTTATAGACTCCAATAAGTGCAAGGTTCATTTCTAGGACTAGGTGCACGCTTCTATAGCAAAATCCCTACTTCAATTTTAAATTTGCCTTCACAAAGATTTAAGGACCGTATTAAAGCTATTTTAATTGAAAAATCTTACTATACTGTGAATGATTATTTAAAAGACGATAATGCTTGATAGATTTGTTACTTTTTGTGTATGTATATTACTTTTTGTGTAATATATTATAATATTTTTTTAATATTGTTATTATGATACACTTTTTTTGCCCTATAAACATGTGAATGGTAACAGTGATAACATATTGTGTGTTCTTATTCATATTCCGTGAAATTGTTTTTCTTTTTAGCAAGCTTAAGGTAGTCATGCTCACTTTGAGGCCTTTGCTTGCGGCGGCGTTGTGTGGCGGGTCGCTCACTTCCCTACAATATGTGCGAAGAGGTCGATGGCTGCCACATGCGTCATACTTGTGAACAGGTGCTGCTTGTGGGGGCTGGTCTGCTTAAATTTGCTATCTATTTATTAACTAAGTCACTCATCATTTTGTTTATTTTCTTTTTTTTTGTTATAACACACATATATTGTCAGTAAAATAATGTAAGATAAATAATTTAATGTAATAAATCTGAGTTGGTTTTGAAAAGAGTAATTGCTGAGTTTCTTGCCGGCTCTTCTCAGTAAAAGCAACCTTCCGAACCGAGCGTTAGAGTCAGACCATTCATAAGTGCTTGTGAAGGCCTATTTGAATAAAAAATATTTTCATTTTCATTTTTCACAATTAACAATAATCCTCAAGTTTTAAACTAAAAATTAAAGCACTTAATAATTACCTACCGTAAAATAAAATAGCAACACTGGTTGCAGTCGTTAACTTACCTCTATACATAGATTTCAGTATACTTACAATAGTATCGAACAATCACTGACAATCGATAGTTCAAAACTATCGGTACTTTAGATAGTATCGATTGTTTTTGAGTTTTTAACGGCAATTTTGCAATACTATCGATTCGATCGTTACCATTGGACCCAAAACTATCAATAGTGTCGATAGTATTGCCGTCATCAATAGTATTGCTTAAAAAGTATTATCGATACTATCGATTGTATTGACATGTGGCGATGCTATCGATAGCAAGGTCAACTATCGATAGTCAAACTATCGATGTTTAAGCAGCACTATCTGTGTTCATTTCACACAATTCCGCCAGTAGTTCGGCTAATCTGTCAATGTCAAAATGACGTTTCGTGCCACGAATTTGAGATGCGTTCACAATTATTTTTAATCAATGAGCTAATTTTAAAGTTTTTACCAGTCGTTTGTGTTTTTCTAAGTATTCATTTTATTTGATTATTTATCACAAATTAAATGTATCTAGGTCTCCCGCTTGTTATCAATACCTACAATTGATTAATACATGAATAGGATTATACAGAGAGTTTATCCAAATATTTATTTGTGTTTTATTTTAAGTGATATTTGAAAATAATGTTGTGGTAAACCTAAATTCAATAAGTAAATTGAGAAAATAGTATAATATTATGGTATACTTATTAACAAGTGTATGGCTTAATGTCCCCTGCCCCTAGCCAATACAAAACATTTTAACCAAGGACTACTTTTCACATATTATATCGTTTGAAACACTTTTATTATGCCCAGAGCAAAGAGGATTAAATCACTACGTTGCCCAGAGCTTGTAGTTGTGTTCACAACTGACATACCAATTTACTAAATTGATGGGCAGGCAAGAATTGCACGCTGTATATAGGCTTAAGATCTATCAATTTAAAATGTAGAGCGCTCTCCTTACGCTTACCTAGTATGTAGTTAGTAAAGTCTATTCTAGGTATTTGATGTATCTTCACGATATAAACAACTCGTTTTAATGAATGCATGCAAGTTGACAAATATTTTATAAGAATAACAAGATAACTAACTATAGAACTTCTTTAGATAAAACATAAATTAATTACTCAATGATTTCTCTCCACACAAAATATAAAACCTGTTTTCGTTAATAGCCCTTCAAAGTTAAAACACGACGAGTTTAAAGAGTGTAGCAGCAATAGGATAAGTAGAGGTTAAATGAGCATTTTTAAATTGGTCCGGCTTTTTAAAACCTTTTGTTGTTATGTATGTCGTCGTTAGTGTTATGCGGGAATCGACGCGTTACAGTCGCTTATACTTAGATACATTATATTGTTAGAAAACGTATTTTGAAACGAAATTAATTTGTTTACATACATGACTGAAAATACATAAGTCTAGTGGTTCAAGTATATTATATAAACAAAACAATGTTGTAAACTACTTATATGTGAAAATATTGGATTACCTACTGGCAGTATTTCCGGAATAAAGTACGTTATAAATTAAAAACTTGTTTGGTTCTATATTTATAGGTAGGAAAAATTATAGCCATTCAAAATAGTAGGTATACCAAATTTAGGTTTGTAAGCTCAATTTAAGGACAAAAGATAGGGGCAGGTTTCCTCAATTAATTAATATAATGCCTAAGCCTATAACAAAATCATGATACGACATCGGAATATTTTTAAATGAGCGCTAAATGTTATAGAGTCTTAAATAGTAGCTAAAGTTGACTATTTAAGAGCTTATTGATTCCGTATAACAGGTACAAACTATTAGAACATAAACTTTGAAATAAGCAACCAAGTAGGTTTATAAAATCTGCTAATATCACGCGTGATTTTTGGGTTAAACAAAATGGTAATGTTCGAAGGAGTAAATCAATCAATCACTGGGTTTGTAGTTTTCATAGGCTAGTAGGTATATATTACTTTTGATTATAGTTATACTGGGTGATTTTTTAGTCACTGGCAATACTTGTAGGGGTGGAAGTACTCATCAATATGAACAACTTTTACTATGGGACTAACTGTGAAATCACGAAATAATTATCAGTAGTCCCATAATAAAAGGAAGGCAGCGTCTTAGATGGGGGGACGATATTCAGAAAATGGCTGGTGTTACTTGGAGAAGGATGACCCACAACCGAAAAGTGTGGCGAGCTCTAGGGGAGGCCTTTGCGAATACGCACGACAATCTTGATACCACCGGTGTCAAATAATTAATATATTAATTAAGTAAAAAAAAACTATATTTAATTACCTACTTTTATATTCATGCTATATAAGATTGTTAAATAAAGGCGATTATTATTATTATTATAACCTTCCTTGATAAATGGGCTATCCAACACTAAAAGATTTTTTCAATTCGAACCAGTAGTTCCTGATATTAGCGCGTTCAAACAAACAAACAAACAAACTCTCTTATAATATTAGTATAGACTAGGTTTTTGACTATCATAAGCTACTGGCGACTGACGAACCATCATTATAATCATCAGTGCTTATACTCATAATCCTCTTTCTTGCTTTGCTAATTGCAGTTCTTTGTCGATAGCATTAGGTCTTTAATATGATCACCTTAATCATTTGCTGGTTTACTACCACTGATGCAGTTACAATTCTCGATATTATTTTATAGACTTATATTTAGCCTGTTACGATTTCATCCAGGTAAAAATGCAGGCTACAACCTCGTCGGAGCGGACGCCGCTGGTCCAGCCGACCTATGTGTTCGAGTCGAGTCTCGCGCGCAGCTACCAGAAACGTCTGCGCAACTTTCAATGTACTATGTGCATCATATTTATGTGAGTATATTTTTTTTCAAATTTAAATAGGCCGAAAGAAACCGAGGTTCTGAAATTTTGCAATTACATACTCATATTTTAAATCAAACTAAGATTCATTACATACTAGCATTAGGTGTATCCTATATGAGCAAATGTAGGTATCCAGCATTTACATAAGGGTAGTATGAATAACTTCTATACAGTTGTTTAGTCACTGGCCATACTTGCAGGGGTTGAAGTACTCGTCAATATGAACAACTTTTATTATGGGACCAACTCTGATATCGCAAAAAATAAAATGGTTCCTTCATACATTTTGGTCGAGTAGGTATGGAACTTCTGTATGGACAGCTGATAATTTTTTGTGATCTCGAGAGTTAGTCCCATCATAAAAGTTGTTCATATTGATGAGTACTTCCACCCCTGCAAGTATGGCCAGTGACTAAAAAAACACCCAGTATAGGAGTTAAAGCAAATGCGTATGTTGGTTGGGCTGGATAATACATAAAGAATCTTTGTCAAGCATATACCTAGTACTTATGTCCTTGCTACGATTTTTTCTGTGGTTTATCGATAAATCCAATTCCTACCGTTGTGATATTTACTCATTAAGATAATGCAATAGACCACTTTATAGTTTATCTGTAAGTACACTTAAATTTCAGTTAGCTTATAAATATCAGAATGTTACTTGCTACTCGTTCTGAGACTTTCAAGTAGTCGTTCTTAATTTTTTATTTATAATTACATATACCTATTATTTATTTTTTAGATGTCGATATTAATGTCCTTATTTATTCAGTATATTGTTTGACACAAGCCATGTAAATACTTATTCGCTTATCGATGACCGCAGGCGGTAGAAAATGTATGGTGCAGTCGGCGACAGCAGTCTATAATCTTGCTCCCGCCTCAGCTGCGGTCGTCGGTCACTGTACCTTTAGGGATAGGCTGCCTAAATTATTGTCGCCATTTTTGTTTGTTTACTTTTTTGTGATGTCCTCTCATGTGGTGTAATATAGGCTCAAAGAACAAAAACACTCATAAGATAACGCCATATTTAAGTATGAAACAGTATGCTCGGTATATTTCGCTTGGTATTTTACTCTATGTATATGAGAAAAAAATAAAAAATGTACAATTCAGATAGCTTAGGCAATAAGCAGTCGGAAAATGTTAGTTTTAGTTCATAAAATAACTTAATTTTATAATTTATTTTAACTGTTTACAACAAATATTTACAATCAATGTATAAAGTACAAACTATGATATATAGAAAACATCCTCAAAGCCCTTGCTGCTGTCGATAGGCAAGGTTCCCAACAGGCTGACGCTGTCCCTTTTTGGATGGCCAAGCTTATGCGTTGGCGGAAAAAGCTCCCAGCCCGTCGGTCTCCCGAAACCTCGATGAGCTTGGATGATAAAATCCGAGCTAACTTAATTAATTTTAAAATTCATTTCAAAGTTTTCAGTTTTTTTAATCTGTTTCTAAACAAGCGAAACAGTAGCCGCCATTATAATGACGTCATACGGTGCTGTCATCAAAATTATCAACTGAAGTATTATTATTATTTTTACACTAGTATTCATGCATTCAGGAACATTACACTAATCAAAAGGATAATAGTTCATTTTTAATTTATAAGATTTTATAAGTCCAATTGAGACCAATATCAGCGCATTTATTTACAATTACAAGAGACCAAATAACGTCATGAACGTAGAGTTACATGACGTCCAGCGTTTTCATCAAACTACTCGCGGAATTTGAAAATGTAAAATTTAAATGCATTTTTATGGCACTTATCGTTTGAATAAATTGTTTTGTGTTTTTTTTTTGGTGGCTTATTAGCACCTTAGGAACGAATTGAGACATTTTTCAAAATATATATATTGAAGGCCAGTAATAAATTTGTTCTATGTCAGAAGTAGACTGATGGTAAGTGGCTACCGTAGTTTCTAGACATTAGTAATGATTACCAACGTGTTGCCGACTGTAAGCAAATGGTTCTGTCACGCCACAGGTCGTGGGTTCGATTCCCATGTCCTGAGTCTGGATATAATTATCTATAATAAGTATATATTTACAAAAGCAGTACCTATATCAGTTAGCTGGCTTCCATAGCACAAGCTCTGCTTAGTTTGGAGTCAGATGGCCGTGTGTGAGGAATGTCCCAGGATATTTATTTATTTACAATCATTCTTAGCTTTTTTGTTTACCACCTTCGACCACAACATCACTTACCACGGTGAGAATGTGGTCAACATAAGTACCTACTATCTATATAAAATATACATCCATTTGACATAAATCTTCTCCTCAGAGCTATCCTGGCCGTCGCGCTACTGGTAACAGTCTCTTACAATCTGAGTGATGACTTCGATGATGACACGGACAACAGTACCGATATTATACCCCAGACTCCAATACCCGTTGGAAACTTGACACTCTTAAAAGCAATACCTTCAGGGTTTCAGCCACTCTTGAACACGAGTTGGCCTCTAAAAGGTAAGTTACCGTATTAGTTCTAGCGGGTTTTGAATTATGTATTGCGCTTTTCACCTGCTTTATTTTGAGAGATTTGTCTTGTATTTTTTTTTGTATTTCAATAAACAATGTTTGTAAATATTTTTTTGTTTTACTCAACGCTCATACAATAAATTAATTGATAGATTAACTTACATTCTTATTTACAACAAGTATTTACAATAAATGTATAAAATACAAACTATGATATATAGAAAACATCCTCAAAGCCCTCGCTGCTGTCGATAGGCAAATATAATATTTTGTGTTGACTTTTTTTTAATTTAAAATTAAATTTAGTGAGTAGTAGATAGTACTGCAATACATTTTAACACTATACGGCTATTACGTAACTTCGTTGCAGTCAGTTTCAATTACAAAGCGGTAAAATATAAGTAGCAGTTTTTTTATGCTTTATTGCAAATGGAATCATTTTCGACAGCGTATTAGTTCTGGCGATTTAGAGATTGTTTCACATTGAAACTGATAGCTACAAAGTTACATTATGCACGTACTTATCTCTAGGATTGCAACAATCAATCTAATTTCATTTATTTACTTAAAAAAAATACATAGTAATTTTAAGTTGCTCGACTCCAGTGCACAACTCATTTTCTATTTTAAAATAGGCACAAAACGTAGGTAATTCCTGCTTTACACCGCTTATGCTTTGTTATGCTTGAGAACCAGTTCCCATCTAGGCTTTATGTGCTTACCAATTTCGGTCACATCATCACTTACCACTGTGAGATTGGTCAAACACAAGTCTAAACATACAATGTGGGAAATAACATGGCTATAAGCAAAATTGTAGTAATAATATATAACAAGGATTCTGGTAGAGTCCTTCTGATTACTTGTCCTTTACGTTTACAATCTTAAATCGACAACAGATTTAATCATGATATACAGGAAACTGTTCTACGCACCTCAAGAACCCTTATTCTTTGTCATCCTCTGACTAATGTCACCAAGTACCTATTGGTGTGTTCCGGCAGTAGCACTTGAGTGCCTTCTAGACTAGCAATCCCACTGGTATGGCTAATGTCCATAGGCAACGGTAGACGCTTTCCATTAGGTGGACATCAAAAATCCATGAGTGGGCTAGTGAATAAATACCTCGGTCAAAGGCAAGCTTGCAACCGGTTTGCATCCATTTAGATCAGCAGTTGATGACGCTTGATCTCTTCCTTTTTCAACCGACAAAATAAAACAACAACAAAAAGGAGAAGAATCCATGTAATAATTTGGTGGATATAACAGTTTTATTTACGAAAAAAACACAGAATACAATCTATGTAAGTATTTTAGATATTTTTATTTATTCATTGTTGCTTTCTATTTACCGAATTGTAAATATTACGTGTTAGTGTATAAAAAAGTAAGTATACCAATACAATTTTTTTAATGACTTTGTGATAGCAACCTTGGTCAGCCGGCTGGCTTCTTATCCGACTGCGGCGAAGACAAAAAAAGAGGATTATTGTTAAAGAACCATTATAAATACATTATCAAATCATATAGGTACATAATAAACTTTAGACTTATTGCGGGAGGACGGTAAGAGAGATTTTTCGAAATTCAACCCCTAAGAGTGAATGGGAGAAATACAGTTTGTGTACATACAAACGTAACGTTTTTTTTTTGAACTTGGTGTAAATATTGCTTGAAGCAGATAATTATTTATATTAATTTATAAATATTTAATTTAAAGGTAATTTTTCATTCTGAACCCCTAAATGAGTTGAATGGGGAGATAATGTTTGTATGGAAAGAAATAATGCACTGGGTGATATCTCGAGTACTTTATGGGTATAAGAAAGTGGGGTAATTTGGATCAGGGAACAGCCCACTGTTTGTACCGGGATTGCGGATGGTGTACTATGATAGGAACTTTAAAAATTCAACCCCTCATGTAAAATAGGGGATCTGGGGTGAAACTACGGATGGAAAGCTAATGAATTAAATGAGATATTGAAAACTTGCCCCCCTCGCGTAATCTATATTAATTACTTTACTATAACTTAATAAAACCACGGCGTAATGTAGGCCTCTCCCACAGTAGACTTTAAGCCTCTACCGCAGCGGAATGAAAGCCTCTCCCGCAGTGAAATGTAAGCCTCTCCCGTAGCTAATTATTTAGGTCTTACCCACATCATATAACAATAAATTGTTTCATCTTATATTTGACTTTTAAACGGTAAGTAATTATTAGAGATATCAATTGCAACACATTGGTAAGTAGGACCTACTTGGTGACAGATTTCCAACTTGAAGTAGTAGCCAGCCAGGCGGGTACTACATAGTACCTACTATCGTCCTATGGTTTGTAGACCACGTTTTCTATCACCGAAAGCTGAAGCTCGTTTAGCATTCAAGTCGATTAAATAAAACTGTTTGAGATACAAGACTTTTAGGTAATCAAAGTCAAAGCCATTTATTCAGTTCAGGCCCTAGCCTAGGAGGGCACTTATGAACGTCGAAACTACTGAAGTTAACACCGATTCGGAAGTCGCCTTCAACAGAGAAGATAAGAGAATCAAATGTTTTTTTCGTTGATTAATGAAGGTGTCACAATTTATTCAATGAGTGAGTCTCTCAAGCGATGATAAATATCTCGAAAATGGTTAACTTTAGCCTGGGGTATCTCATAGTCAAATTGGTTTCTAATGACCCCTACTATCACGTCCTGAAAAAGGTCTACTTACCAGTAACCCTGTAGGTATAATCGCCATTATACGTCTGTTGCAGTTAAAAATGTTGCAGACAATCTGATCTATCTATAAAATCAAAGCTGATGGATGTTTGTTTATAGAATTTAAAATAACTAGTTAATTGTAAATAACTTTTCTGAATGCTGATGGGAGCTTTTTCCACCAACGAATTCACAACATGGTAGGTATATGACACGTCCTTTTTTCACAGCACGCCCATCCGCGTCTTGGGGAGGTATTACTCCATCCAAAAAGGACATCGCGAAGGCAGTAATTCGAGGAAAAGCAGCCCTTAGTGATCTCAAAACGGTGGAAAATCTGAGGAAGCCTTTAGATAAAGATACTCCTGCAAGTAGAGCTCAGAGAGCAGCAGCTACTGCGAAGGAAGTCAAACCGTTGGCTGAAGCTGCGTATGCTGTTGAAGAAGCTACTAGATCACTTCTGAATGGGTAAGACATTTTTGAGCTGGTCTTTGTTTTAATGCATTCGTAAATACTAACGATAAGCATCACAATTCGCAATAAAATAATATAACTTTTCATAGGTCGAACACACACACATTAATCCTACCTACTCGTTTGCCATTAAATTAATTAGGCTTTTTACCTAATTGGTTCGTCACCCGAATCTAGCGCAGGGTGAAAACTAATAATCTATAAAGAAATGGTCCATAACTTTACTATAATTCATTGTATTATAGTATTGTAGATGTTTCTTCATTCCCCTAATGATTACAGTGCATCATTGACCGATGCAACGTCCGGGCAATTAGATCAATTCACTCGGTCAACATGTACCTATGAATGAGTCTCTCAAAAGATCTATATCTGTTGATGCCAGAACTCTATATCGTAGAGAGGGCAGCTCTCGACTGGGGAAGTACCTCCACCTTACAGAACACCGTAGCCAAATAAATGAATGTTGTGTTCATGCGCGTGAGTAAGGTTGTCAGAGCTCATCGGTGAGGGATGGGAGGTTCGACACTCGGCAACGCGTGAGTGATGCCCCGGGTGACAGCGTCAATAGTAATATAAAAAAATATGGTATTTTAATAAAAAAAAAAAGAAGTAAGTATGGATGTAAATGAAGTTTTAGATATATTTGTATGGCGTTGCTTGGTGCCTGATAAAAAAATTGTGGCAAATGTGCCGGTAGGCGTTGTTGGTAAGATACCAATCAATCACGCCATATTTCATGTGTTCAATTCTTACTCAGATATATTTGTGTGCATGTCTGTTTGTCCTGATTGTGAGTGTAAATTATCTATATATTAATTTATTTAGAAAGTAAATGTAATATGTAGCAAGTTATCTTTTTTCCATGGTACAAGCTCTGCTTAGTTTGGGCCGTTTGAGAGAAATGTCCCAGTATATTTACTATATTGGAGATCCTTAGGGGAGGCCTATGTCCAGCTGGGACGTCTTGCGGCTGAGATGATGATGATGATAGTTATTATTTTTATTTTAAAATACTTTTAGAACTCCTAAATTATTTAATAAATATGACATTCTAAGTAAATGAATATATAGTAATCGAATGGAGACATGTATGTAGGTAATATTTAGGCCTCAATTATTTATTTTCTACCTTATATATTACCATTGTGTGAATCACGCCAAATAGTCAATCAAATTGTTTTAAATTGAGTGGCATGATGGTGAAGGCATCCATATTTAAATAAACTAGTTTTAATACCAAGGTCCTTTTTATTCCAAGGTTTTATGACAATAATAATATAGAACGCTAACCGTATAAACAGGTTATAGGTACAAAACAAATCAGGTATCAACAATTTGTTTCCTGAAGAATTGTGTTATTCAAACTAAAATACTACCTCGCCATGATGTAAAAAGATGTACGTACTTAAATAATAATCAAAAGTATTATTGTAATAATAGAGACAATCCTTGAAATTTAGGACGTTGCGGTGTCAGTGGACGAACGTAATGTAATCCCCCGTCTAAACCACGATATTCTATACGAGAGCTAGTTTGGCTTCATTTCGCCTCGCTGCCGATGCGTGTTATCCAATATATCGATGACAGTTTATTTACAAAGACGCACCGCAGACAGACAATGACCTTTATCGATTGATTATTAGCATTTAAATAAGTGCAATTTGTAACAGCTTTCTTAGTAAAGGTCAATATTTGAATGATGCATATCTTCCCAAAATATTATGTCCTTTAGATGAAGGTATTTTGGCTTCAATTTAGCAGTGGATTCTCACGGTCGCTCACGCCCATTTCAAAATCGAATTGAAAACGTATTCTTAAAATTAAAATTAGGCGTCCGTGGGATCCATGGGATTTCTAATATTTATACGAGCAAAAATAAATGCTTTTGTATTTCTAACAAATGTAATGTGTGTAGATTTTCAAAGCAATTTTTTCCACAAACTGTGTCCATTTTCGAAACAATTCTGGTCAGCTTAGGTCAACGTCTAACTGACCCTGTAGCTGCCCGTTGGAGCAAGCTTACTTCACTTTCAGAATGGTTTACATAAACTATAGTTTAACGGGAAATGCTATCCATAATTATTAACGCGTGATTAAGTTACCTTCCTAGGGAGATATCATGTAACATGCTACACAAAATTATTATTTAGCGGGGCAATAAGCGTATTGAATTCCATATGATTATGCTATCAATAAAAAAAAAATAAGGAGAACTGAGTAACCTAGTTCACACGGGTACTTAGGTGCGTGTTCACATTAATAATTAAATTATATAAATAAATAAATTAAGCTTTATTTGATCACATAAAATGATACATAAAAAAAATATATTTTAAATTGGTAAAGCCGTATACGCATGTGAATTAACCGATGTGTTCCGGCAAGTGCCAAGAGTCAGATACTTTCTAAGCCAGGGTTGCCACCCGTCCCGATTCTGCCGGGACAGTCCTGATTTCGCTGATATCGTCCCCCGTCTATTATTTCCTGCAGTAGAAATCGGATTTCAGTACAATTTCGGTCATCAAAAAGACTGCAGGAAATAATAGACGCGGGACGATATCATCGAAATCGGGACTGTTTGTGTTGTTTGTGTATTGTCCTGATTTAGGTTGCCACCTTTTCCCAAAAGGTGGCTACCCTAAAGGTGTTCTAAACCTTATGTGCTTACCACACCTTTCCATAAATATATAAAAAAAAAAAAACTCGGCGTGATAACCCAGAGATTGTAGTTGTTGCGGTAATACAAACGCGAGATACAGTCCATATCTTCTCATTACCTTCATCGATCAATACCTTGCAGCTCTATTACAGTGACATTGTTGCTATCAAAAAGCTGTTTCGCGATGACTTATTTACGTTATGACAGCTACAATCGCTAATAGACCTTCTATGGTACATTTTTTACCATAGTTAGACATGTCATAAGTCCCAAAGAATGTTTTTCAATTGCCATATTCATATTCCAGCACTAACATCTCAAAACGTGAAGGCGGAGCAGGCGTGGGTCCACCGATCAACGGCTCATTCTTCGAACCCCCATACTGCATCGATACCCCACCGCCATGTCCACAGTCCAGATACCGGAGCATAAATGGAACCTGCAACAACCTGAACTATCCACTGAAATGGGGTGTTTCTAACACGCCATTCCGAAGAGTTTTACCTGCTGATTATGGCGATGGTATTGTGTACATTTATTTTCTCTTTTGAATCAGTCCATGTTACCATATTATGTTTTAGTTTGTTACAATAATATATATTTTTACAATAGCTACTGAACTAAAAGGCCTAACAAACCAAGTAGAAGATCAGTATTTGAACTATCTCATTTTGTATTATGGTAGCCAGCAAGAGACGAGACTTTACAACGAGAAGAATAAGATCAAATGTTATTCATCTAAAAATATATATTAAGTACTTCACGCTTGAATTATATTAAATAGACTCAAGTTTTCCGCTGGTTAATTCAACCTAGAGATAAGGGGCCAGAGATTCGAATCTGCAATTCTGCACCCTCAACACCAACCCAGCACAGCTTTTAATATCTCAATCAGAATAAATCATCAACTAAAATTATATATTTAACATTTCCAGGCATCAGTTCCCCTCGAACTGGTGTAGATGGAGCAACTCTACCGAGCGCACGCGACGTCAGCGTAACAGTCCACAGGCCGAGCTATGCTCATGACTCCTCCTTCACCGTCATGTTGGCTGTTTGGGGCCAGTTCATGGACCACGACATCACTGCTACTGCTCTTAGTAAAGGTAACGTGAACACATTAGTTCTAATCTTGGTTATCTTTAGTACGTTGATACAGTTTATAAGTACCTTTCCAAGGGGGCAAGATGGATGGATATCGATAAATTGTTTGAGTTAAGTTACCTAATAAGATTAACAAAGGATTAACATATGAAAATGATAATAAAATGTTGATTCATTAATGTTAGATATATAGTTGAAATTTTCATAGTTAAAAAATACAAATATTACGTCGGATTTAGAAAGTACAGGTAAAAGATAAACTCTATTTCTGGTAAACTACCGGTCGATATTAATAAACAATAATAGGTATAATACATTTTAGGTCAAAATGGCAGTTCCCTCGCATGCTGCGACAAAACCCAGCCTGTCCACCCGGAGTGCTTCCCTGTAGAATTGGACGTAGAAGATCCCTTCTACGAGAACTACAACCTCACCTGCATGGAATTCGTGCGATCTGCGCCTGCGCATAAATGCCATTACGGTAAGATAGCTGCTACATTATTGCAATAGGTGCCATTAGTACAATAGATTCTGTCCGCGTGGAATTAGAATAAAAATATTATAATTAAAAATATTGGAACATTTATTACGGTCCAGGTCCCAGAGAACAGATGAACCAAGCCACAGCATTCTTAGACGGTTCGGCAGTGTATGGTTACTCGGAGGCTAAGTCGGATCTGCTCAGGTTGGGCATCGGAGGGCAACTGAAGATGCTTAGAGTTGGGACAAGAGAGTTGCTGCCGCAGTCCACTGATCCTAACGACGGGTGCAACACTGCTGAGATGAACGCTAAAGGACGGTATTGTTTTAAAACAGGTTTGTGCAATTTACGGCATTCTTCTTATAGTGGCCCTCCATATCATAGAGTAGACCAATGGACGACAAAGACATAGTAGTAATCCCAAAAACTGAAACATTAAAACCTGGACTGGAAAATACTATGCATTTAAAAAAGAAAAAACCTGATCCAAATTCTCCTCTTAAAATCAGCTGTACTTTGCGTCTATTTTGCTAAGCGTCAAGTTATTTTTTTTATAAAGGTTCGTACAGAAACTTTGGAATGCAACCCTGTTTTCTCTTATTTTTTTTAAATATACTTAGGTGATGACCGAGCCAACGAGAACCTCCACCTGACCACGATGCACCTAATCTGGGCGCGACAACACAACAGAATAGCGGCCGTCCTAAAACAATACAACCCTACTTGGGACGACAACATTCTCTTCCAGGAGGCTAGGAAGATCGTTGGAGCTCAGATGCAGCATATCACATACTCTGAGTTCCTGCCTTCTATACTTGGTAATATTAGTTTGCAGAACAAATTCATTAATCTCATTTACAATTTAAAGTTAGAATTTTCAACATGTAAGGATTTACATTTTCGTAATTTGGAAATCAGAGCATCCAGGCATACGGTCCATCTGATCGTAGGCCACCTTCGCCTATGGAGATTAGCAATACCAATGGGATTACCAATGTGCCGACCTTTACATGCAGTCTTGAAGGCAACAAGCTCTCAGTAGGGAATTAAGAAACCATACTCCCAATTTCTCCTGCTAGAGGGGTCACTGTGTTATTGTGCAACCAAATGACTCGATTTGGTTACAATGATAAGACAAAACTAATATCACATAAATCGTGGCACGCCACGCACTGCGGGACACATCGGTTAAGTTTGGAAAAGATGAAAACTGGAAGATGGAAAACGCTGAATGCAGGTCGCCCAAGACCGATCCTATTGGAGGTTCTTAGGGGAGGCCTATATCCAGCAGTGGATGTCTTGCGGCTGAGATAGTGATGATATCATCTGAAATATAAATTATTTTATCCAGGTGATGATGTGATGTGGAACCTAAACCTAACGCTACTGAACGAGGGCCACTCAACCGTGTATGACCCCACCGTGGATCCCTCCATAGCCAATCACTTTGCCGCAGCTGCTTTTAGATTTGCGCACACTCTTCTACCGGTAAGATTATTTTAGTTTTAATTATTGCATATTTGTATTAAGTTTTCCCCTTAAAAATCTTGGATTCCTTAACAGCAACGAATTAAACAACAGGGTGAAAGCCGGTGTTTTGAAATCATTATCATATCCAGTCTATAGTTGGCTACTGCAGAACATTGTTTCCCAATTGTCGCAAACTGTCTTGAACGACTTTGACGGCCACGGCGTAGCGAAATTGTAGCGATGTGTTGTTTATTATTTGCATACAAACATTTTTATTGACATGAAGTGTATTACATTATTGTAATTTTTGTATTGATATTGGTATCATTGTTCTTTTATATATTCACATTATTAAAAATCTTCATAATCTAATAGGTCCGTTTTGAGGAGGATATCTCTTTTGGGCTTTCTATATTTCTCTTTTTGGCACATAGATTTATCTAGCCTTTAAAAATGGGCTTATTTGATTGAGAACAATTTTAAGAATAAAATTGTTACTATCTTGTTGTTTTCTCACAGGTTTTTACGAATGTGTAAATTATAATTCATTGTTTGTTTCCAGGGTCTAATCCACAACTTCGACACGGCCACAGGCACGATTAACTACGTCCAATTGCACAAGATGTTGTTCAACCCGTTCATACTGTATAAGGAGCAGGGTGCTATCAGCTCCGTGCGGTCAGCTATGGACACCCTCGTGCATATTGTCGATCCTCATGTTACTACTGAGGTAGGTACCTGCTAATAATTGAAGGCCAAATTCTAAACTGGTGGTAACTTCAGTAAATTCATAAGTGCCAAGGCCTAAACTGTATAAATAGCATTGATTTTGATTATGCGCCTTTTATGACGCATAAATTCTGTAGGTTTCTGGTAAGGACTCTGTAGGTTTGTTAAGAGAGCAAACATTAAAATGTGACCAAAACTCTAAGCTACTCCGTTAGTTAAAAGATAGAAGCCAAAGGACGATACCCATGGTAGGTAACTGATACAGAATGTCAAGTGCAGCTGCCAGAACTGACCGATAGATTATTATTATTATATCACAGAGGTAATATTCTGTGCAAAATTGTAGCTCTCTAGGTTCAAGGGTTTGGGCTGGACGTTGACGAGTGAGTCAGTGAGTGAGACTCTTCTATAGATGAATTTCTTCTTTGAGCTATTCACTGAGCTATCATGACCTACAAATTCAAATAAAAATCCGATCAATTCCAGTTAAGCAACCATCTCTTCGAGCGGCCACTCGATACCAGCTCAACAAGTACAATGAAGAAGCCAGGTCCTTGTGGCCTCGACCTGGTGTCGCTGAACATCCAACGAGGACGAGACCACGGCCTGCCTGCATACCCCAAGTGGAGAGAACTATGCGGGTTATCCCGACCGAAGAACTTCTCCGATCTAGCCGAGATATTTGACGACCAGTCGTGGAGCAGGATATATAAGATATACGAGTAAGTTTATATCAACTCTAAAGAAATTAAATGTCTAGAAACTAGTTGGAGTGTAGTGAAAACAGTTTGTATTTACTTTGCTTCAATTGATTCTAGGTGCCTAAGGAATAATTTGAGGCATTTTCTATCGTAAGGAAACCATAGCACGGTGGCTGCCTACCACCGCGGCGGGTTCAAGTTGAAAATCTGTCCCCAAGCACCTACTGGTGTATTCCGGGAGTAGCACTTGAGAGCCAGTTGTTCGAATCTTCTACCATGATTCTAAAGTATTTTTTTGATTGACGACAATAGACGACTAGAAATCTTGATAGAGAGATAAGACCTCTTGGAGAAGTAGTAGAATAATTACAATCTCATTGTTCATTGTACTGTCGTAATTCTTTCGACTTCACTTATTTTATAATCTTTACAGATAGACGTGAATATGTGCGTGGTAATAAATAGTATGGTAGTATCCATACTACCATACTATTCAACCCCCTTGCTCCTGGAGGAGAATCCTCCATTGGAAAGGGAAGATCTTCCGCCAGGCTAGGTCATCGTGGCTGGGGACTGCGGTCCAGCGATAGATGTTAGAAACTAGTATAAATGACGAGTGCTCAGTAAACTTTAATAGTGCGATGTAGAATTTTGTGGCGCCATCTATCCACGGGTAGCGGATATTTTTATCGAGCTGATAGATGTCGTGTTTGTAAATTTAGATAGGTATAAGTATAATTAATATATTAAAGTCAATACTTACATTATTCACTCATCTTACTTCCTTGTTCCAGTCACGTAGATGACATAGATCTATACACGGGAGCCCTCGCTGAAGAGCCCAACGGCCGGCTGCTGGGACCGACGCTCACCTGCGTCATCGCAGACCAGTTCCTCAGGCTCAAGCTGGGAGACAGGTTCTGGTACGAGACTGCCGATGAAACAGTTGGGTTCACTTTAGGTATGTAAGATATAACGGTTTACCCGAGAAAAAAAAGTAGCCCATGTCCATCTCCATACCATAGGCTATCAGCGGTTTAGGCGTGAAATGGTAACGAACACACTCACATTTGCATTTATAATATTAGTTGGGATTTTAGGGAAGTAGCCTACGTGAGTGACATCACATCCGGTCCATACACTATCGCCACAGTCTATGTAACTCTTACAGTCGGCTAACGGACACGTCTAGACAGAGCAATCGTGCGGGGCTTGCGGGGTGAGAGAGGGGCGGTAGCGAGCATAAGCTGCCATACACTCGCTTGGGACACAACGCAGCAATTACGAATGCCTATACAAAGCGGCATTTCGCGCAACTACAAACGCGATAGACCACTGTATGTAATTACGCTGTGCTATCGCTATGCTAAAAATCACGTTTCTCTGTTGCTGCGTGAAAGTAAGTCCAACTAACACACTTTTGCATGTAGTCGTATATAATTGTAAAGGATCTGAGTACCTATTAGATTGTAATAAGGGGTTTGTCTCCTAATTCCAGATCAACTAACAGAAATCCGAAAGACCACATTAGCTGGCGTGATTTGCGCTAACGAAGAACACCTCAACCAAGCCCAGCCCAGGGTCATGGAAGCCGTCAGTCCCTCCAACCCTCTCGTTGACTGCATGGAACTACCACAACCTGATTGGAAACCCTGGTACAAACTCGCTTTTAAAGGAAAAGGGCCAAATGGGTGAACAGACCCTTCCATTTCTTTTCCCTATGGAGAAACATAATATATAGCCAAACGGATGAACAGGGAACTTGAATAACAGTGACTAGTCTCATAATTCCTTTAGAGAATCTAACGAAGTATTTTATTTATATTGTAAGTAAAGTATTAACCGAATAGGATGTGCCATAGCTAGCGTAATAGCGCTTCGCTCTATAAAGCCGTGATTTTCTAAAACAAAACCTCTCACGTCATTGCTTAGTTAACGATAGAGACAGAGGATAGTTAGAGCGTTGAGGATTCGTGGAGCTTGTGACATTTACCTTATAGAATCGTCCTGCAGGTATATTGTTAATTTGAGCGCGCTCTGACGCGGCGTCAGGTAACTAAGCGATGCTATTGGGCATCTTATTTGTCTATGGTAAAAAACATTATCCTATTAGGCTGTCAGAATTGTTTACCAGAAAGTATATAAGGTAAAAATATTATATGTAGGTAGTTAAAGAAAGAAATTGAAATTAAGGTAGCTGAAATTGATATTTGTAGCCACATTTCGATTGTTTGGCATTTCATTAGTTCTTATTAATGTTTAATTTTTTTAAATTTTAGTACTTATGAATGATGGCTGTAAGGCGTTTATCGCACAGCAAGCGGTGGCGTTCAGAGTTCCTAATTTAAAAAAAACTGACAAAGCGAATGCACGTTTCATTTTAAAATGGAAATTAATAACGCCAAACCGCTCTGTGGAATCAACGATTCGATATATAAAATACATGAATTTATTATTTACGAATATATTAATTAATGTTTTGTATTTGTCAGTGTTTGTTTTATAAATAAATAAAATTATTATTTATTTTATTAATTTATTTATTACTAGCTAATTAATCCCTGGCGTGGTTGCAATACAATTTTTTTTTAAACCACCTCGGGCGTGTCACTCACCATTCATCGCATCGCAGTCGGATGAATGGTACCTATATTCTAGGCGACGCCTTGACAATTTTGGTTGCAAAGATTCCGATTATTCTCAACAATGACTGAAGCGAACGAACTGAAATGTATTGTAAGAATTCATCATGTCTTTGACTTTATTTTGTACGTTGCATAACACGATTGGTTAACTTTTATAACACAAAATAATTAATCAAAAAGACCTCTTTAAAATAAGAGATTCCAATTTTACCGGTCGCTATAGTAGGGAGCGGGACGCAGCACGTTGAATTTCAGATTTTTAAGCTTAACGCGGCGTCACCTTAACCTTACATAATGATTATCCAGTGGATTGCCTCGACGGACGTATTGGTACAATTGTATTTTAGTCATGAAATTATATCTTAGCATGAATCACAAATAAATTATGCCATTAAAGATGAAATGGTAAGGTTGGTGATATCATTGTACACGCTCAGTCCCAGCCTTTGTCTGACAGAGCGCGTGTACAAGGGAGTGCTGCATGGGGTTGGGATTAGTGCAGGGTCGACCACGCGCGAGTGATACCCCTGGTGTTGAAGCGTCAATAGGCCTATGGTAAACGCTTACCGCTTAAAAAAAATGAAGGCGTTTGCTCTGCTACCCGTGCGAAGACGAGGCGGGTCGCTAGTTTTGCCAAATTCTGCCCAATACTAGTTGTAGTAATAGAAACAGCTCTTAACAAATAATGCCCAAGAAATGTCGATGATTGTTGAACAATATCAATAGATGGCTTGTTTTAACAAGAGGGTAGATTTTTCTAGAAACAGTGAATATTTATAGGGTGTCTTCTATTTTTCTTTGTCATTCAACCGATAATAGGATTAGGTACGAAATTTATGTATTTACTTATATGTTTTTAAGATGTTACGGTATTTTAAGATTGTCTTTCAGCCTTGTACTAGCTAAATGAACATTATTTTTCATAACTTACGACAGCTGCATATGCATATCAAAAAAATATAATAAACTAGCTTCCGCCCCGCGGTTTCGCCCGCGTTGCCGAGGGTTCTTAAGTTTTCCCGGGATAAAAAGAAGCCTATGTGTTAATCCAGGGTGTCAGCTACCTCCATACCAAATTTCATCAAAATCCGTTGAGTAGTTTTTGCGTGAAAGAGTAACAAACATTCATACATCCATACATACAAACTTTCGCGTTTATAATAAGTATAAGTAAGGACTTATCACAATTCTTTATATATTATAGAATCATAACTGCCTATTACGATGTATGCCGCAAAGGTAACAATGCTGACAAATAGTGAACCTTGAGAAGTCCTCTTTGGGTTGTTCTTTGTTACAAAGATTTAGTTGCCAAATTGTGACATGTCACAAGGGCAGAGCAAAGGTTGGGAAGGGGGCAAAGTAACCATCGAATAAGTAATAGCACTTATAATCAGAACTTCCGCCCTGCGGTTTCACCCGCGGTCCCGAGGGTTCTTATGTTTTCCCGGGATAAAAAGTGGCCTATGTGTTAATCCAGTTAGTCAGCTACCTCCATACCAAACTTCATCAAAATTGGTCCGGCTGTTTGACCGTGAAGAAGTAACAAACATACACACTCACAAACTTTCGCATTTATAATATTCGTGTGAAATGAAAATTTTATATTATTCAAAGATCTTTACAAAAATTGTTCAGTATGATCAACCTAGCATAGGTAACGAAAATATACCATCTCTAAATATCCACCCGGTTCCTACTGAACTGTTGACTGAGCCATTTCTTCCAAATTTTCCAAATCTTCCTAAAAAGACACAATTTTTGTCGAGCTTTATCCAGCATCTCCTTACAGCTAATTAGCAGCCATCCAGGATATAAACAAACAAACGAAACCACCTAAATCTGCATGTGAACTCGATACATCACCAACAGGCGACATGACTCATGTATTATATTACCATTGTTATATGGGTGTCCGTAGGAGGACGACGGCCTTGTGGCCTCTACTAACTTAAATCGGCAAACAAATATAACTTAACACCCAAGAACCGCTTCACAAACGATATTGCAGCTTATTCGTCAGTAATAAGACATGATCTACAGTTAATGGATGGTAAAATGAAATGGATGGATACCTAGTCAGAAATTCTAATGTCAGGACTCGTTAGCATGTCCCACCCGAAATGTTAGACCTTGAGTCCACCTGTCTGCAAGTCCTTGCTTGTTTGTAAGTCATAACAATCAACATCGTCTTTGCCTACTCCTTACTTGGGGTCGGCTTTGTATGTCATGTCTCCTAACTTTTAACCGACTTCAAAAAAGGAGGAAGTTCTATGTTCGACTGTATATTTTTTTTCATAATAATGTGTATTGCTTGTCTAATACTTCAATTTTAACATAACTTATGTCTTCATTTAAATCATCATCATCATCTCAGCCGCAAGACGTCCACTGCTGGATATAGGCCTCCCCTAATGATCTCCAATAGGACCGGTCTTGGGCGGCCTGCATCCAGCGTTTTCCAACGAACTTTACAAGGTCATGTGTCCACCTTGTAAGCGGACGTCCTACGCTGCGCTTGCCGGTCCGTGGTCTCCACTCCAGAACTCTTCGGCCCCATCGGCCATCCGTTCTGCGCACTATGTGGCCTGCCCATTGCCACTTCAACTTGCCAATCCGCTGGGCTATGTCGGTGACCCTAGTTCGTCTACGGATCTCCTCATTCCTGATTCGATCGCGTAGAGACACCCCGAGCATAGCCCTCTCCATGGCTCGTTGAGCGACTTTGAGCTGCTTTATGAGGCCCACAGTGAGAGACCACGTTTCTGTGCCATATGTCATCACTGGTAACACACACTGGTTGTAGACTTTCGTCTTTAGGCACTGAGGTATTTTGGACGAGAAGACATTTCGTAGTTTCCCGAACGCTGCCCAACCGAGTTGGATTCGGCGATTGACCTCTTTCTCGAAGTTGGACTTGCCTAGTTGGACTGTTTGTCCTAGGTAGACGTACGAGTCAACAACTTCGAGAACCGAGCTTCCAACTGATACCGGGGTGGGCACAACACGGGCGTTTGACATAATTTTCGTCTTGTCCATGTTCATTTTAAGGCCCACTCGTTGTGAAACTCGGTTGAGGTCATCGAGCATCGTGCTGAGCTCCTCCATCGTTTTTGCCATGACCACAATGTCGTCGGCAAATCGAAGGTGAGTGATGTCTTCGCCGTTTATATTGTTGCCGAGTCCTTTCCATTCCAGAAGCTTGAAGGCGTCTTCCATGGTGGCAGTAAACAGTTTCGGAGAAATAACGTCTCCCTGTCTTACACCTCTTTTCAATGGAATCGCCTTCGAGCTCTGCTCCTGTACTGACTGACATGCTGGCGTTATTATACAAACACTTCAACACTTCGATGTACCGATAGTCGATGCGGCAACGTTGTAGAGACTCAATCACCGCCCAAGTTTCGACCGAATCAAAGGCTTTCTCATAGTCCACAAACGCTAAGCATAATGGCAAGTTATACTCCTCGGTCTTCTGTATAACTTGCCGCAGCGTATGAATGTGGTCTATGGTACTGTACCCTTTTCGGAAACCGGCTTGTTCGGCGTTTGTCACCAAACGCCTACCGGTGTGTTCCGGCAGCTGCACTTCAGAGCCAGTACCTTCTAGGCTTTGTGTGCTTACCACCTTCGGCCACATCATCGCTGTTACCATATTGAAATTGTGGTCAAACATAGGCCTATGACTAAATAAAAAGTGACGAATAATTGGTACAATGATCTAGAATTATTTTTTTTTATCTAAGAAATCCAAGCTTAACTCCGCTTCCACGGAAGATTCTTTGTACAGTCCAAGTACAAAAAATCTTCCTTGAAAGACAAACTTTTATGTACAAACGAGGAGGCGAAAAATAGGTATTTTCAAATGAGAGTCCTTAGTTCCAATTTTGTCCACCTGAACAGATATGTTGGTACTATATCTACACTTACGACCACCCACACCCACAGTTGGCAATTGTTCAACAGGAAATTAAACACAAGGTCAATAATTATAGAGGCTGTAATAAATAACTAAACAAATAAAATGCAAATCACAGCAAAAAAATATCTATGTTTAAATAGATATCTCCTTAGTTATTCTATGGCTATCTCTAAATTTAGATAAGTAGATACTCTTTGGTAAGTAGACAAAAAAACCGGCCAAGTGCGAGTCGGACTACCGCACCGAGGGTTCCGTACAAACTTCGTCCATCGTTCATCCATTACGGGAAATGCACAATTTTATTTATTTACCTTATTAACATGCCAAATGCTAGACCTCTAAATTGTATGAGCGCCCATACAACCCAAAGGTCTTTATTAATTGGCGTCACTATGTATGTATGGGGACACCCATTAATTTTCAACTTTTTATTTTTTAGAATTTTTCCTCTATTTGTGCTGTAAGACCTTGCTTTTTGCCAAATTTCGTGATTCTTGGTCAACAGAAACTACCACATAGAAATAAAAGAGCAAAAAAATCACGTTTGTTGTATGGGAGCCCCCCTTAAATATTTGTTGTTATAGCGGCAACAGAAATACGTAATTTGGGAAAATTACAACTGTCTAGTTATCGCGGTTCTTGAGATACAGCCTGGAGACAGACAGACGGACCGACAGACAGCAAAGTCTTAGTAATAGGGTCCCGTTTTTACCCTTTGGGTACGGAATCCTAAAAAACATCAATCGACATAGTCGAATGTGCTGCTACAAAATGTTAAGATATTGCGGACCGAATAAAAAAATCATGCTAAACTATGTACAATTATCGTGTAATGCATTTGCAAAGATTCTACGACAACGTGTAGTGAAATAGTGGAGCTAATAAACAAACAAATGATTGGCTGCCTCGCTAGACGAGTGCACTCTTTAGTGTATTTTAATAGATAGCTACCTACCTATTTGACTCTATTATGTCATAACGTCCCACGCTTTGCGAAAAATAATTGGCTGTCATTATTAATTCATGTGACAACAATTATATATCAAACGACACGTTTAAAATAACTTGATATATGGATTTTTGATTTAATCTAGGTATCGGTTTAGCACAAAGGATTTGTTTACTAATAGAAATACATCAGTAATGTTTGCTTGCTATGATTTCAAAGCTACAAATTGATGAGAATTATTGTTAGTATGGAAGTAAGTAGGTTGATTTTATATCAAGAACGCGAGCGAAACCCAGGAACAACTATTAAGTCCGCTACGCTAGCCAAAACTAGAACGCAAAATCATTTATACAGTAGAGCCCCCAAGAGGGGAAGTAGAACCTACTAATACCGATTCATCTGAGAAGAATCGTTTTTATTTCAAAATCAACGGGTTCGATTCCTGGCTAGGAATATTGATTTATCAAAAATCCAATGATGCAGTTTCAGTTTTCATCAAAATCGGGCTCGAGACTCCTTCGAGTATTTTTCGCTATTCCTTGTAAGTAGTTTAGGATTTGGCCGTCCACGCCCACTTGAAAAAATCCTGTATAACTAGGTTAACAATTTATAATGATTGTGATTCACAAAAGTAATCAGTCCAATGACCTTTAGGTAGAATAATGTACATTTTATTGTGGATACGTTTATTATGTAAGCAAGTAAGTAGGTACATAATTAATAAACTAACTGTATGGTAAATAATAATTATTAGGTACCTATCTATTTTCTTCGGCGCCTATATTCTACCCAAAATGTTGTCTCGAATTCTGTAGATCTGACTTACCTAGTCACATTAGTTCATCTTTATATAGTAAATACAAGACAGTCGGGTTTTAGTAAAATAGTGGACGTTATAGTAAAATTTGTCACGGACTTTTTGAGACAACCTCAAGATACACGCACGTATTTCATTCCACTTCACTAGTAAAAAAAAAAAACGTCACCGATATTATTCAATCTCAAAATACACGATTTCATGAAAATAAAAAAATGAAAACGCTACGTCACTTTATAAGTTCCCGCCAAAATGTCGTACCATACCACTACTTGAATGAATGCCTACATCGAGGGTATTCAACTTTCAGCGACGTTACCAACATTTTTAACTAGATGGCGTTACTTGTATTCAATGTTGATTCTTGAACAGAATACGTTGTAGATATTTTTTAAATTTCATGGGCAAGATTAGATAGATAAATTCTTTATAAATAAATACGAAATGTAAGTAATGTTTTGTAGATATCGATTATTCAGCGTGGCGTGCATTGCATCATAGAATAATAACGCATGACAAAATCAAAACAAACATTCTGTTTACAGCTGCTGTTTAAAGTTTTCATAACGTATTCTGTCTGTGATAATAACATAGGTAACTACGGCCATAATTTAATCTACGTTTTTAATGTCATGTTATGTTCCAGAGCCTTCCCTCTACCTACATAGGTACCGAGAGTACCTACATAAGTACTATTTTGTGTGTAGAAGTCTTTGAGTACTATATACTCAAAGTTAAAAGTTGTGGAACACGTTAACAACCACCGATTAAAATTTACCGATGAGAAATTAGCATGCAATTTATTTTGAACCTTATTTCACTAAAAAAAGTAAAGCAGTGAAATGTAGTGGCATGGCGCTTGCTTGCGACTTGGCATGAGCGAGACATGCGCAAAATAATATGGCAATTAAAAAAAAAACAATAACAACCAACTATAACATTGACTAGATATGATTTGTAAATGAAAAGTTCTAGTTATTTTTATAAACAGTAAAACCGGGATAGAGTGACACGGTTACAGATATTTAATCATTGTATTCTTGTAGGCAGAAAGTAACGTTTACCTGGCCACTATCAAGCTACTGTACAAAAAAAAAACATTTACGGTTGAAATGCAGATTAAAATACACTTTTATGACAAACTAGCCTATTTTATATGATGTTGGATTTATGTATAAGAAGATACCATAATCTCACCATAATAGTAAGTGGTGTTGTGTCTGAAGGTAATAAACATACAAAGTCAAGAAGGAACCAACCAACTCTCAAGTGTAGCTGTCGGAACATCATGGCGTGATTATCATCTTGAGGGTGGTAGCCAGCCAGGTAGTACAACGACCTTCGTCACGGCAATTAGACTACCACTGAGTGGTCCTGCTTATAAATCAACCGCGTCAAACTGATTTCCAAAGCACTATTGTATAGATAAGTAGGTAATATTTGTGATATCCCAAATGAAGGCCAAACATTTAGGACATATCGTGACCTTACATCAACAGCTACAATTTACGATGAAATTAAAATTATCTATCATCGCATATAATCAAAACAAATAATGAATGCATTCTGATAAAGCACAAATTCCATTACGTAAAGGCATTCTTAATTTAATTGTGTTCTACGGAGGTTGCCGTGAAAGCGCCGCGCGGGTCACGCGTCACGTTCGATGGACACGTGACGATGAGAAACACGTGTATGTTTTAATGCCTAGTGTGGTCAGTCTTCGAAAATATCCCCGGGATGGGGAATTTTTATAATGATGGATTTGATCACCGAGTAGATTAATGAGTTAGTTCCTGTCTCTTTCCTACACGCTGAGCAGAGAGAGATAACAATCGGAGTGCTGTCAATGCGTTTAGAAATCTTCTTCAACTTTTATTCCGAGAGCATTACACAATCTGCTGATTGAATTATCTTGATTGTAAATAGTTTTTATTTTCATATCACTTCACTCACTTTCTTGCTTATATGGCATCAGATGTGTTTATTTACACAATTCCGCCAGTGTCAGGGTGTTTGAAGATAAACGATGGAGATTGAACAGTTATCAAAAAAAAAAAATTTCAAAATTGTCAAATCAGAAGATGTTGACCGGATCTTAAAATTCAGAAACTGAGAGAAAAGGTCAAACATCACACGGCTTATGTCAATGTCAAATTATACATTCTAAGTTACATTCAATCACTTTTCCATACTCAAAACCGTACAAGTTATCGTGTCAGTTAGGTTTTAGTAAACTATAACTAACTGAACTGGGCATACTACTAAAATTCGTCACGACCTTTTTGAGACACCCTGAAATGTCACGATACACACACATGCATTCATTTCATTTCACTTCACTAGTGCACTTGGATTGATCTTCATTGGACAAAACGCCACCTATAATAAAACTCAAAATACACGATTTATTGAACATAAAATGAAAACGCAACGTCAAGTTGCAAATTCCCGCCAAAAAGTCAATTATAAATCGAGTTTATTTATAACTTCTAAAATGATATTTCGAACAATAAATTGACAACACCGAATATAAAACCTGTCTAATGTCTATCTATTCTCCCTGCACTCGTCCGTATTCTCGAACACTCCCGAACGTACTCGATTAGCTTCGGTCATTCTATGTTATTCCATGCACCGTTACATTAAGTTATCAGTAAAACCGCAATTGTAAACTTTACTGCTACGCAATAAGGTCGCGTGTAGTTTTAAAAATAAAAACAAAATCGATATGGTATCGGCATTGTTGGTATTGTGTGTAATTTTCTAACGCAAACCAGTTTCCGAATCTAGATTGTTCTTTCTATCGCTGATTAATTATTCAATACCGGAAAATAAATAGTTATATTTATTGTTTTATTGGCTGTTCAATTTTTATGATGATTTAATTAATCATTCTAGTTTTGAGACTTGTTTCAAATAGGTAATATAGCATGGCATCCTACTGCATAATAAATATGTTACTACGCTAAGTTTACAATAGAATAAGGTCTAAGTACTTACCTACTTTATACCTACTAGAAACGTGATGATATAGGAACACGAGTTACTTTGAATAATCTAGGCTTTTCTATACATTTACTATACATAGGTCTGTACTCTTTGTTTTCTACATTAAACAATGTGCAACAATAATGGACAGGTTGAATGAAATGAAATGTGAGCTCAAGATGGGCACCCTTGCTTGACTCGCGAACGGAACTAGCGTCACAAAACTAAAAAAAAATGCACTCCGGGAGTGCCGACAGAAGTGAAATCTTTTTTTTTTTTTTTGAGAGATTGAGTTGAGCTCTTGTATCATCATCATTATCATTAAAATGATTACCTGTGTTATTACAATCTAAAATAGTTTTTTTTCTGAGTGAGTTTGTTTTGTTATGGCGCCAAAACTACTGACAGCGACTAGCGACATTACTGGCCGCAATTATTTTAATCGGAGAAAAAAAAAGAAACTAAACGTCAAACTGCGTCTCGGTGTCGCGAGTCAGAGGTTTTACCTCATCTAAAAATATGCGTACCGCGCCAAAAGAAGTTTACACTTAAAAAAAACCCAGGGTACCGAGAGTAGTACAGAGATTACTACGTTGCCATCGATAACTTTTTTTTAAAATAAAACAAGCAATATCCAAACCTTGGACCTATATTTACGGCATTATTCCTTTTCACAACAAATAAGTAAATGTTTTGAATTTCGAACATCAAAAAGTATTGTTTTTATTTTTTTCTTTGGTTGTCATTTCCAGCCAGTGAAAAAAACCTATGCGATGACATACCCACACATACTGGGTATCTCCTTAGATGGATGGATAGCTAATAGCTGTAGTAGGTACCTACCTACTTCTTATGTAATGAAAAGTTAATCTAATTGAATTCCCAGGCATTGTAGGTATATATTCCACGGACAACTGATAAAGATATTTAAATCGATCGATGGTGTGGAGAGAATGTTATTCATCTAAAATCGAAAAACATTCCGAAAAAACTTATGCGATAAAACTACCGATTTTCGCGTAACGATTAATCGATGCGTATACACTATACTATTCGCATTTTATTTGGCTTTATAATCTGATCTCGAAAATCAGCTGAAGTTGTTGACAATGTGGACTACTATGGCGATGTAGCCTGGAATTATTTAACCCACTTTTATTAAAATAAAGTTAGAAAAAAAGTGATGACTCAAGTATGTCCAACAGTGGACTGATGTAGATAACATAATAAAATATTAATGAACTTCTCCATTTCTATTTATATGTTAATTTTATTTTATGATTTCTTTCAATTACCTACCAAAAACACATTTACTAGGTATAACAATTTACATTGGTTAGAAGGTACATGGTTAGTTATGATTGTTTAGATTTTCAGGGTTAAGAATAGGACATTCATACAAAAACAAAATACTATGTGATAACTCAAACTTATTTATTCAGTTTAGGCCTTCCTAGTGAGGCACTTATGAACGTTACAATTGATTCTACCACCGTAACGGAATACACTTGGACTGAGAAGACTCCGGCAAGGAATTAAATAGAAATATAATGTGACAATTGAAAACGCAAAAAAAAAACTATCGGTACTTTAAACCCCGATAGTTTAAAATAAACAATTTAGAATAGTCCTGTATACCTGACCTATAATGAACACACACCCTCACTTGCTGAGCTACGCTTGGCGCCTGTATTACAAACCACGCCCACCACAGATATCTAATATAGTTTTAATTTTAGTTTGTTATAATTAGACTAACAAATGTGCGGTCCTGCCCCCATGCAGTAAGTTTCATACAATCATAATCGCTACTACTTTAATATCAATAGAATATCATAAGAATTAAAAATAAATGCAACCAAACTAATTTCGCTAGTTCTTTTTTCACTGGCCATCAAAACCATTAGGTCGAATTGCATTATAAATCTTACATGACAACGCTTTCAATCTATTTATTTAATTGTTTATTTATATAAACTTCTGACCCGCTTTTAATCAAGATATTTTGTTAAAGTCTTTGTTCTGTATTATGCAATACCTCAATTCACCAATTACCACGTTGCTATATAATATATTCAACGTGGAATGGAAATGGGCAGAGGTTAAGAAATGCCCTTGGTCAGTACGTTCACCCTTATCTATCTCACCGGCAGTTGAGTCATTAGCGCAAGAGACGGTTACCTTCGTCTGCCAAGTGTCTGCAGCTCTCGTCAATGCCTGTCAGATAGATTTTTGAACGATGCATAGATGATGACCTCTTCAAATAGGCCTTCACGGGCACTTATGAATTGTCAGACTAACGCACTGTTCGGAAGGTTGCTTTCGCTGAGAATAGCCGGTAATAAAGCAATTACTCTTTTCAAAATAAACTTAGATTTGTTGCATAAAATGTATCCTGCAAGAGCGAGCGCTACACCCAAGCATTGTCGTCATTTAAATATTCATTAATGTTATAGCTCCATATACCTATTTGCTCTTCTTTTTCTGTAGGAAGTCATTGGCTTAGCTATCAATGTCTGAAACGAGCTAAATGTGTGTAAACAGATAAAATGTAATACGTTTTTCGCTATGACAAATAGTAAATTGGTTGTTTTCGTACCTAAAACTGAAGCAAAAGATTGCGTATTACCTACTGTGGATTACAGCTGTAGATTCAAAAGGGATCGTAATGTCTCAATACTGTCATAAAGGTTACTGACATGGACAAGGAAGGTCAAGAAAACCAAAATACGCATGTCCAAGGGAAAATGTCCGGCCATTGTTTCAAATACTATGCTAATTTTATAAACAAACACTCATCCTTCCTATTTTCTTACAAACAAACGGGGAAATGTCATTCATACTACGATGCCGGAAATATTATTTGGAACACGTTCTACTTTCAGAATAAGGAAAAAAAACTTCCGTACAATGTATTGGACGTAAAATATCAACAAACTTTTTCCTTGTGATTCACAGCTTTGATTTCCAAAAAAAGGAATTTATAGTAGCCTTTATAGGCATGAATTTATATAGGGTTTGTTTAAAAAAATAATCAGCTGTTCGATACAAGATTTCTTGCGTTACATTTTATCACGCTTTCAGCGTTGGTCCCGTAGTCAAAATTGTTTGTTGAAAGACATAGATAGATCATATTTATCCCGGGAAAACATAAGATCCCTCGAGAACGCGGGTGAAACCGCGGGCCGGAAAGTAGATTTATAGTTAAGATACGTAGTTTGAGTCACAAGCAAAAAGAGCTTGATTCTAAAGTGGGTTCTTCATTAAATTTTGAGTCACGATGCATTAGCATATAACTCCTGACACCTTATGGGATTCCCACTGCTATTGTTAGTATTACGAGGAAAACGATAATGTTCAGTCGAGTTTCCCATGATATAGTGAAGTGGACGGATGGATCATCGTTATCTCTCTGAGTGCATGTAAATCATAGTCGTGTTTATCAAGATTTTCCTGATACACGCGTTTATAGGTATATACAACAGATTCTCAGGCAGTAGCTGATCCAGGCGGGGCTAAGGGGCTCAAGCCCCCGGAAAGCATCTGAGTCCACCCCTGACAAATCTCAAATTAAGCTTGATATTACCCTACCCTCAAGGCCCCTGACGGTTCGGAAGGTTGTTTTTGCATTTATAACAAAAGGTGTGTCCTGCAAGAGCGAGCGCTACACCCATTGTCGTCATTCACATATATAGGTATTCGTTTATATTGTGGCTTCTGAAACGGATATACCTAATTACTTCCTTATTTTTGTGAAGTCATATTTATAATTGTAGAAGGGATTTTGCTGTATAAGGTTTACATATTACTTTTAGATTTTGACGACTTTATTAATCTGTTATAGATAGCAAACTATAACAGACAGTTGGACTACGAAAACATAAATGTAGGTACATAGGTACCATGGTATGGTATGGATATATTTCTGTGTATATATATATTACACACCTACCTACTGGAATGTGCTGACGACCCGCGCCACACCCACCACGAGAATCGGAGAATCAAATAAGTCTCTATTGAATACTTAGTTCATTTGTTTATGTTCTTTTTCTCCCATTTGGGTATTGCTCAGACAATAAGATATTTGATAAGATATCCACAGGCAACTATATATACTGCGGAACTTGATGCAGATACCAGATTACTGTAAACGGTATGAAGATTACTGTTTTAAAAACATTAACAAATGACACTCATTTCTTTACGTCACAACACTTCACTCAAAAGGTACATTTTACCGCAGTTCCTGACGCATCTACCTACATGTACATCGACATTTCGAATTTCCCCGCCGTAATATACTACTGAACATCAACATTGAGCGTTTGGTTGATCTATAGATTGTGATTCACATCATTCACAATCCTTTCGTGAATCCTAATAAAACTACTAATAAGTATGCTTTTAAATTCGATACTTTGTCCTTCCTTCACGTTCAGATCGTACCTTCGTTCACGAGCAGATTGCCTTGTTTTTCTGCGGTGCGGGTAGGTAGTATTTATAAATTTGATCGTCTTTGGTAGTATGTAGCTGATTGATTGAAAAACTTTAGAAAAATCTATTAATCAAATGAGACCTACCATTACAAGCCAGAGCCAGAATAGACGCCAAACTTTCCAATATGGCGTACCTAAAATATTTTAAAATCTAGCAGATTTTGCCACAGGTAGGTAATGTCCTCCATCAATCTATAGCTTTACATTTTTATAATTATGTATCTGATAATAGATTATCACGTTATTTAGTTGTGCATTTCTCTTCTCCAGCGAGTGGGAGCGCGGAGGCGGGCGCCCGCGAGTATTTTTACTCAGTGACGTCAGGTGCGCGGGTTTCGGCCTCCGTCCGCACTTCGTGCTTGGCCACAAATGTAGCGGACAAATCATACGCTGAAGCGGTTTACGGGCCGTAATATTTTTTGTCAATTAATAATTTAACGTTATATACTAATATTACATACCTACCTATTTATTTTTACAAAAAAGAATTTGCCAATGGATTTTACATCAGTAGGTAACTTATCCATCCACTAATACTATTTTGTATATTATTATATGGTGGCCCTGCCACGACGACGGGTTGAACCGTCTATAAATATGAGTAGTTATAATATTCTTTACTATTTGTAAACAATAATAAAACTGTAAGTACCTAATTACGTTTACGACAACCGGAGGATCGAAAAAATACCGAAATGATTTTTATAAATTTAATTGGAATTAAAAAATTACAATTAAATTTCTAATGAATAATCACTCCAAATCGAAGTATGAATATGGAATGCCCATTCTTACAAATAAAAATTAACATGCACTATTGCTGATGTTGTACGTAACTATCGATGCAACTGCAACGTCGGCGATCTTCCTATAGTAGCACCACAGTCTATGTAACTCATTCTTACAGTCGGCCAACGGACGGATACGTCTAGACAGAGCTATCGTGCGGGGCTTGCGTGCTTGCCATACACTCGCTTGGGACACAATGCAGCAATTACGAATGCCTATACAAAGCGGCATTTCGCGAGACTTCAAACGCGATAGACCACTATGTAATTACGCTGTGGTAGCATAGTATGTAATTTAATTACCTAATTACAATTTACTACCAAAATATCGTATTATTATTCAGGATTATAACTATGTGTGGGTAGCATATATGATTTAAATGTTAACAGAATCGCTATTCTCATGGCCCAATTTCCAGCTCTGAACATCAAGGTCCACGGTCCCGTCTATGCCAACAGCGATTACACTGTTTCGTCTGCTCTGCAGCTGTTATGTGAATGCTCCTCTATTATATTTTTTTGTTTCAATGGGTTTTTTTATTCTAGTCAAGCTAAAAATAGATCTGTTATCGGTGTTTATACAAATTATGTAATTTCAAGGTCAATCTGGGAAGGTCAATAAATTAAAAAAAATGCATAAATTTTGTAATATTTGTTTATTATTATTATTATTAGTAATTTTCAACAGCAATTATAAGTGATAGGTTCACGTATAAGTGATTGCTTAAATACTTTTCTGATATTACATGTTCCCAAAAATTTATCTTGTAACAAAATTATCTTTTGGAAACCACCATCCACACAATAGCAAGTTTCAACACAACCTATAACTTACAATCACTGCTTCAGTCACAATATTTACATAAGAGTAGTACAATATATTTACAGCTTATTAGAAATTAAATAATATTCGCTCACAAAGAATCACAACCTTATACTAGTCCTCGTACTAGAACGCACGAGGTACTTCCACAGACATAACTGAATTTCGGGCTAGTCCATTCACACTGTCCTAGTTACACTGGCATTCATACAAACACTTCAACATAATTTAGGCAGCAACAAATGAGTAAATGATGTTCCTACAAACTCCAGTAGGAAAGTCCCATCATTTTGAGCATATAAACAATGATGTACTGACGCACCTTGCCAGGCAACATCTTGCCCATAAATAGAACAATGTTCTCCACAAACTAAGTTCACTAACGATTGGACAGAGTCGTACCAAAGGCCTTATTAGTACACTTTTGTCAGACCATCTTTACTACAAAACAAAGCACTAAGAAAAGAGTTGCCAAAATAAGGTCATCAGAACCAACTTTATACACTTTAACTTTTCTAACGAGATATCCTGCAGTCTTAGTTGGTACTTCAATTAGGTAATGTGTCCATAAGTATTTCCTTGGCTCCTGAAGCAATACGGTCAGGGAACTTGATGTCAAAAGCGACTAATAGGTCACCTTTCCTCGTTGGTTCCTTGGGGAATGGTAAACCATATCCCGGGAACCTCTTCACTGTGTGTGGCTTGACTACCTCCCCTTGAAGGTTTACTGTTAACTTGTCTCCTGACATGGTGGGTACTTCAATGATAGTGCCACATAGTGCCTGTAATAAAGGAAACATCTGGTCAGATAATGTTTATCAATGAGTCACATTCTATCCACACATATTCTATTGCAAATTGATTAATTAACAGCTCTATGTGAATAGAATTAAGGGCTATGATCTACACTGGCAATTTGTATAACTGACAATAATAATAATATTATAAAATGTTGTGAGTGCTTACCTGTTTCAATGAAACTTTAGCTGTGTATCTAACATCACTGCCTTCTCTCTTGAACAGTGGGTGTGACTTATCTCTAATAATGAAGACAATGTCAGCTGGGATCTTATTTCTTCCCTGGTCACCTTCTTTCTGGAAAGTAATCTTTGTGCCAGCCTTCCAGCCAGGTTTCACATGGATGGTTAAGACCTTGTCCTCCTTTTTCGAAGTGCCATCTGGCTGTATGACGCGGCGCGATATCTTCATCTTCTTCACACACCCGCGCGCGATGTCCTCCAGCGATACGTATAGATCGTGCTCAATAGGCGGGTCTTGCGTTTTCTCCTTTCGACTAGGCGAGCCATGGACGTTAAAACTGTGGCTGCGGAACGCGCCTCCTGGGCCACCGGGCC
Organism: Tetheella fluctuosa; assembly: GCA_951216915.1. Taxonomy (NCBI): domain Eukaryota; kingdom Metazoa; phylum Arthropoda; class Insecta; order Lepidoptera; family Drepanidae; genus Tetheella; species Tetheella fluctuosa. The sequence goes on along the minus strand of OX578215.1, from coordinate 14,311,924 downwards.
GCGCCTGGCCCATACCCATGTTCATGTTCGAAAACGGATCCATATCCACATCCATATCGCGGTCGAAGAACATCGCTGGGCCGCTGCCACCGTTCAAGTCGAAAAAGGCCTGGAATGGGCTTGCAGACCCGAAGAACTGCGCGAATGTCGCCCTCGGGTCACCGTGGAATGTGTACGAGAAAGATTGGCCGCCACCTGGTCCATTGTGGCTACCCATACCGCCTTTGAGACCTTCCTCGCCATGGGTATCGTAGATTTCTCTCTTCTTCTTGTCCGAGAGCACTTCATACGCCTCAGCGACCTCTTTGAACCTCTCCTCAGCACCAGCCGCCTTGTTCTTGTCCGGGTGGTACTTCAGTGCCAACTTACGGTATGCTTTCTTAATCTCGTCATCTGTAGCGCCTTTTGCCAGTCCCAATATCTTATAGTAATCTTTCCCCATTCTATCCTACAACAAAAAAATATTCACGTTAATCCGATTGACACCTTTTTTGGTGATGCAGTGCGAGAATATACTTGGTAGAATATTATAGATTTTCTCAATATACGTTCACATTTTCAGTGTTTTACGTTAATAGTAAGAAAAACAAGATTTTTTTAAATACTCACTAGCAATAGAAGCTTTCGTCAGCAATCCAATGAGCAGAAAAAGGCCAAATTGTTAAAATTCACACACAACACAACTCAACACTTCACTTCAGCAACTTCACAAATGAATGAAACGCAGCGCGCTAGTCGCGCCAAAATATATACATTAAAACGTCTAGAACATTCTAGGGCCTTCACCCGCCTTGGAAAAGAGATAAAACATACAGTGTGTCATGATGATACTAATGCGCTAGAAAGAGATAAATATAAATTTGAATGTTCAAAAAATACCAAATAATGGGTTCACGTCAATATTCCTATCCACCACCACAGCACAAATACAATACAATACAATAGTGGGGCCCTATTTTCAAACTGTCGATATTATTATAGTAATCGATATTTGTCATTATATAAAGCAAAATAAAACAAAGTTGATAGTTAATTTCGTTATGTATCGATAGTGATATTATTAGCTTGTAAAAAATAATTATTAGTATAGCGTGATATTCGGGCCCTTTTTCATCAGTCTGTCTATTTCTTTAATGATTAAAGAAACGTTTTCTTTCATTCAATTTTCAATGATACATAAATGTACCTAATAAATTATTCATAAAGTTTCGTATTCACCTGTATATTTTTTTACTTGACTGACCTAGAATAAATAATATAAAATTAGGTGAATAATAGTTTTTTAATTGTAAATATCTAGACACGTATATATTAGTTAGTTTACTATATTAGTGTATCATATAAGAAAATATTTTTTAGTTGTATGTTAATTGCTTTATTAAAATTACAGTGAAGCAAAAACTTTGATACTTACACCTTTTTACGAAAATTACGCGGACGGAGGAGTATAAAATTTGGCACAGTCAAAGTTTATATGGAGAAAGAGTGCAGAAAGCTAATATTTTAATATAATATGCATTAGAAATAAATTAAATGAAAAGCAACATTACCATGCATTTGACACATACGCACATGTCACGACTGTTAGTAGTGCTTTGTCGATTACGCGGCAATAATTACAGAATTATATAAAAGAGTTCGTAATATAATATAAGTGAAGAGATTTTCTTTACATTCTTAATATATATACTCTTTTGTTTAATTATGGGTAAATTTTGACCACGGGCGACCTCTAGTAATAATAAAAGCAACGATACTAAGTACAATGCAGCGGTACTAAGTACATTCAATGGACATTCACTACTTACTATAAGTTAGTATTATTTATGAAAGCTTTACTGGAAAACAATGATTTGATTTAAAGAAAAAAAAAATTGAAATAAAGTAAAGGACGTCACACACGGTGAAGATACTAAAATATTTTATCTTAAGATATATGAGACAGTGCTATACCAGTGAAAGAGAAGGAAAGTGAAGGTAGTGTGAGCTCGATGGTGTGGCGTTCGTGTTTCCGAACGCGCCAGTTCTATTATCTAATGGTTGGCCGACTGTTTCGTTCGCGGTTGGGTTGCGCGCTTTGGCATGCCCATTACGGTCACTACTGATCAAGGCCGCCAGTTTAAATCTGTACTATTTAATAAACTTTTAGACCTAGGCGCCACAAAACGGGTGCGAACTACGGCCTACCAACCACAAGCAAATGGTATGGTGGAGCGTTTCCACCGTCACCTAAAGGCTGCGTTGATGAGTCGTGGAACAGGGCTCTACCACTAGTCCTTCTCGGTATCAGGTCAGCATTCAAAGAAGGTCTGAAGTGCTCTGTAGCAGATTTGATACATGGAGAGCCGCTACGCTTGCCGGGTGAACTTCTGGCATCCAGCGCTTTCACGCAGAGTGTCAACGATGACTTTCTAGCACGGCTCCACCGCACGATGGTGGACATTCAGCCCACTCCACCATCACGGCACTCGCGTCCTAAGTCATTCGTTTTCAGAGATCTTGCTATTGCCTCCCACGTCTTCCTTCGCGACGATTCTGTTCGACGTTCTCTCCAGCCACCGTTCACCGGACCCTATAAGGTACTCAGTCGCACCTCCAAAACAATTGTCTTGGACGTTTCAGGCAGGAGCGTCGAGGTGAGCGTCGATAGAACAAAACCAGCGTTTGTCGCGATTGACGAGCCAGGATGCGCCTCACCTCCAGCGAAGACCACGGCCGTGCCTCGCGTCAAACCTCCAGTAACCGTTCCTACTCCTATAGTTCCAACGGCAGGGCGGTCGCCAACTCACTTACCTACATCACGGCTAATTCCACTGCCCCGTCCATGTTCCGGGTCACAGAAGCCTCCTGTGACAACTCGCTCCGGTAGGCATGTGCGTTTTAAGATTCCTTTTGATCCGTAGCTTCGTTTCTGTGTAGAGAGGTGGTGTGGCGTTCGTGTTTCCGAACGCGCCAGTTCTGTTATCTAATGGTTGGCAGCGACAATAAATTGCGGTTTGTTTTCCCGCAATTCGTGCTGTCAGTTTGAGAGTCTGTATTAGATTTTCTCTCGACGATAATGTCGACACAATAATAATTATAACTATAATAACTAATATTATAATTTAATGTTCGGTTTATGTAGAGCAAGTAGCAATTTACATAATACCTACCTACTGTGATTTAATGTAGGAAGTTAAATAAACTTTCTGTTCTCCAAGTAAGGAAAGGACTATTATTTCCTCTGGCCTCTTAGGTTAGGTAGGTCTCTTCTCTTTTCATAGAATAATACTGTCTCATGGTCTTAAGATAAAATATTATAGTATCTTCGCCGTGTGTGACGCCCTTAATGGCTCCAACGCCTTCCGATAGTCGTAATTTCCTTTAAACTGGATTATGGATTACGTATTTATGAAATATGAAACAAGAATAATAACATCATAATCGTGACATGTATTATTTGTTTCAGATTTTTTATGGTTTGTATTATTTTGTAACTGACGAGTGGCGAGTAATTTTTAAGCTATTGTATAGCTGAACGCGGCGACTGAATCAAGAAATTCCGTAACGAAAATAAAACCTAAGGCGAGCTGCTCCGAAATCGGACGAATACGTAAGCAGCTGTTTGTGAGAAAGTATATAGGTGTGTAGGTATCTATTAATATGAAAGAAAAAACTTGAATTAATATCAAAGAAAAAAAAAACTGCATAAATAAATAATTATAATTGCATAAGTTGATAAAAAATGCTATGCAATAGCTTTACCGCGGCAGTCCTCGAGTGCCACACGTATTTTTTTGTATAACTTCAGGCACATGCTGAACTAGTACACCGTTTTTTTCGTGTATTCGTGCTTTTTAAATTAATTTATTTGGCCTATCTACTTCAAACATCTTACATTACTAGATAAATACTAATCAATAGACATTATTTTTAATAAATCAAGAACAACCATTAAAAAAAAATCGATTTTTTCACTCAATGACACATCTGTGCAGGGTTGCCACCTCAAAAATCATCTTTTCACTAGATCCAGTGTAAAATATCGCTAGAAGAAAACTCTTAAAAAGATGCGAAACTATTTTACATAGCACAAATGGCGCCGTCTTTTGATCGACTTGTGGCACAGATGGAACTGTTAACAAAAATCAATTTAAAAATGTGTGAACTATATAATAGTTTAATTAAAAATCGATTAATACTATAAAAAAAAAAAGATTATTTTTTCACATCCCTGTTGTCAACTTGTCACATAGTGTTGAGTAGGACACGGTTTTAAAATGAGTTTGTAAGAGTAGCCTCTTTTTTGTACTGAACCAGTACAATGTCCCACTTCAAATGAGGCGAGGTGTCGTGAAGCTTTGTAGTACATGTGAAGTAAAGAGTATGTATGACATTTAGTGTTGCTGTCTTTGTATTTGTACTGCCCAATGCTGTACCTTACAAAGTGTTATTGTGATTGACGTAATACTTATCTCAAAGTAATAAGAAGTGAATGATAATAGAAACTGTACGATTTTATGACGTGACTACAAATTAAAATTTAAAAATAAAATCTGTGACACTTTTTTGCCACTGAGCCTGTTCCTCCTATCTACAATGACTTACTTAAGTAGTTTATTTATATATAATAAAAGACATTAATGAAATGAAGCCTACCTAATTGCAAAGTTATTAGGTACAATGACTTACCTAATGAGTTCGTTTATTACTTCAATCAAACCGTTTGATAAATAAACTCGGCAATAACACACACACATACACACACACACTAGTCACCTGTGCGAGTCACTAATGCAATACATACAAAAATATAATAGAGTTAAAAAAAGTCCTGAAAGTCCACCTCTATTGCATAAGAAATAAGATCGGTTTTCTTTAATTCCACGGGACTTCTTTGGTGGCGCCATCTCGACGCGTCATGTTGTTGCTCTCGCTCGGACGGTCGCGTAAATGACCGTCGTTGAATAAAAAGACGTGCTGTTGAAATGAAGCATGTAATGCTTCTCTGTCTCTCACTCACAGTTCACGTCATATGAAAGAGTAAAGAGTACCGCGACATTAAATTTGAAGTAGTACATGTCAAAATCTCGTACCGCTCTTACATTATTTTGTCATGTACGGGACAAATGTACCGCCTCTTGTATGTCCTACTCAACACTATTGTCACAGACGACTGGTCTGTTTTGATCGTGGGATATATAAATGATATAAAATAATCAATATTGTTAGGAAGTTGAGTTTGATTTGAGTATTTTCGTGAGTTTTGAGAATAAAAGAGATTGAGTACTGTAAAATTTTTATTCATCTAGCGAGTCTTAAAAACAAGGCGTGCCGACATCCTTTGTAATCGATATCATAATACTTTTCATAGAAGTCTTGTATCAATTCCTCGACCTGTAAACAGAGATGTCAAATGATATATTGCAAATCAAGTGCGACTCATGTGCAGAGACGGCGCATGAACCCTTCATAGAATGCTGCGAGTGTGAAATTAACTTATGTACGGCATGTTTCGCTTCGGGCCAGGAAGTACGCACTCACAAGAATGATCACAAATATGCGGTAAGAAGAAACGATTTCCCTTTATTCGAAAACTGCAACTGGTCCGCAAAAGAAGAATGCAAGCTTCTTTCAGCATTATCAATCTTCGGCTTCGGAAATTGGGAGGAAATATCAAAAAGCGTTCACACTCGCTCAAAACTCGAATGCCAGGAACATTATAAGAAATATTACATAGAGAATGTTCAATATAAAGAGTTGGTGTTGTTGCCTGAGACAGAGCAGTCCATTTTTCCAAAACCTGTTGTACCATATTTGTATAGCACTGAAATAACCACAAATCCACCAAGAAATAATCATAGTGATCAACATTTGGCTGGGTACAACGCATACAGATCTGAATTTGAGCTCAGTTATGATAACAATGCCGAGAACATATTCAACATCGAAGATAGTTATTCGGATGATGAAGACGAATGCATGGACTCTTTAAAAGTAGCTTTAGCTAACTCACTAAATTCAAGACTGCGGGAACGTCAAAGAAGATACAAGATCATACAGAATCATGGTTTGATACGTCCTAATATATTAGTCTCATGGTTTCAAAAATTTGACATAACATTAAGTAGACAGAAGTCTGAAAGACTGTTGTCATTTATGCAGTTCATGACCGGAATGCAATTTGATGCATTTATGGAATCGTTAAGTTTAGAACATGAGTTGTTGCAAAGAATAGTCAGGTTATCTGATTATCGTAAGAATGGTATACGAACATTGTACGCTGCAAGACTTTACAAGCAATTGAAGAAGGAAAATGATTATGTTGTTAAGGAACAGAAATATGCCACAACTGTGATGACAAAGAAATTTGAAAGTAGATCACCAGTGAAAAATAAAATGTTCTATAAAACCAGTAATTTATGGAAATGCAAGCGGACTTCAATGCCTCTAGATATTGTTGATTTACCTGGGTTCCATCACCTATCAGATACGGAGAAGATATTATGTTCTAACTTGAGATTGATTCCTGAAAATTACTTGGAAATAAAAGAGCAGCTTATTATTGAAAACAGTAAAATGGGTTTTCTACGTCTTCTTGATGCGCGAAAAATTGTTAAAATAGATGTAAACAAAACCAGAAAGATATATGATTATCTCATGTCTGAGGGATTTATATCTAAACTTTTATAAATAAATAATTGTCAGTAATATATATCTTTTGATTATTACCTTGAAACCAAACTTCTGGTATAGAAATATTGCAGGGTTTCCTGGCGACACATGCAGTGTTACATCTTTCCCAGAACAGGTCTAGAACAAATATAATAAATTACCATTCTGCATATAAGTAGTTTAAAATTCATGGCACCTATAATATAAATAGTCATAAACTTTGTTTGACATTTTAATCAACAATTAGTTAATCCAGTATACTGTCCATTATGTGGCTTTCATCCAAATCCGTTCAGCAATTACAATAGTATAACTGTGTAGGTATTTTATGCACTTGTATGCTCCTGTGTTGATTTGTGACCGAAGGTGACGCACATAACGCCTGATAGGGTACCGGCTCTCAAGTGCTGTTGGAACTCACTCAGGTACTACGCAACAGGTTTTCAACTAAGTGGTACCTACCACCATGATTTGGTATTCCTTCACCGAGAGCTCAAGCTCATTGTAAGATGGGAATTTATAGCAGTCTGTGGCCATAAATGTATATTGTTACTTTTATAAGATACAAAGATGTAACTGCGCAGGAATAATTTTTTTGCTAGGCGCTAAAATATTTCTTCCGCTATTGGTTGCTAAGCATTACACAAATGGTATGAGCGAGATAGCATTAGTCTCTTGTTGAATTTCAAATCTAAACGCAAAGCAACAAGGCCTGTACAGACCTGTAACAGATGGTAGAGCATAAACGTGGCAATGTTGGCGTTCCTCCACTCGGGGCGAGTGAGCACGAAGGAGATATACGCCTCGCTCGCTCGCACGTCGGGCACCAAGAACGCGCACCCCACCACTAGCCGCTTGTACGTCACTACGCAACTGAACTCGGGGTATTGAAGTGCTTCTGTCACTGGGCGTCGTACACAAATTAGGATATTTTTTAGACTAGGATTTTATTGTTTGATTCGGATATGCCTGGCTAAGTGCATGTGGGAGCATGCACAGTATAAGGTTCCGTAGTCATTACTATGTGATCTAAAACCATATTTGAGCAAAAATTAAAGGAAACTAATTAAAAAACCGGCCAAGTGCGAGTCGGACTCGCGCACCAAGGGTTCCGTACAATCTTCGTCCATCGTTCGTCCATCACGGGAAATGCACAATTTTATTTATTTACCTTATTTGAGGTTGTTGCCAATTAAGCTAGATCTCTAAATTGTATCAGTGCCCATACAACTCAGAGGCCTTTATTAATTGGCGTAACTATGTATGTAAGGGGACACCCTTTAATTTTCAACTTTTTAATTTTTTGGAATTTTCCCTTTATTTGTGCTGTAAGACCTTGCTTTTTGGCAAATTTCGTGATTCTAGGTCAACGGGAACTACCACAAAACAAATAAAAGGGCAAAAAAATCGCGTTTGTTGTATGGGAGCCCCCCTTAAATATTTATTTTATTTTGTTTTTAGTATTTGTTGTTATAGCGGCAACAGAAATACATAATTTGTGAAAATTTCAACTGTCTAGCTATCGCGGTTCTTGAGATACAGCCTGGAGACAGACAGACGGACGGACAGACAGCGAAGTCTTAGTAATAGGGTCCCGTTTTTACCCTTTGGGTACGGAACCCTAATAAGCGCAATATCTCTATTACTTATATTGTCATTGTATATTATACTGAAGTCTTCCATCGACTGTTACTCGTAAACAAGTGAGTCTACATACCGGTGATACTTTTCCATTTAAATTCATCATGTATGCTACTAGCACAGTTTTACAATCCATACAGTTAGGAAACGAATGTATACTTGCGTAGAGCTCGGGGAAGTGGGCGGCGGCCCCCGATCACGTTTAGTTTGCACCCTCGACCCCGTTGAGACACCCGACCGTCCGACATCAAAGGCCTTTCCCAACTGTATGGACTGTAAAACTGTGCCACTACTGTAAATATTTTTTTAGATTTTTAGAAGTAGCAGTTAGAACCCTAAAAAGGAACAGATAACAAACTAAAATATATGGAACAGCCACCATTTCTTCAACAGTTATTTCAGAGATATTTCCATAGTAAAAGTTCTATTGATCTATATTACTAGTCTTGGCACTAGTTAATTATCCTAAGTGATTTTAATTCCATTTTTTTTACTATAGACTTCTTTGACTACAATCCCACCATGGTAAGTGATGATGAAGCCGAAGTTGGTACATATGCAGGTTTATTTTTTTTGTCACTGGCAATACTTGCAGGGGTTGAAGTCCTCATCAATATGAACAACTTTTATTATGGGACCAACTCTGATATCGCAAAAAATAAAATGTATGCTTCATACATTGTGATCGAGTAGGTATTGAACTTTTGTATGGAACAGCTGATCATTTTTTGTAATCTCAGAGTTAGTCCCATGATAAAAATTGTTCATATTGATGAGTACTTCCACCCCTGCAAGTATTGCCAGTGACAAAAAATCACCCAGAATAGTGTTAATAATTAATTGACTGTTAAAGCCTAATCAGAAAAAGAAACCTGCGTGAGGGCGCCACTTGATAATATTTTGACAGCTAATAGTAAAATCAGTTACACTTATTAGTTCCGTGAAATTCCGCAATATGGCGGGGTGTTTTATTTTTCTGGGCGGGCTTTGTAGGTACTCACAATCGATTCCAGGCCAGAAGAACTGTGCGCACAAATTGTTAACGGCGGGGATGTGCTGCGGCCGCACGTACGAGAAGTCTAGCGTGGCTCGGGGAGGCGGACTGTACTCCTTTATGTGTCTAATAATTATATAATTGTTTTGTGTTATCATCTAAATATATAATCTTAATCTGTATATTGTATATAAAAGGAAAAGGTGACTGACTGACTGATCTATCAACGCACAGCTCAACCCAGTGGACTGATCGAGCTAAAATTTGGCATACAGATAGCTATTATGATGTAGGCATCCGCTAAGAATGGATTTTTGAATATTCTACCCCTAAGGGGGTAAAATAGGGGTTCGGGGGACGAAAGGTTAGTCCTAACATAAGACCGGGGAAGGTTTCATTTTACTATAGGCTTATGTTTGACCACAATCTCACTATTGTTAGTGATTATGTGGCAGAAGGTGGTGAGCACACAAAGCCTATAAGTAACTGGCTCTCCAGCTCAGTGGTAGTGACGTCGGATGCCGCGGCGAAGGTTGTGGGTTCGAATCCTACAACGAGCTTGAGCAGTGAAGGAAAACATCGTAAGAAAATAGCACTGTGGTAGGGTACTTTGTAGTACCCGCCTGGCTGCCTACCACCCTCAAGTTGATAATCTGTCGCCAAACACCTACTGGTGTGTTCCGGCAGTTGCACTTGAGAGCCTTCTAAGCTTTATAAAGGTCCGCAACACATTGGCATTCCCACTGGTATTGCCATGTCCATAGGCGACGGTAGCCACTTACCATCAGGTGTACAACCTACCTCGGCTTAGCCCTCGTAAAATAAAAAAATGACAAAACCTGATCTGTTAGAGCGTGTAGTGGGAAAGAGACAGCAATCACTCAAGCATATCTATCTATATAAATAAAAATGAATCACTAAATGTGTTGCTAAGCGCAAAACTCGAGAACGGCTGAACCGATTTGGCTGATTTCTTTTTTGTTGTGTTTGATGAAGTCTGAGGAAGGTTCTTATGAAGAGAAAAATTTGAAAAGTTGCCTGGAAAATAAGAAAATTCGGGAAAAACTGAATGTATGGGATTTTTTGTATGAACTCAAGATACCGATATTTTTACGTTAGATAGCCAGTTTATAGAGTAAGGTTATAGGCTACTTTTTTTACATGGGAACGCAGGTGAAACCGCGGGGGACAGCTAGTTTATGATAAAAAAAAACCAAACTTACTTATTAGTCTTCATCAGGAGTTCATCGGTGAGTCTCAACCACAGAGGTGATGAGTCAGCGTCCCTCCTGATGTAAGGCTTCAAGGTTACCCCGGAGTAGGCTGACCTGAAGGGGGTTGGCTCAATGTGGGACACTATTAGTGTTCCGTAGTTGGTACTAGCAATTGTACCGCTTAGGTTGTCTATTAAGTACTGTGAAAAAAAAAAAATTAAGGTGTCTGTAATGGCTTTTTACTAAATGCATTATGCAAGTACAGAGTGATTTTTTTGTCGCTGGCAATACTTGCAGGGGTGGAAGTATTCATCAATATGAACAACTTTTACTATGGGAGTAACTGTGAAATCACGAAGAAAATATCAGCTGTTCCATACAAAAATTCAATACCTACTCGACCAAAATGTATGAAGCAACTGTTTTATTTTACGCGATATCCGAGTTGGTCCCATAGTAAAAGTTGTTCATATTGCTGAGTTCTTCCATCCCTGCAAGTAATGCCAGCGACTAAAAAATCATTCTGTATATGGTACTTCTGTATATGGTAGCAAAATATCATTTTTTGTAAATTTTTGTCTGTCTGTCTGTTTATTCCGGCTAATAGCGATGAATTTGAAATAATATCACAATAAACAATCTCACTCGAATCAAACAATGTAGCTATTTTCGATCCTACGACTACTTCAACTGTCATCGAGAATGGGGAGTACGGATTATTCGATCCTAACGAATATTACCATCGTAGTTAGTTCCAATTAGAGCCACCGCACGATCGTGCGCTAGTGTCCAATTCAAGAGTACGGTTAATTAAGCATTTGAATCGAATCATATTCGATTGATTTAGAAATCGAAGCTCTCGGGAGGAAGGCTCCTGACGTTTATAAGGAGTAACTTGGCTACTTTTTTTTATTGGGAACGCGGGTGAAACCGCGGGTAAAAGCTAGTAGAATACATTTACCAATAACTGCAGTAAGGGTAACAGAATGCAAAAAGACCATTGTAATGTCTTTGGTCTGTCAGTTTGAACATGCTACTCTCAGAAACCATTGAACGGATTTTCATGGAGTTTGTTTTACTAATTTATTTTTAATATTTTCTAGAATTAAGCATATCTTAGTAGGTAGCAGAACTCTTAGTGCAGAGTTCGCCCGGGGAAGTACTACCACCATATCTAATTCCGCCGTGAAATAGTAGTGCATTTGTATTACTGTGTTTCGGTTAGGAGGGTATGGGAGCCGGTGAAATTACAGGCACAGGAGACTTAACAACTTCATGTCTCAAGGTTGGCAACGCGTGAGTGATACCCCTGGCAGGGAAAATATTATATTGTATTTTCTTTGCCCGTGGTGCTATGAGCGTCTATAGGCTACGGTAACCACTTACTATCAGGTGGGCGGTAAGCTTGTTTGCCACCTATGTAGTATAAAAATCTTACCGATCTTTGGAATCTATCTAATATCCGTTCAGCATTCATCACAACTCTAGGGTCTTCCGTCATATAACCGCCCAATAACTTCACAGTCCTGTTAGGAGATACAAGATTATTAAAAATAATTTCTTCATCCTAGAACTAAAAGCTTGGGATATACTATTTTCCTAATACAAATGATTTAATGTTGGTCTTTCGAAAAGTCAAAACTGAATCTAAATAGTATTTGCTTTGTGCGAGTCCAAAATAAATCAGACACCAGGTAACCATTACCTGTGCCTATTTACTAAACCACAAATAGGTAGGGTATACCTAATATTACATAGACACTTGGTAATAGATAGATCATACGCTGGAATAACATATAGGGTACTTTTTATCCCGGGAAAACATATGATATTTTGGGAACGCAGGTGAAACCGCGGGGCAGAAGCTAGTAAGTGTAGTGAATCGTTTTTGAGCGCGATGGAAATAAAATTTCAAGATAGTATTTGAGTTACGGAGAGCTAACATTGTAATGTACGTTTTGTCTTCGTCACTTAGCAACGTAGGGACGCTACATACGTTGCTAGGCGACGTCACATACTGAGTTGCAGTGTTTTTTTTTTACTATTTTATGGTGCGGTATATCCTTCAATATTTTTTTATCATTCGGTTTCACGCAGCATAATAGATTAATTCACTCACTTATCGAAATCAAAGACAGGCAGATGTTTATGAGTCTTCAGTCTCCTTAAAGCGAGCTTCGCTTTCAGTCTCCACAGATGTGCTTTGTTGTTCGGATCCCGCATCTTCGGTATTAAATTCTCAACTTGTTTCAACAACTGTACTTCTTCATACTGTGTCATTTCAACTAAATCCTTGTTTTCAACTGGTTTTTCAACCCATGGCATGTCTATGGAGTTTAATTGGGTTGCAAATAATGATTCTCTTTGAAGTATTGTTTTTTCTTCTGTGGTTGTTTTTTTGCTTTTGGTCGATTTGATTGCAATGTCTTCAGTATGGGGCGAGCCGCTTGAGTCCGAGTCGTAGTATAGTATTGATTGTTGGAAGGAGTGTATGCTTGATGAGTCGCTCTGCGAACGAAATTTAGAATGTCATTTTTTTATTATAATGTCTAAGTCATTAACTAAGGTGAGAAACTGAATACGTGACCATTTCTCGAGATTTTTTAATTAATAAATATAATTGACAAGCTATCGTTCCGCGGTTTCGCGCGTTCCCGGGATTAAATTAGACAATTTCACTCTCCAGTTTATAAACTATCTCTATGCAAAAATCACGTCGATTCGTCGCTCCGTTACTGCGTGAAAGAAGGACAAACCGACAAACTAAAAAATACACATTCTCATCTATACTAATATTATAAAGCTGAAGAGTCTGGTTCGAATCGAAAAAATATTTTTGAGTTGGATAGCCCATTTATCGAGGAAGGCTATAGGCTACTTTTTATTCCGGGAAAACACAAGATCCTTCGGGAACGCGGGTGAAACTGCGGTGCGGAAGCTAGTTCATAATATAAGGGATATTTTTTTTTCATTTAGGTATTTCCAAATTACCTACCGATGCATTAAAAGATAAAACATGAAAAAATAGATTATAATAATCCATATTTAACTAAAGTTTTGTAGCGGTCAATATGTCTAATGAAACGCTGGAGACTTGTGTTTTCATGGCTTAAATCTTTATATACTATAAAAATTCCGTATATTTGTGTCCGTCCACAAAATTCGAAAAGAAGTCGATGGATTAAAAATCACGAAAAAAATATCAGCTGTTCCATACAAAAGTTCAATACCTACTCGACCAAAATGTATGAAGCAACCATTTTATTTTACACGATATCAGAGTTGCTCCCATAGTAAAAGTTGTTCATATTGATGAGTACTTCCACCCCTACATGTATTGCCAGTGACTAAAAAATCATTCTGTATAAGTGTTTTTATATACTTTTTATCCCTAAGTTCCCACGGGAACGGGAAATTTTTAGAGTTTCTTGTATTTACATAACATATTTTAGAAACTTACATGTACCGGCTGCATTCTGCCACTCGGTGGGTATTCGAACCCCTTGAAGGTCAACTCAGCATCAGAGTAGCCATCTCTGACGACTGTCTGACAGTCTTCGTATGCGCTTTCATCTACCGTTTCATTCCTGAATAGAGAAATATGCTCTTGTTAGAGACACAGTCGTGTCATAGAATAGATATGTAAAAATAGTTTTTTTTATAATTTCACTGCGTAATTTTTTTTATATTATTTCTTTAAACATTTAATGGAAAAAATGCCAACATTGTCAGATTGTCCAAAACAAAAAACAATAACATAAAAAATGTAACCTTGCTGAGTTTCTTGCAGGTTCTTTTCAGTTGAAGGCGACTTTCGAATCGGTGGTACCTTCAGTAGCTTCGACGTTCATAAGTGCCCTCCTAGGACCTATACTGAATAAATGGCTTTGACTTTGACTTTATTAGCTCATTTTCCGCGGCTTTACTCGCGCCAATTTTATAAAATGAATGTAATTTTTTTTTCGATAAAATAAAGCCTATAAATATTGTCCCAAGCTAAATTTAGTGATAAAATCCGTTTAGTGGTTTCGGAGATTCGCCTGCTTAAACAGATAGACAGACAGTCATTAACTTCACTATTTTAAAGGTTTTGTCTATAAGAAACATTTTAAAGTTATTATCCAGAAATAAACGGTATTTTTCTTTAGGCAAATAAGCATACGGCCCGCCTGATGGTAAGCGGTTACCGTAGCCTATCTTGAAGAACCCCATGCTGTACTACCTTGAACCTTTACAAAACCTGGTATTAATACCTGCTGTCAGAGTCCAGATGATCGTAGAAGGAGGTGCTGGACACCCCGCTCAGCTCATCAGAATCCACGCGTCTCTTCTTGCATGGCACCGGGTTAGTGGAACCATCATCAGAATCATTCAGCAGATCTTTGTAACCTTGCGATAGAAATTGAGATTTTTAAAAAATTGTTGGTTGGATGGTGCTAAGCCAAGGCACGCTTCGCTGATGTTTTTCTACTTTTTAGGGTTCCGTACTCAAATGGTAAAATGGGACCCTATTACTAAGACTCCGCTGTCCGTCCGTCCGTCTGTCACCAGGCTGTACCTCGTGAACCGTGATAGATAGACAGTTGAAATTTTCATAGATATGTATTTCTGTTGCCGCTATAACAACTCTCATACAACAAACGTGATATTTTTGCTCGTTCTTGCTCGATATTGATAACGGCAACAGGTAGACGCTTGAAATATTCACAGAATATTTAGTTATGTATTTACTTTAAAAATAAATAATTAAATTAAAATAAGTAAAACAAATATTTAAGGGGGGGCTCCCATACAACAGACATGATATTTTGCCGTTTTTATCGATAATGGTACGGAACCCTTCGTGCGCGAGCCCGAATCGCACTTGGCTGGTTTTTTTTTAAATTGTTTGTTGTTGTGCTCATCAATCTTAATTCTTACTAATATTATAATGTCAAAAGTTTGTGAGGATGAATGAATGTCAGGATGTTTGTTACACTTGCACACAAAAACTGCTGAACGGTTTAGGATAAAAATTGGCACACAGATAGAATATATTTAGGATAATTTTTATCCCGGGAAAACATAAAATCCCTCGGGAACGCGGGTGAAACCGCGGGGCGGAAGCTACTTTGTATATATACAGGATGATATTTTTATCACTGATAACCTGCAGGGTGGAAGTACTCATGAATGTGAACAACTTTTACTATAGGGCTAACTCTGATATCGCGTAAAATAAAACGGTTGCTTCATACATTTTGGTCGAGTAGGTATTGAACTTTTGTATGGAACAGCTGATAATTTTTTCATGATTTTACAGATAGTCCCATAATAAAAGTTGTTCATGTTGATGAGTACTTCCACCCCTGCAAGTATTGCCAGTGACTTAAAAAATCGTCCTGTATAGATAGATGTTATGTTCAAGTTCATGCACCAAGTGTCAACCTTCCTTGCAGTTTTTAATTAAAGTGCTCATCCATGGCTTATTTTTTGTAAGTAGTGTAAATTTTAAGAGCATATCCGGATAATTTAGGTCAGTCCACGATATGTATTATTCTTGCCACATACCATAACCTGCTACAGATAGAATATAAATTGGAATTTAGTTTAACTGGTTGCTAAATTATTCTAGATTAATTACTAACTTACCCATATCAGTGATCTTAGCGGCGAAAAGAACTCTATCAATAGACATTAGCTTCCTTAGTCGACCATTTTGTTTGTCTCTGGGTATCTCTTGTACTGAAACAAAACAAATAGATGAATCTAGAACTGTGTATATATCTCAAGGGAGAAAACTACCTTGTCTAACATAAGACTTTTGATAGCCAGTACCTCTTAGACTTTTGTGTGATTACCACCTTCGGCTACATCATCACTTACCATAGTGAGATTGTGGTCAAACACAAGCCTATACAAAGTAAAAAAAAACATTTCAAATTAGAATTTCATATGTAAGCTTCCATTTGCTTCAACTATTTCTGAGGAGGATAGAGAGAGAAGAGTTTTACCAATATGTGTAGCAACAGCGGGAGAGAATGCATGCCGCAGTTTCCACCATCCTGTCTCCCCGAGCACTGCAGAGCCAGACTTGAAAAACATGTTGCTGTACACAGATAAAGCTCCCGCTATTGTACCCATCCAGTTCTTCTTCTGCTTACTGCGAGAGAAGTGATTTAGATGTATTTATTTATGAAATGAAAATGAAATGAATGAAAATATTTTTTATTTAAGTAGGCCTTCACAAGCACTTATGAATAGTCTGACTCTAACGCTCGGTTCGGAAGGTTGCTTTTACTGAGAAGAGCCGGCAAGAAACTCAGCAATTACTCTTTTCAAAACCAACTCAGATTTATTACATTAAATTATTTATCTAGTCTCACTGACAATATATGTGTGTTATAACAAAAAAAAAGAAAAGAAACAAAATGATGAGTGACTTAAAATAAATAGATAGCAAATTTAAGCAGACCATATTATACCATAAGTATTATATATTATTAGATGTAGTTATATATGCTTAATAAATAAAATGTAAGCGAATATGGTCCGATACCCGTGCAAAGCCAGGACAGTGCCTAAGTTACTCAATAAAATATCAGATATCTAATATAACACAATCATCCCTAACTTGTAGCCAAAATAAGATTTAAGATAATTCTAGATTATGTATCATAGAAAGTAGACCCAATTTTTGTATCCATTACAAGGAGTGTAACCTACAGCTTTTGAACAGATTTAGCATGTAAGTGCACAATTTTTATGTATTTGTATGAACCAATACATTTAAATGCAGCCTATGTATGTGTGCACTGGATAAGTACTTATATAGAGCAATTACTACCTGTTTTTGTGGTTATACTTACTGCATACCAAACAACAGTTGCCAGTTTCTATCAATGAAGTAGCAGACATGCGTCTTGTAGTGGAAGAAACCATTATTACTTATACCGTATGAGTTGGCGCTGAGGTGGTACAGGCTCAGGAAGATCACTGTGAACCTGTAATTTGTTATTATGAAGATTTTATATTCAAACTTATTTCTGGCCAGTATTTATACATGTTCTCGAGGGCTCAAATGTTTTTTTGGGATACAAAATTACTTATTTTTCTACTAGCTTCCGCCCCGCGCTTTAGCCCGCGTTCCCGAGGGATCTTATGTTTTTCCGGGATAAAAAGTAGCCTATAGCGTTCCTCGCGATAAATGGACTATCCAAAACTAAAATACTTTTTCAATTCGAACCAGTAGTTCCCGAGATAAACGCGCTCAATCAAACAAACTCTTCAGCTTTATAATAGTACCTAATAGATTTCAGACTCTTTCTATTTGGTTAATTTGAAACCTAAGAGCTTAATTAATTATGATGCAATTTACTTACCAAGTTAGCCTATTCCTAATAAATATTTCTTTATTTTGCGGCGAGCACTCTTCGCACGTAAAATCGAAGAAAACATCGCAAGCGAAGTCACCCGGTGTGCCTGGTCTTCGTAGGCAGGTCAAATGCACGAAACTTATGCAGGTTTCGCATGTCAAACCTGGACGATCTTGCTTGTTTTCAGGCTCGTTACAATACTTACATGTCGTACTCATCGTTTTATTGATTTTAAGAATAACAATTTATTATTTTGATAAATCGTGCAATGTTTTTAATATTATTGGTTTTCCCTTTCCTGCCTTCCTTCCTACTTTTTTGTGTTGCCAGACCCGATGTTCAAAAATCAGTTATTCATATTTCCTTCGTGTTTTTTTTTTATTTGTGTTTATGCTTATATTTTAAAAACTGTTAAACATTTGAAAAAAACATAGCCAAATTACGGTCAGATTGTACAAAAAATATTTTAAAATGTAACCTTGCCCAGTTTTTTTCCGTTTTTTCTCAGTTGAAGACTTCTTCGACATAATACCAAATAATTAATTTAAATATAAGTAAATCATAATAATATCTGATTTATGTCCTGGAGGACAGAAATAGGGCACTCTTATCGAGCTAAACATCTACAGTTGATATTTGTTTAGTAAAATAACATTTTGTTTTGTTTGTTTCTTTCATTTATGTCCTGCATACTAGCAGTTTTTTTGGAACGAAGTTCCTTCATAGAGCTTGCGATAGGAGTTAACTGGCAGAAAAGGGAATAGTACATATGTGTGAATTACAATTCACACGCATACGCGCCTGTGTATTTTATAATAAAAGACGGACATGACGTCACCAATTATACCCCCTCCATTCCATGCAACTTTCTCGGAAGTTCAAGAATTAAAAAAAAACATAAAAAAAAACTGTTTCTTTCATTGTTTAAAAGGCGCTGATCTCTGAATTTATTTGTCGGGTCTGAAATATTCTTTTTGCATTTGATAGCCCAATTCTTGAGGAAGGTTATAGGCTATTTTACATCCCGGCAATGCGGATGAAACCGAAGGGAATAGCTATTTGTATATAAAATTGCTTGCAATTGCAATATTTATTACATACTAGCTTCCACCCCGCGGTTTCACCAGCGTTCCCAAAGGATCCTATGTTTTCCCGGGATAAAAAGCTTTTCTCGATAAATGGGCTATTCAACACTAAATGATTTTTTCTATTCAAACCAGTAGTTCCAGAACAAACTCGCTTTATAATATCTGTATAGATTGAGCTTCGTTCCTGGCAGGGGTCCCCCGAGCGCACATTACTTTTTGTCTAAATAATAACTGGTCGTTTGGCCGATACAGGCGGCTGGATGTTTGAACAATGTAATGGGTTCACTTCAGTAAAATTGTCCACTCTGTCAATCTGTCAATAAAATCTGTAGATTTTCCAAAAAAGCGATGTCAGTGAACCCTTAGAAATCCGGTAATCTACTGATATTATCAGAAAGCCTGGCAGGACAGATTTGCTTGCTGTCAATTAACTGTCTCTGTCTGTTTTTGAGAAAATCGCGGGACATACAAACATACATATACATACATACGGGTCGAATAGAGAACGTTCCTTTTTCTTGATATCTATTTAAAATAGAGCCTTTAGATCAAAATTCTATTAGGTATGTAGGTAGGTACACTGAAATTAGTTCAGTAATTTTTGCGTGAGTCTCTGGGAAGACAGACATGTTAAAATGCTACATAATCATATTTGTATTGGGTAAAAAGAAAGGGTTAGATTAGGTTTATTTAAGTACTATATGTACGCTTTGAATATGCTTTGAATACCTTTCTGGGGTCGGGTCGGGAAGTCGGGACCAATATCACATCACTTCACTTTTTGTTTAGATGGCATCAGATGTGTTTATTTCACAATTCCGCCAGTGTCAGGGTGTTAGGAGATATACGAAGGAGATTGATCATAGAATACTGTGATGAGCAGTGAGTTTGTAGATTGACATAAGTTACCTACTGTCAGCATTATTGATACTAGGTAGGTCTCAGATTAAAAAACTTTTTTAATCTGAGAGGTAGGTATCTATCTATATAAATAAAAATGAATCACTAAATGTGTTGCTAAGCGCAAAACTCGAGAACGGCTGAACCCATTTCTTTTTTGTTGTGTTTGATGAAGTCTGAGGAAGGTTCTTATGAAGAGAAAAAATGGAAAAGTTGCTTGGAAAATTAGAAAATTCGGGAAAAACTGAATGTGTGGGATTTTTTGTATGAACTCAAGATACCGATATTTTTGCGTTAGATAGCCAGTATATTGAGGAAGGTTAGAGGCTACTTTTTTTACATGGGAACGCAGGTGAAACTGCGGGGGACAGGTAGTATCTAATAAAAAAGCATGTTAAAAAAATGATAAAATTTATTCCTGATATTTATTTACAAAAAAATATCGTAATCACGACCAATATCTTCCATGTCTCAATTGTCGACTGAAATCACTAATCCATTTACTAATGTTGTCTCTATGTTTGTTCCTCGCTAGCTGAACGGATGCGGGGTCATCAGGGTTGCTTGCCATGAGGTCCAGGTGGTGAGCTGTGTCGGGCATCAGGGCAACTTGTATTGTGTCGCTTGTACTGATGATAATGCCACCTAAAAAGAAAAAAAAGTATTAGGTAGGTACAGTCAGTGAGCCACTTGCGAGTTCAAAAGACATAGCTTTGAAAACCATGTTAGTCTCGTTTCTTCTCATCAAACTAATTACGTCAAAACGAGACAGGGATACATACCCAAAGTTAAGCTGGGAACTATGGCAGATATGCCTACACTGGCCTACTACAGAATAAAAACTGGCAACGTACGGTACTTATTTATTTTATTAATCAAACAAAATGATAGTGAATAAACAAATAAAACGGTTCCAATGACAGCCAATGAGAAATTATATTTATAGTAATGATGATGATGATGATGAAGATATGGCTAAAAGTGATAAAGGCGCGATGATCGCTCAGTGGTAGTAGGTATCGAATGTGACGAAGGTTTTGGGTTCGAATCCTACAGCTTGAGCTATTGGTGAAGGAAAACATAGTGAGGAAACCATAGCACGGTGGTAGTGTACTTTAGAATCCTTTATTTATACTTATTCAGACCTGCTCGGTTGCGATCCCGATCAGGTAGACAAACCGATTGAGTAGCCTAGGTACTGAATAGGATGGCCCCTATTTCTTCATTACAGACTTCCTTTTGGAATGAGGCAGTCGATCGGTACACAATAGTGGCAAATGAATTCTGCGACTAACACAGCATCAGCCTAAATTTAACGAAACAAAATCATCCTTTCCGATCGGAATGGCAACCAAATGGGTCTGAATAAGGTGGAATATCTGCATAGCACTTGAGAGCTAGATCCTTCTAGGTTTTGTTTACCACATTGTACCACATCAACACTTACCTCCAGCCCAAGGGTCCATTAAACCATTGCTGAATACAATGTTAGATGCAGCCTGCAGTCTATTTCCTCCGTACTCGATCCTCGCGAGGTTCTCCCGTGGGTAAACGTTGTATTTCTTAAAACAGTCAGCAGCATACTCCGTGAAGTTCCACGGTGATGGTTCGAACATGTCAGTTTTGCCGTTGGAACATGTTGGCATCACCATTTCTGTGCACGCCTGTCAACGAAATAATAAGGTATTTCAGCATGTGATTTTGTTAAGTTTTTAACATCCTCTTCTTAGCGATAAGACCATTAATTGTAGGTGTCTCTATCTAATAAAATTCTCGTGTCATAGTGTTTGTCTGCAAGCTCTTCCGAAACGGCTCGACCGATTCTTATGTTTGTGTATATTCGGTAGGTCTGAGAATCGGTCGTAGGCTATTCTTTTTATATCGCTACGCGGGTGAAACCGCGGGGGACAGCTACTAGTCTATCTATAAATATTATACTTAATACCTAGCTAAAACTAACCTGGTATCCCCATCCACTAGCGTCCAAATTACCGTAGTCGTCACCCTTTCTGTAGTCAACACATTTATTTTTGTTCTCATAATTTGTGAACACTTGTAAAACTTTTCCAATGCCCTGAAAACATGTTTGAATTTGTTAACAGAGTAACCAAAGTCTTGATAGTGAGCATTCATTGCAACTAGGTGGTCGCTGTAAGTCAGAGGCGGACTAGCAGTCTCGGCCGCCTCTGCTCCATTACTGAGTAAATGCTACATGTTTAGTGTAATTTCTTGTTCATGTCGGTGTATTTTTTAAAGTCCTAATTGCCTAATTGTCATTATGGGAAAAGGTAAAGAATGAAGAAAGAGTTTAACAAGCTATATCACGAGCACGAGCTGCTGCAATAGACAGGTCACGCTACACTATCGGTGTGAATTCACAAAAGCCTTTTATCTCGATAATGTAACGTAGATTGTAATGTAGCTCAGTGGGTGTCATCGATTGCCGTGAAAAAGGTGTAATTTTGAATACTTACTAAGTTTGAGCTTTCGATTAAGGAAAACATCGTTAGGAAACCAAAATACGATGCAACAAAGTACCCTACCACACTCAAGTTGAAAATATGTCTCCAAGCACCTACCGCTGTATTCCAGCAGGTGCATTTCAGAGTCAGTACCTTCTAGGCTTAGTATGCTTACCACCTTCGGCCAAATCTGTTACTGATCCTCATCAATGATAGATTAGGTATATAAGTCCCCACTGTAGAGGATAATTCTCGACGAGGATGTTCCAAATGTCCCAGTATCCTCAAGATTTTTCCAACCATAAAACCAGTATTCAAAAGTCATATTTAAAATACCTCCAAGAGTTTCTGCCCGGTCAGGGTTTCGTTCAAATACTGGCACACTACCCTCACAGGCTGTGCAGGGAGGGGCAAGAGGAAATCCGAAGGGTAGGGGTAGTTCACCATCGCAAGGGTGACATACATTGATTCTAAGAACTCTTTGAGAGTTTCTACGTCTGTAGCATTGGTTATAGGGTCACAGAGTTTCCAGTTTTTGTAGAGCCAGTCAGACCCGTTAGGTGTTGATGTGAAGTTCCTAGAACATGCCAAAAAGTCGTTATTTTTTTGATGTCAGTATGTTGACGAGTAGGCAGACGCTCCACCTGATGTTAAGTGGTCACCGCCGCCTATGAACATTTGCATTACCAGGGACATTGCCGATTCGTTGCCGACCTTGAAGGTCTTTTTACGCCTCTCTTGAAGAACCCCATATCGTAGCGTTATTGAAGCTACGGGCTAAAGAGGAGAAATGTTATGCTATGGTAAAACAAAAACGTCACCTCTGATACGATTTGGTTGTTCCATAATAAAAATGACTAATTAATACGGTTGGGATTAGGTGTAGGTGGTACCTACTCTATCTATGGTAATGTTACCTTAAATAGGACATGTGTCATATTTCTGACTAATTTCCGCTGTGATTAATATACTTACAACAGGGATGTAAGTAGGATCTACCATGTTTTTGGTCTTTATAGTAGGTAGGTACCTACTGTAGTTGTTAAAGGAAACTAGAGTTATTTCCATCAAAATATATAATTAAACTATTTCGCATTCATGCCGTGATAAGGGCAGTTTATTATACATCTTCAGTAAAAGTTAGGCATGGGAATCACCGAAGTCTTTCACTGCTGCTTCGGAATTGAAGTCATCACTGTCCAAAAAGTAATTAACTACTGCTATATAATTAAAAGAACAACGTTTAGGTATACCTGATAACGCTCCAAGACTGCCTAATATTATTAGAACACGAAGCGCTGGCAACCGTGAAGCTGGAGGTGACGAGTGTGTTGAAAACTTGACATTCCACCATGTTGGGGTACATATGGATTGGAGCTGATGCAGCTATGGCACCAGTCACCAGATGAGGGTACTTCATACGGAAATATGCCGCCAGCATGCCGCCGTATGAACCTGGGGAGGTATTTAACTTGATTATAAGTAGAAATGGAGGTGGGATAGGCATCTACCGGGCGAGAAGATGGAAGATAGATTCTCCTCTCAAATTAGAACCAAATTGGTCTCGCACGGTGCAGTTTCAAAGGAGTTTCCTGCCGCGTACTCTCAGATGGAACGAGCTACCCACTGTAGTTTTCCCACGGGAATAAGCACATTTTACATTGGCGTGATGATGTGGCCGAAGGTGGAACTGGGTCTCAATGCCTGGCAACTGATTTACAACTTCAGTAGCCAGCCAGCTGGGCACTACAAAGTACCCTATCACTATTGTAATTTTAAAAATATAAAACAGTGTGAATGTAAAACTATCCAATAAGACAAGGACAACAAACCATAATTATGTAGAACCAATAAGTTGTATCTAGGAAAGAAGGCAAAGCAATAATATTTAATCTGTAAAAAAATAATTGTTGTTAACTATTAATTAAAATAATAAAACAGAGCATCTTATGCCAAATAAAGAAACTAAATATTATGCAGGTAGCTTAAATCAAAATCTAAATTTGGCGGGATTTTCTAACTTGCTTGCACGTTGTCAGTAAAGTATAAAGAATTAGGTACCCTTATAAACTCACCACCAAACGCGATCACAGGGTATTTGGGCTTGACAGAGTCGCCCTGGAGGAAGTTGATCAGGTCGGCATAGTCAGCGAGAGCTTGGGATGACGTCAGATAGCCAATGTGCTCGTTGTCTAGGGATTTATTACCGAAGGGCATTGACTGTCCATAATATCTGAAATTTATTTTTAAATCAGTCAATAGAGTTGTTTTGGGAGCACTGGCGGGTAATAAAAGAAGAAATGATAAAAATTTGTTTGTGCTAAAAATCATAAAAATATGCACTAGTACAGAAAATATATTATTTATAATTTTAAGTGGCTAAGGTCCCTATATAGACTAGCTGGGCCCCTGGGGCGGGGCCTTGTAGGCCTAGGCGGAAATCCGGGGCTGGATATAATGATGTAGGTAAATTTTAATATGACTGTATGCGGTAAACATACAAAGACGAGCTGGCTCTCAAGTGCAACTGCAGGAACACTTGAGGATGGTAGTGAACTAGGTGAATACTATACAAAGTATATTCTTCACGTCGTTTTCTCACAGGTTTTATGTAAGGTTCGAACCCACGACCTTCGGCATGATATTTCACGTGACTATAACTGAGTTAGGTATCACGTTTAAATTACAACAAAACTGATGATGATTTATGAATTGGTCAAAACGATAATGGGCTTTTTGGGTATAAGTTTTTAATTTTAGTTCGGAGTAGACCATCCAGGGTTTCTACAGTTACTGCTTATGAGCTGAAGGAGATGCATTTTTTTTATTTTCAGTGACTTGGCATAATTACACTATAAGCCATTGAATTGTGGTTTTACGTTCTATAAAACAACAGAAGGAATTCTAAGGAGCCCCTTATACTGTGACAAAATAATGCAAGACAAGACTGAAATGAACCTAAATACCTACCTGTGTTCTGCAAATACTACTTTAGCATTGAATTCCCGAGCTGCTTCCCACATGAAACCAGTGTGCTGAGCAAACAGTTCTATTTGACCCTGGAAAGAAAAACATAGCTAATATAAAAAAAAAAATAATATACAATAATATTAGAAGTGTAAAGATACATAAACAATCTAAAATATTTTAACAATTTATTGCTTTATACTTACAAAATTTATAGCATTGAGTCAGATTATGTAGTTACCTACTGTTTTTGAAATATATAGGTATTATGAGTGGTACCTATATAGGTACATTGCATAACATACAATGAGCTATAATTACGTAGGTACTTATACCTAACGAACATTAAATTGACATGTTATCAATGTTGTGACCAAACTTCAGAACTATTTGTTCTTTATTAAATGTAAAATGGGCTTACGTTTGGCTATCAACTGACCCAAAAATGATTATGACGCTGAGTATTTAGCACGCTTGTCCAGAATATACCTATTCACTCTGGCCTTGAATACATCTAGGTTTATAGGTGTCAAGAAACCCATGCCCAGGGCACAGCCCCGTGGAATGAGTTCCACTCTTACGCTGTTCACAAAATGAACGACTCGTGGATGGAAGTCCTCCCGATTTCTAGTGGTTCAATGGAAAAATTATACTGTACAGTTACTGTGTATACTTTCAAAATTATATCCTAGAGAAAACCGACAAGCACGATATCTTACGTCGATGTTCCAGGCTCGTTAGATTCGTCTTGCTTGGTTAGGTTAGATTGCCTACCTACCTGTCATCTATCACGACGGTTTATTGAGTCAAGTGAGTCCAGCTAGTACTTGGCTTGTTCATTCTCTAGTATGTAGGTAAATATAGCCTATAGATTGACACAATCAACAAATGTAGACCTTGTACGTTTGTCCTCACGAACTAATCTCAAGTACCACTTAATGTATTTTGATACAGCTTTCATGGTTTAGACAGGCTTTATTATTTAATATAGGGTTTATAAATAACTGCGGCAGAGTTGCATAAGTGGTTCGATGTATGGATGGGAGATTGGTCATTTTGATACCTACTTCGATAATTTAGCTCCATGAGAATGGGGAGGAAAGAGAAAAAGTTGGTTCCGTAGCCAGCTATGTTAGGTATTCTGTACTAAAACTCAACGGTGAATTCTCGAAGCGACTATATTCTCTGTCTCACTCGTGAACTCCTGATTACCGAGATTCACGAGCGAGACAGACAATAGTCACATAGAGAATTCACTGTCGAGTTTTAGTAGCATCAAAATCGTGAGATGGGTTATTTGTTTATATTTCGTGGCAAAATTAAAAATAAGACTTTACAAATCCAAAATAGGGATACCAATCACATAGGTGTTCTATACCATTATACGGATTGCCAAAATTTACTCACGACTAGAACCACATTTATATTTCATGCGCAAATTACTTTTTCAATGTTATGGATAACTTTGCACGACGAAATTGACCATCGGGACTCCACACTAGGTACTATGTATCTAAATTGACTAACATGTATCGTTTAGGAGCCAGACAACAACAAAAAAAATAAGGATACAAGAAAATTAGACCTGTCAAATTAGTCCAATTAGGTTTTACGTGAATTGAGTCCGCTATAAAAAATTTCATTATTTCTATCCTTTTCCAATAATGTTTGTATGAAAGAGATAAAGAGATTAATAGTTATTTAGTTTATAACAAAAGAATCAGAACCAATATTATTATGGCAACCGTCTGATAATATAATGACGTCATTGGGACAATCCCGCAATAATTAGAGGTAGGTACTTACTTTATTTTATGTTATTACTTATGTTAGAACTTACTAAATTTATATCCTAAGTAAGTACTTACTTAAAGTATTATTTGTTACTAGATTCCGCCCCGCGGTTTCACCCGCGTTCCCGTGGGATCTTGTGTTTTCCCGGGATAAAAAGTAGTCTATGTTCCTCTCCATACCATAGGCTACGTACGTACCAAATTTCATCGCAATCCGTTCAGCGGTTTAGGCGTGAAAAGGTAACAAACAAACAAACTCACTTTCGCATTTATAATATTAGTTAGGATTAATCTACCTATAATGCCTAATGGCCAGATGATAAAAGTAATTTAATAAATTTTAGGTAAGTACATACAATAGTTTATATAGGGAGGCCTAAATAAACTATTTTATTTGGCATAGTTATATATTTTTTTGTGCTTTTTTTTTAGCAGGAACAGAAAGGTGGTGGGTCCAGGGGACCTTCTTCCACCGTTACGCGGACTTACATTTTTTTGTGCTGACTTTTGTATATTTTCATAAAGAGGCATAGCCCACGCTCTATACTGCCTATTGAGGTAAAGACCCGTGATAAAGTCCAACCACATGCCATGATAAATGATAGGTAAACGTGGGACTTATTAGAGCTACAAACTCAACAGTAACATGCACATGTGCTAAATGCATCAGCAAACAATAATATGTTTATAAATAAAACTCCGCAAGCCCAAAATTATGCTACATATATACAATAAACTTTATAGATCAAAAGATAAGTAACATACTAACAAAATAAATATCAAACATGGTCAATGAACTATAAATATAGGTTATAAATACGTACTTACCTCGTTACCGGTGTAAAAGAAAATCGGTCCATTATTTACGTCCCAATGATCATCATTTTGCAAGTACTTAATATTGAACGTTTCAGTACGGCTAAAACCGAAGTGATCTAGAGGCACTTTAAACCATTTTGTTTTAAATTCATATTTGGAATGGGCTAAAACTAATGTACTAAGGAGGATGCTCAATTTTGTCCACATGATACCAAGTCGTGCTCACCGTTTGGCGAGCGAACTAAGAATAATGAATTTGATGGGTACGCGACACTCACTACGCGAGCCGGCCAATGGAGTGCTAACTCGAGTTATGTAATGTAATGTACAAAAGTTTTAGGAATTTTGCCATTCTGGGATATTCCTCACACACGGCCATCTGACCCCAAACTAAGCAGAGCTTGTACTATGGAAGCCAAAATATAACTGATATACTACTTTTCTTTTGTAAATATACCCTATCTATTAGAATTAGATAATTATACTCAGGACAAACAGACATGTTCATGCACACAAATGTAGATATGGTACTTATCTTACCAACCACGCCAACTGGCCCGTCAAAAATGTTTGAGGTACTAACAAAATTAGGTTCAAAGTTTACCTACTTCGATTAAATGTTGATATTATAAAAAAAAGTTATTAGGTAGATAAGTATTCATGTTGTTACATTATATACTTTAACAATATAGTTTTCTAACTAAGTATATTGTTAAAGTAAATAATAATATGTTGGATAAGTACATAAGTAATAATATAATGTTCATGGTCTGATACTTAGTACTATGACAAACTATGTATTTTTTATTTATGTATTTAGGTTTTTGTTCACAAGTAAAGGCAGGAACAAACTATGCAAGTTTACAATGCAAGTGTAGAATCTCAATCTCAATCTCAAACTCAATCTCTCAAAAAAAAAGTTTTCACTTCTGTCGGCACGGTGGAAGTACTCATCAATAAGAACAAAACTATGGAACTGTGAAATCACGAAAAAATATCAGGTTCTCCATACAAAACTTCAATATACCTACTAGACCAAAATGTAATGAAGCAACCGTTTTATTTTACGCGATATCAGAGTTGGCCCCATACTAAAAGTTGTTCATATTGATGAGTACTTCCACCCCTGCAAGTATTACTAACGACTAAAAAAACACCCTGTATCATAGCCCTGTTTACAATATTACCACAACGTAAAAAACATATAGTGGTCTATCGCGTTTGAAGTCACGCGAAATGCCGCTTTGTATAGGCATTTGTCATTGCTGCATTTTGTCCCAAGCAGCTTGGGCACAGAGGAATGCTTGGGCTCGCTATCGCTCCTCTCTCACCCCGCAAGCCCCGCACTGGCCGACTGTAACAGTTATATTTTATAGACTGTGATAGTACAATATAGTTCTGCTGTCATCGTGACATCTATCAAAACTACGCAATCACTTGTGTACCCGCCTGTGTCAATAAGCAATAGGTATCGTTTTTTATCAGAGTTCATTTGACCCCCGGCCTCGTCCCCACTGCAGTGCAGGATGTAGGTATAGTAAGTACCTATAGTAATACTAATGCCATACCGTATTATTTAGGTACCTATCGAACTACAAATGGTAATTAAAAAAATGTTGCATTCTGTGTTGCATTATATGTTTTTTTTTATGTTTATCACTCTTGACAGTGTGGTGAGTGGTGGTGGTCGACATGATTTGTGGCTCACTTCAAAATACGCGCCCATTTTTCCATAACTGCTGCCCTTATGGTATATTACGGTCGCTAATGGGACATTCTATATGGTAAATGTCACAAGCTAGACGATGAATCAGTAAAAGTGAGTGTAAAGAATTGACGTGGTTTGCGTTTACTAAAAAGTATTGAAGAAATTAGTTCCATGAGTATTCCACGAGAGGCGCTGTGCCAATTCCTATAGAATAAAATATTGTAAACGCAAACGATCGTAATAGTAGCATTTACCAATGCAACTATCTTAAATCACAACATTTGACCGCCATATTTAACCAATTAATTTCAAATACAAACAACAATAAAATCTTGTATCTTATAAATGAGAATGAACAAGTAAAAATGCATGCAAGTTCATATAAATTTATTAGTAATTAGGTAAATAATAATTTATCAAATTATTTCAATAATGTACCATAATTATACTAGGAATAGTTGAATTATTAACTAATCTAAGGTTTCGTGCACACCATGAAATAAAATGTCCTCCCTTTTTCACTAAATAATTCTTGTAAAGATCGTTAATTTCATGACCAATCAAGTCTAAAGTGTACGTTGTTCATGGTCAAACTGATGATAGAAAACCTACCCATGATAATGATGATTACGACCTTTTTTTTTATAGATACAAATCGCGCAATAATGCACTGCCACATTGTCAAATGTAATAAGCAACATAGCATCAATTTGTTGTCTAATTATTGTTCAATAAGTGTCTGAAAGTGCATAGATTAAAGCACAACATAAAAGGTCATAGGTAACGCTTATTATTTGCGACCCCAAATCATCATGAAATCGACTATAATGTATAACTAGTTTTGTGTAAATTATATTATTTTACTATTTTTTTAACACCATTTTTGTTTTATCAGTGATGAATTTATTATTTTATTACTTAGTACATTGTTCGAGTTCTACAAACACAAACAAATTGCCTTGCTTTTTTATTTTTCCATTTGCCATTTTAAAATGCGGTGGAGATTATTCCATAGAATAAATATATTTTTTTACTATCGTGCAAAGCCGGATCGAGTCACTGGTAAACTAAAGATGATGGTGATGACAATTATGACGATTATAATTATTATCTAAGCTTTTCAGGTCAATATAAAGTCCCACCAGAAAAATGCACCATGTTGCGGCGAAATAAGGAACTAAAATATGTATTGACTTAACTATGAGCTGTCAAAAACAGATAAGTGGCGCCCTCATTTCAAATTTGCTTTGTATTAACATTAATAACTATTTCATGAGGAATCCAACTTTACGAAAGAACTATCAGCTTTTAAAGACGATCATCACATCGTACCACCACCCCTACCCTACATCCACCAGTCCAATCACCTCCAGATCCTGCAAGTATTGTCTTTGGAAGCTGTGATGATGGCGTCTCCAGCATATGAGAAGGCGCTGGAGAATATCTCACCTTGGTGACCTGAGAGAACCTGGAATTAAAAAACAATATCTTGGAATTGTCATTATAAAAAAGCTTAATGTTAGTCCTGGTCGGTACAGGTATCAAGTAGGTATGGGACAAGATTTTTATGAATCAAACCAGCTCTTTATCCCCTGAAGTCTGACGCTACAGATGAACAAATGAACAACTTGCCTAAGCTATGAAAAAATGGCCCAGGATTTCGAAAACATATTAGAAAATATAAAACGCGATATTGAAATACTTCATAACTCAATCGATACTTACAGTTTATAATTTTTAATTACATATCACTAAAATTCAAATTGTACCTGAATGCAGTTTCCAGTGATGGTGTTCCATACCCTAGCACTCCTATCCGCTGATGATGTTAGAAGACTCCCCCCAGCTGGACTGAAGCACACCTGCCAAAGATTATTATTTAGATTATAAGATACCAACCTCCATCCATGGCTGACAAATGAAATTCCATGTTCCAAAAGAACGAAACAGATGTCGCAGCTGTTACACAAATTTTTAATGCATTATAAATATTACAAGCGTGAAGCTTTTGCCTCTCCAGCTGTTCATCTCTGCTTTTAAATCGGTAAAAAACCTTAGATTAAACCAATGATAGATAAAGAGCAGCAAATTCTGCAATGGGCATGTGATCAAAATAGCTATAACAAGTCTGTAATATATAATAACTATAGGAAACTGACTGACTGACATATCACCGCATAGTTCAAACTGCAGGGTCTAGAATCTTGAAATCCTGCTTTACTAAGGAAAGCGATAAGGATAGCGAAAAATACTCAAAGGAGTCTAGAGTCCGATTTTGATGAAAACTAAAACTGCATCTTTAGCTTTTTGAAAATTCAATATTCCTAGCCAGGAATCGCACATATAGATTTTGAAATAAAAATACACACACTATATTATTACACCATCCACAGACACCAACCGATAGTATTGCAAATAAGGATCAATTTCTGGGAAGTAATGAAACAAGGCAAACTAAAGTTCATTCAGTTTAGGCCCTAGAGAGGCACTTGTGAACGTCGAAACTACTGAAGTTACCACCTTTAAGCAACAAACCTTTGATACTTCCTCACGATGACCTCTCATGACTGCAAGCTCTTTGAAGTCAGACTTCACATCGTAGATCCTCGCCGAGCAGTCGCTGGAAGACGTCGCCATGCGCTGACCAGCCCAGTCGAAGCATATGTCTAACACCTGGAGAATACTTCATTAAAACGTCATCATTATCAGTTTGGTAAAGTATCTCCATCTTTGTTGATCGCATAGCTATAGAGAGGGACATCACGTTAATCTCAAGATTATAGCTTAGTGGTAGTGATATCAAATGTCATGGAGAATGCCAACTGGCACCCTTAAGTTGAAAATCTGTCGCCAAGCACTTAATGATGTGTTCCGGCAGCTGCACTTGAGAGCCAGTTCCTTCTGGACTTTGTGTGCTTACCACCTTCGGCTACATCATCACTTAACATAATGAGATTGTGGTCAAAAACAAGCCGATACAATTGAGTGATTTTGGTCAAACATAAGCACAGTAAAGAAAAACATCATTATGCAATCACAAGACCTGTAGAAAGAAACAAGATAGAAAGAAGGAAGAAGGCTCTCCGTAGTTTTCCCAAGGGAGTACACCATGAGAATCTTCAAGGAGGATGCGAAGAGATTTTTACTGGGTCGGTAACGTACGAGTTTATACCCCTGGTGTTGCAATGCGTCAATAGGCTACGGTAACTGCTTGCCATCACGAAGGCCGTATGCTTGGCCGCCCATTAGTGGTATAAAAAGAAAAAAATATAGAACAACAGTTTCCAACCTTACCTCATCAGTATGGCCAGCGACTGTAGCAAGACAGGAGCTCTTCCTCGCGTCCCAGAGCTTGGCGCTGCCGTCGAGTGACGAGGAGCCGACCAGAGAGCTGTCCCAGTTGAACTGCACGTTGGAGATCTCGCCGTTGTGGCCGTGGAGGACGGACACTCGGCTGAGAGGATCGAGGAGTGTTTACGATTATAGGTTTTGCATTAGATAGTTGATTTTGTGTGAAAACAAATTATTTTCCGGGATATGTATATAAATAAATAAATATTCTGGGACATTATACCTACTAATGAGGTATGTACACTCATGGGAGTAAAATACCTTTTATTTTATGTCTGGTATCTACAAAAAGAATCACCTCGTCGTTTATTGGAATCACACATTGAAAAATAGCTAATAAATATAAAATATAAGTACGGTAGTTCTTTTAATCTATTCATGTACTTTTTGACAAATAAATCAACCTCCGTAAATATGAAAGGAATGCAAAACCACATTGTGTAGTGTTTTGTGTTTAGCGCCTGAATAAATATGATAGCAAAATCACAGTAGGTACGAAGAATAATATTAATCTCCTACGAACAGGCGCTTTAAAAAATGTATTACTTACTCTTTAATTCTGGTGTCCCATAAGGAAATGGTCCCATCAAAAGAGCCCGTGATAAGCCGCTGACCTTCATTAGGGTCAAACTGCAGAGCTATCACCTCGGCCGTGTGACCTGCGTATGTGTGGAGCTCGGTTCCTAACAATAATACTGATGATTAATAATTTTCAAAGAAAAACTCCACTTCGTGTTGCTGATTTTTAGATTTTCAAATTGACTGGTAGACCAACCAGGGTTGTTTAACAAAATAGGTATTTATAGGTAGTTTTCTTATTTCAGTATTTGCATGCACCACCGCTGGAATCCACCTCACCGTCATTGACTTATCGTCGAATAAAATTGTGTAATAGTAGGTATAGAAAATGGGCTATGAAAGACAGACAGACAGAAACCGTGACTATTATTAATAAAAGTTACACTCACCAGTTTTAGCATCAAACAGTTTAGCAGTATTATCCATAGAGCCCGTAGCTGCATACTCTCCCTTGGTACTGAACTGCGCTGCGACCACCTCACCTTTGTGCCCCCACAGGGTGGCCAGACATTCCCCGGTTGATGGGTCCCAGATCTTAGCAGATTTGTCGAAAGAGCCGGTTATAACTCGGTTGCTGGAAGATAATATAAATTAAGGCCTACGTAACTTTTGCTCATGGACCTAGAAAAAAAGGCGGACGCCACCTCATAAAACAATTCCTGACGCACCCACAGTAAGCCAGCTTGCTTAAATGCATATAAGTCCGGCACGCACACATTCACACCACACTAAGCCGGCCGCCCGCCATTTCGCTCCGAACCACACACACACAGTTACATCGCCACCATTTTGGTACTTCAATAGTTTATTAGCGGCCATCTATCCGCCGTTTTTTCAAGATCCATGCTTTTGCTATACTAGTACTTGCTAGTTATTGAAGAGTTTATTCTTAAGTACGGAATTGTCATAGTCTATTTGTTTGTCTTCTTCTCAGTGTTATAAATAAGGTATTAATGTACACCATTCAATAAACTGTAGGCTGTAGTTTTTTTGGCTGTAGGCAATCATAATTATTATGTCTTTTCTTTCCTTAGACGGGCCGGTTGGCGTGGTTGGTAAGATACCCTATCTATGTAAAAGTCTACTGCACGGTGTCAAAGGCGTTGCGTTATTTACTGCAATTTCAGAATCTATGTTTCTACCTTGCAAAAAGATATCCAAACTCCGAAAAAAGTGAAATTCTTTAAAATAGAAAAAAAGACTTGAAAAGGTTTAGGGAGTATGGTGAACATGGTGGTTGAGAAAGAGTCTCTAGCTTCAACTATTTTTCTTTCTCAAAACAGCAATTACATAAGTAAGGACCTAATACTTACTATACTTTGTAATTAAGAAAATGAGACTGTAAAGAACCTAGGGTAATTTTTTCTCAAGAACGCGGATGAAAGCGCAGGGCAGGAGATAGTAAATCATTATATATAATATGTGAAAAACCAACCATGTTGGAAAATTAAATCCGACAGAATACACGACGTTTTGATGACCCGACAGCGTTTTCAATTCTTTTCCAGTCTCCACATTCCAGACTTTACAGGTCCTGTCGTAGCTGCCTGTTAGACACCTGAAGAAATACAGTTGATATTATATTTACAATTTTTATTTAAAACCTTTTAGCGATAACTATCAACACTTCCGCTACCCGTGGATAGATGGCGCAACAAGATTCTACATCGCACTAACAAAGTTCTTCGAGTACTAAGCATTATATCGTCTTTTTTTTAAAAGGCAAATAATCTGGTTATATGGGATGTTAACTTCAACTCACTTATTTCCACCCTTATTAAATGCCACATTAGTGAGTGGGAGCACGTGTGTCTGCAAGGTCTTGTATATGTAGAACCTCTTCCCCGATGGACCTTCGTGCTCGATCCTCTTCTTCAGAATTTCGAGGCATTGCTCCAGCTGCTCGAGGACCTCTTCAGTGATTAGGAGCTCCTTTTGGTACAGAGCCTTTGCTACTGCTTTTATGTCTGAACTGTTAGATGAATTTAGAAAATTTGGTAACAGGTATACTAAAGTTTGTTTTAAGAGGTATAATATCTATCTCTACTTTTTGGCAACTGCCAAAAAGGGACAAATATATCCTCCTTTGATTTTTTATACCTATGTCTAGATGTCAAGTCACGCTAGTACAGAACTAGAACAAACAGACTAACTTTTTATGCTGGTGTGCGTGACAGTACGTCTTACGTTTCTTCATACAACTTGTTTTAGTGTGTGTGATAGTTGAGAGAGGTAGAGCATAGCGATATGTCGCTCAAAGAGCAGCTCGACTGGGGAAGTACCTCCACCTTACAGAATACCGCAGTCAAATAACTTATAGTTGTGTTCCTGGGCGTGAGTAAGATCTTCAGAACTCACCGGGGAGGGGGGAAGGGTCGGCAACGCGCGATTGATACCCCTGGTGTTGCAAGCGTTCATAGGCTACGGTAACCACTTACCATCAGGCGGGCCGTATGCTTGTTTGCCGACAATCCCTACTAATATTATAAATGCGAAAGTAACTCTGTCTGTCTGTCTGTCTGTCTGTTACGCTTTCACGCTTAAACCGCTGAACCGATCGCGATGAAATTTGGTATGCATATAGCCTATGGTATGGAGAAGAACATAGGGTACTTTTAATCCCGGGAAAATACAAGATCCCTAGGGAACGCGGGTGAAACCGCGGGGAGAAAGCTAGTGTTGTATAAAAAAATAAAAAACAAAGATGGTCGCATTTTTTTTTACTTTCAACTGTCTATCTAGACATAAATAATCTAAGATATCCTCTTGACAAATGTGGCTTTTTAAATAGAATCGCATCGAATAGAATCGCACCAGGGAAAATAATATGAGGCCAAAGTAGGTACACAAAGTATATAAGGAACTGGCTCTCAAGTGCAGCTGCCGCAATGATTGTAATACCTTTAGGGTGATAAGTGACACTTACTTGCTATTCAAGTCCAGAAAATCAATTTCCCTATTCTTAACAGTATCTTTCTGCAAATATTCCAATATGATCCCCGGAGGATGGTACCTCAAATGAAACTTTAACAATTTCATTTTATTTTTTAAACATTAAATTATTTTATAATACATTTTTACTATTCTTTTTTCGCTATCGAGTAAAATGATTTCTAAAATATTGTACTGTCAGAATTTTGTCAATAAGCGCGGTGTCTATGGTTACGGCAAGGTTCTTAAAAAAAAACAAAGAGGTTATAATAAAATAGTATTGTATTGTGACATCGTGTTGAAAACTAATACAATATCTGCAGCACATGATTCTTGACCGTCATTCCATGAACTAAGATCGTACCAAGGGCCTATTTCTGAACTAAGTAACTTGTAAAATTATTAATATTCTTAGACGTGTATAAGGCAGTATAAGGAATAGAGCCAAGGTTTATTTTAAAAAAAATACATATTGCTTTCAAAGAAAGATATATCATTCCGCTACAAAAACTTTTTATTACATTAAATTGCAGGTCATGACAATATTCTAGGCTTATTCTATTTTGTATTGACTTAATATTTACCTCCCACATCCGTATAGCAAATACAATTAGGCTTTAAACAATTTTTACAACACATCGTCGTTGGATATTGTCGATTTCCTCTTTTCACAACAGCGCGGTATAGTTTCAGTATCGAAACGGCATTGTGAAAATTCTCCCACGTCCGCTTTGATCAATATCCTCATTATAATATACGGTTTCTTTGCAATTATAGCAATTACTAGTTTTTCGGTTGCGGTTTCACTCGCTCAGTTCAAATATCTATAGGTATATTTTCTTCCTTCCACCCGATTTCGATGAAATAAAGCCTATCCGAAGCCGCATTAACCTGTGAAAAACAGAGATTTAAATCATTAGATGTGCCCTATAGCTAACTTATATACCTATTCCGTGGATGTGCCCATGAGCTTGCAAAAACGGTGTAGTGACTGCGCGCAACGTGCACCTTTTACTGCTTCCTACAAGCGACTACGACGGAAAAAGTGAGCTCACTCTTTCCAACGATGACACGTTTTCGTGTGCCTTGCCGTGATCTCTGGTGGCAACTCCATGAAAATCCGAAGATTAGCGTGTTCGAACAGACAAATAGACAGACAAGAAAAAAAAATCTCTTTGCATTCTGTTATACTCTTCCGATGTTTTTGTGTTTTTTTAGATGTTTGATACATTGGTTAGTGTTTAATAATGTATCTTCATTACAGGCAATACCTCTATAAAAAAAAAACTCCTTATTTCATGAAATAAAAGGCACAAACTTGGCTAAGAGAATTGTATTTGGAACACAGTATAGGTATCAATGTTATAGTCATTTATTCAGTTTAGGCTTATGAAGGTCAAAGCTACTGAAGTTACCACCATTGTGGAAGAAACTGAGCATTGTTTTTTTTCTTCACGAAATTGGTTAATAACAAAACTAAAAAACAATTGGTTATTATTAATTACCATTAGATCCAATTTAACGAAACAAAATATACAATTCTAATTTCAAAATGTTCTAGAACATTTCTCATGTAGAATTTTAGAAAGGCGTAGAGACTTGAGATTAGCTAGGGAACAAATGGCTTGCTGCGACATGGCCCACATTCGTTCCAACATAAACAAACACAGGTGGATATGGTGGAATAGCTGCCAGGGCACCGAGATGAAAACCTTTCATAGTTTTGTTTTGATTTATGAATGTGTGGTGGGTTTTTAAGATAGGCGTTTGACTTGGAATGATTCTTTTTTGGTAAATGCAAGGTTTGTAGTAAAAATAATTGAATAATTACTGCAAAACAAAATTTATATGTTTGCTTATTATGAATTATATGAGATAAAAAAATCTTAAATTATTTTAAAACTGGCAACATTATAATATCTAAGCATTGTTTGAGATGTATAAGAAATGAAAGTCCATCATAATATTAAAAGCGTAATAAATGAGATGTTTAAAAATCGAATCGTCTCTGTGAAAGCGACTAGACTACCAGAGTTCTAAATTCAAATGTGGTTTATGGATGGGTATTGGGTAATAAAATAATATTGATTTCTGGCATTTTATGTAGGTTTATGTGATAGGTATATTTATCTATTTATTTATTTATGTACACACACACACGTAAAAGAGAAAACAAAACACAGACACATTATGTGCAATAATACCTACTGCTTATTTCTAATAGTAATTTAAAAATCTAAACATCCATTTAATTACCAATTACTATTTAGTTACCTACCTACGATCATCAATAGGTTTTTCCTACAAATATTTTATGGCAATTCACATAATACACGTTTTATAAGGCTTTAGACTCAGCTACAGACATATGCTCACAAATTTCTCAGGCTTTAACAATAATGTGCGGTACGTCCGGTAGGGTCACCACATTTGATTAAAAAAAAAAGCATTATCTTCTTATACCTACAATGTCGGGATAGTTACACCATTTATAAGTCAAAAACGGCTGGATCGAATTTTATCATCTTTGATTTGTTGGATTTGTCTTCGCCCTGAATAGTAGAATAACTATAAAAACACCGGTTTTTTTTTATACCGGGAACGCGGGAAACAGCTAGTAACTGTATATAAAGACGAGCGAAGAAGATACCATAATACATACTTATGTACACTGGTAAATTGGTAAGAATTTAACTACCTACGTTATATAAGTAAAATCTCTTTGGTCTATGGTACAATGTTTAAAATCTCACCTACATATAAAGGTAACTCCATTGTTTAGTCAATATTATAAATTACTAGATTCCGCCCCGCGGTTTCACCCGCGTTCCCCGGGGATCTTATGTTTTCCCGGGATAAAAAGTAGCCTATGTTCTTCTCCGTACCATAGGCTATCTGCATACCAAATTTCATCGCGATCGGTTCAGCGGTTTAGGCGTGAAAAGGTAACAAACAAACATACAAACAAATAAACAAACAAACAAACTCACTTTCGCATTTATAATATTATATAAGTTAGGATGTTAAGATGTTTGTGACGCATATAAATTCCTAGAAACTAGATACTCATACAAATACATAAACAAATGCCTTAAGTTAATTTGAAGATGGCTTATTACTTTTCTTTTGAAATTCTCGTTTTTTGCCATTTGCGTAGTATATGACAAGAATGCTCGAGATAATGGGAGCGGAATGTACAGAGAGTTTGCATTCTCACGTGTGTTTGTTTGTGAAGCTGCTGAGACAGTTTCAAGATGAATGTCGGTCGAACATTACGGTATGATCAGCCCAGGATTTCCGCCTAGGCCTAAAAGGTCCCGGCCCAGGGGCCCAGCCAGCCTAAAGGCCATATTCACCTATTAAATCTAAAAATTATATTTTCTGTACAAGTGCATTTAATTTGCTAGTACCTGGATGACCGGATTTTTTTAAAAGACGTTTTCTAAAAGTGAAACCTAGCTAGATCGATTTATCGCCCCCGAAACCCCCTGCATACTAAATTTCATGAAAATCGTTGGAGCCGTTTCCGAGATTCAGATTATATATATAGGTATTTTTAAGGCGATGATAGCTCAGTGGTAGTGACGTCGGACGCCGCGGCGAAGGTCGTGGGTTCGAATCCTACAATGAGCTTGAGCTTTCGGTGAAGGAAAACATCGTGAGGAAACCATAGCACGGTGGTAGGGTACTTTGTAGTACCCGCCTGGCTGGCTACCACCCTCATGTTGAAAATCTGTCGCCAAACACCTATTGGTGTGTTCCGGCAGCTGCACTTGAGAGCCAGATCCTTCTAGGCTTTGTGTGCTTACCACCTTCGGCCACATCATCACCTACCATAGTGAGATTGTAGTCAAACACAAGCCTATACAAAGTAAAAACAAAAAAAAAAATACAATAATTGCTCGTTAAAAGGTATTAGATAGATAGATTAGATATTTCCAAAATGGCTTCGGGATGGCACTGGGTCTCTAAGTTCGGGCCTGGATATGACTTATCATCTGTTGGTATTATTTGAACAATATAAAGTAGGTAAAAGGGTAAAGGATATCTCTGTTGGTCTTGTCGTCGTTTTGTCATAATGGCTGTCAAAGTGGATCTATTAGATTTTGACGACTTTAGTAATGTGAACTTGAGAGCCGTTGCCTTCTAAGCTTCAGGTTGGTAACACATTGGCACCTGGTAATGCATTTATGTAATAAATAGCACTTGTGCTGAGCCTTATGGTTTCTGAAGTTCCATAAACAATGCCGTGGCAAAAGTTGCATCTTCGAATCCTATAATGTGTTCCGTGAGGACACCATAGCACCGCGGTGGTTCCACCTGGCGGCCAACTACCCTCACCAAACATCGGCTCCAAAGTACCTCGTGTTTTGCCTGTTCCAAATGAGAGTCAAGTCCTTTCTTAGTGTGATTGACCTTCGGCTGCATGATTGACAAAAAAAAAATTGTGGCCGGAGCAGAAGCGGAGGTAGAACTCTTTGCAAGATATGGCAGATTCAAGAGCAGCTATGGTAACTGCCATATAGATATTTTTTGATGCTAAGAGTATGGGTATGTCCTTAAGAATTATAATGCAATATATGGTGAGCACAATGAGATGGAATAATAGGATAACCGGTGGTAGTGATGTCGTGTGCCGTGGTGAAGCTCCTGGGCATCCTACAATGAGCTTGAGCTTACTGGTTGGTTACCATCTTCAAGCTGAAAATTTGTTGCCAAAAACCTACCGGTCTATTCAGGCAGCTGCACTTTAGAGGCAGTTCCTGATGGCTTTGTGTGCTCACCACCTTCGGCCACAATAATCACGTACCTTAGTAAAAAAAAAACTAAGTAATAAGGCACAATACATTCTCGTGGGTTTGGCCTACCAATCATTTTTACCTATCTCACTTTCGAATCTGTTTTAAATGAATTCAGTCTGTCTTCAATAAAACATGATAAATTCTTGTTGGATACATTACATTAGCATTTAACGCGCCCTGCTGCGTAGTCATTAAGTCTTATATTAAGTCAAGCTCTGTTGCACCAACAATTAATTAAAGCACCACCATTTTTGGGTTGTGAAGCGTGTATAATTTCCCATACGTATTGGCAACCCTACAACATCCGGTCAGACAGGTTGCGCAGGCGCTACGGTCCTTGACCGGTGCGCTAGCGCAGTCTACCGCGGGCCAGGTGAATAGGTGCACGCATTGCCGGCTCCAAAATTTATGTCGCGACTCATGCGCACCTCCACTTTTACTTTCTTTTTTATATTACGTCAGATTCCGGTTTCATAATCGTTTTTTTGCGATCAGATCGCTATTGTGCAAAAAGTGCTGTGAGAGTTTTAGTGCCAATGAAATGATTTGTGATAAAGTAAAGGGATGATTTTGTGACGTTTGAAATTAAAAGTAAGTATAATAGTTACTGTTAACTTGTTCAATCAATCTAGATTGAATTATATGACTAACTATATTATTTATAAATCAAAATGTTTTGTTCTCTTTTAACTGACAATATTTTTTAATTTTGTTTTCCCAATTACAATATTTTGCCATAAAAATAAGTAGGTAAGATGTAACTTTCCTCATTAGATGTTTCTGAGTTAAATAAAAAAAAAATAGGAATGTTGATTTGAATTGAAATTCCCTTCGGCAATATACTTAGTTTTCTATTGATTAGTGCAAGTAGCAAGACAATTTATGCGTATTGTTTTATTGGACTCCTCGCTGCATCCTCTTCCAAGGACTTCATAGAGACTCCAAGATTACATTATTTTTTGCTTTTTCTTGGAATAAATCCTTCCCTTTTGGATTTTCATCATTCCTATAATTTAGCGTTCTCAACGACTTTATTTTTTTTTATATTAAGTAAATAAAACTAAATACAAGTAATAAAAGCCATTCATCCAGAATTTGTTTGAACACCTTTTAATTTTACTGCGTAATTATTGTCGTGCGTCTACATTTTTTTTTGCCTTGAACACGTTTTTATAAGTCAAAATGTTCCGCTAGCCTTTTAAATTGTTTATACATTTATTATTTACTACAAAATATTTGTAAATCGTTTACTTTTGTACCTACTTGCTAATTTTATTTCCTAGTTCAATATTTTGAATTTTTAACAAATATTTTTTTTTATTACATCAACTAGCTGTCCCAGGCGGTTTCACCCGCGTTCCCGAGAAAAAAGTATCTCATGTCCTTCTCCGTACCATAGGCTATTTGTGTGTCAAATTTCAATGCGATCGGTTCAGTGGCTTAGGCGTGAAAAGGTAACAAACAAACTCACATTCAGATTTATAATATAATATTATATAAGTTAGGATTTTAAGTAGGTAACTATGAGATGTAATTTTGTAATTTGTTATTTATTTTGCATTCCAAACGTAATCTTCTTAATATATGTATATAAATCTCCTGTCACGATGTTTGTCCGTGATGGATTCCTAAACTACTTAACCGATTTTAAATTAAATTGGCACACCGTGAGCAGTCTGGTCCAACTTGAGACATAGGATAAACGGCCGGACCGATTTGGATGAAATTTTGTGTATGAGTTGGACAGGACAACGTCTGTTGGGACAGCTAGTTGAATTATATATTGGTTCCTTAACTACGTGTCCGTTATTAATGAGAAACCTATGTACCTGTTTTAAAAATATATAAGCATAATTAGTACAATACAGTTATCTATTGACATACGCCTCAAGCACGAATAACAAAATTACGAACCATGGGCGTTTAATTATTTGTGTGATAAATTAAAACGCAAAAAAAACTAAAAATTCAAAAAGAGATATATCATAAATTATTCTTTGCCTTGAATCTTATTTTAATACAAACAATTTTTGTATTATTTACTGGCTTTCCGCCCCGCGGTTTCACCCGCGAACCCCTATTTTACCCCCTTAGAGATGGAATTTTCAAAAATCCTTTCTTAGCGGATGCCTGCGTCATAATAGCTATTTGTATGCCAAATTTTAGCCCGATCCGTCCAGTGGTTTGAGCTGTGCGTTGATAGATCAGTCAGTCAGTCACCTTTTCCTTTTATATATACAGAAGAAGATAACAGTATTAACTTGAAACTCAACTATTTCCTAACCAAGTTCATTAACACTTAAGACAAACAGACAAGGTGTCACCCCTATTTTTGTAATGCTAATTAAGTTTTTGTAATT
Organism: Tetheella fluctuosa; assembly: GCA_951216915.1. NCBI lineage: Eukaryota > Metazoa > Arthropoda > Insecta > Lepidoptera > Drepanidae > Tetheella > Tetheella fluctuosa. The sequence goes on along the minus strand of OX578215.1, from coordinate 14,268,306 downwards.
CAATTCGTAGCTTGTCAAGACAATGAATATTTCTCATCATTTTGTATTGTTTTTCTATTGAACGTTTTGTAATATAAGAAACTGTACTTTTGCGTGCAAGTGAAAATAATATTTCATCTGTATTAATTGTATGTACGTAATTCATATTAATCTATACATACATCTTTTATACATATCCTACATATAAATTAATAACATTCAAGTGTTTGTTTGTAATGTCGAAAGAACAGCATTTTTATACTAAATACATTATTAATGAAGTATATTATAACAATTTAAAAAAAAATGTCTGTCTGTTTGTACCGGCTAATCTCTGAAACGGGTGGATTTTGACGGGACATTCACTGGCAGATAGCTGATTTTATAAGCAGGCTACTTTTATTATAACGGGAACGTGGGTGAAACTGCGGGGAACAGCTAGTATTCAATATTGTTTGACCTCAATCCCTGATAATTTAAGGTGCTGCCCTTATCATCTTAAGTTGTATTGTTAATGAGCATGCACCTATAGGCAGGGGCGGTAGCGAGCCCAAGCTGCCATACACTCGCTTGGGACACAATGCAGCAATTACAAATGCAAGCACTTTACCTACACAAAGCGATAGACCACTGTATGTAATTACGCTGTGATATTAGTCTTACTTTCGGATTATTTAATGTTCTTTTCTGTGGGTTCGACGATCACGTTTATCATTTGCCATCTGCCAAGGAAGATGTTTAGAGTCAAAGGTGGACTTGGTTATTTTGCCATCTGATGATGCCGCAATGTTTTATAATTACATTATGTTGGCTGATTGAATATTTTTAATACAAAAATCAATCAAATTTTTACTGTACCTCCAACCATAGATATAACCGGTTCACTGCCTACTCTCGTTCTCTCTCTCATATACGACACATTATTAAAAAAAAAAACTCCATTCTCTACAACTGTTTTTTTTTTTAATAAACAGGAATTATATCTGAGTACGCTGAGTACATAGACAATTAAGATAATGCGTGTACACTTCTCTGTTTAAAAGAAATACGTTTATCACCTTGTTTACCCACTTGTAGTGTACGAGGATTAACCGGAAGATATTAGTAGGTTAAGTGACACACTAAAATTTAGAAAGAAATCGATCAATATTGTTTTTATTTCATGTTCAGGGCCCTTGGGTAGACAAAGCCCTTTTAGTAAGTAAAAAAAGTTTTTTACTTCAGTCTCAGTCCGCCCCGGGCTTGTGCCCCACATGCCCGTATGGAAAAGACGAACTGCTATATACAACCATTTCCCCCCGTGGATTTCTACATCAATAAATGTTCCTGTGTTTTTCTTTAGTTACGAAATTTACGAACTCCTTTCTGTTTTTATCAACGCTAACTCTACATGCTTTCAATGGCTTGTTGTGTCGTCTGATGATGCTGCATCCGTATCATGCACCGTTATTTTAAAGGTTCTTCAGGCAAGGCCTGCCTACTGACCCTTTCAATTACCTAAAGTTGAGAAATTTCCTAAATTACATCGATGTAAAGAAAATTTGAACCTTACCTACAAATGTATAAGAGGTGGGTATGAACATTTTTCTTTGTTTGGACTTGACAAACAAAGAAAAATGTTCGTACTTTCAACTTTAAATATTTGCATACATAGATTGTGCCTCTTCGTCACTCACCGCTAGTACGTTGTGTACTACGAGTATTTCTTATCAGGAACGTGTAACAAAACTGATTGGTTAGTCATAAATTCAATCGTTTCTTAATTATTTTCACACCAATTAGGTATTACGATTGACCAATCTTAGTTCCTACTATTTTTGAATGCGTAAGTTTACTGAACTGATTTGGATGAATGGCAAATGATCATACTGGATGTATAGATATTTAGATTTGAATATAGAAAGTAAATAAGAGATAAAGGTTTTATTAAAGCACACCCTCCGATGTCAGAGAGTCTTCAAATTTACCATTTTTATGTACTACATCGAATACTTTATAATATTTAATGCTCACTTACAAATAGTTACAGTATATAGTACCAGTAATTTACAGTGTTCACTTTTAAGAATACCCATAAAATTACCGTAAAATCGTTGTACCGTGACCACAGAGATAATAATGTGTATGAAACACCCTTTAGTTTGTAGAACTTTCTATTCATGAACCTTAGGTGAGTAACAAATAATAATAATTTGATATTTTATTCGAATTGATCTTCATTTATGCATTTATTAATTTAGGTTTGGAATAATAATAATTTCTTTACTAATACATAATTTAGCCTTCCAGAGAGTCCACAACTTCCAGTCTTCCATAATTTAGAGGCCGAAGACAAACGCAAGCTAATTTTACGTAAAAAAAAAAGCATTTTTTATGTCAACTGAATATACCTACTGGGTGATTTTTTAATTACTGGCAATACTGGCAGGGGTGGAAGTACTCATCAATATGAATAACTTTTTCCAACTCTGAGATCACAAAAAAAATATCAGTTGTTCCATACAAAAGTTCAATACCTACTCGACCACAATATATGCAGCAACTATTTTATTTTATGCGATATCAGACTTGGTCCCATAATAAAAGTTGTTCATATTGATGAGTACTTCAATCCCTGCAAGTATTACCAGTGACTAAAAAAGTCACTCTGTGTATGTCCAGTAGTGGACATCTTGCGGTCGAGATGATGATCATGATTTTTTCCCGAATATATAAAGGTCTGAGATTATTTTTTTTTACTATAGATTGTATTAAATGTACAGTAGGTATATAGAATTAATTATATATTATCCAACTAATTTGATTAAAAGTGAAAGTGCATAAACTTAAAACCGTTTCATTGATTGTAATAATGACTACAAATAAACTAGTTTGAATGATAACTTGTTCCGTGTTCGTTTACTTAATCCATACTTATTATCCTAACTTAATATTATTAAATGAGAATGTGAGTTTGTTTGTTTGTTACCTTTTCACGCGTAAACCGGTGAACCGATCGCGATGATATATGGTACGCAGATAGCCTATAGGATGGAGAGGGACATAGGCTAGATAAAATAGTATAACTTTTTAAAGCAGTTTGAGACGATTTTGATAAAAAGTAACTAGATAAGATTATTGTAGAGGATTTGCCGACAAATGTAATCTGAATACATTTCTTGTTTTTGTTATATTTTTTTCGTGGCGTGTGCATGAATGAGACCCTCTACGCGTGGAACGTAAATAGAGGTATGTTTAAAGCCTCAGAAAGCTAATAAAAGTGGCGTCAAATTAAAAAATAAAATAACATTGTGTGCCATTCAGTTTTATGAAAAACATTGTTATTTTTAACAGAAACTCATAACAAATTAAATAGGGTTGTCAATTTCGACAAAACTACAAAATGAGTTGTCAAAAGTGACAACCCATTTCGGAGTTGGTTTTTAAATATTTTTATTTTTTTTGAATTTGTAGGATGGCTTATACTTTTGTCGACATTTGTACGTTTGAGCACAATCTCACCGATTGAATTTCATGACATTTTCTTTCACTTTTCTTAGTACTAGTGGTCGCTCGTGGTCAAAACCACAATTAAACAAAAGAGTACATATCTATACTAATATTATAAAGCTGAAGAGTTTGTTTGTTTGTTTGAACGCGCTAATCTCAGGAACTACTGGTTCGAATTGCAAAAATATTTTTGTGTTGGATAGCCCATTTATCGGGGAAGGCTATAGGCTATTTTTATCTCGAGAAAACAGATCCCTCGGGAACGCGGGTGAAACCGCGCGGAAAAGCTAGTATAATATATTAAGAATGTAAAGGAAATCACTTCACTCATATACAAACTCTTTTATTAGGTCTGTCATTGCCACGTTATCGACAAAGCACTTACAGTGGTGACATTAGTGTGTTTGTGTGGCAAACGCATGGTAGTGTGCGTATTGTATCTTTTATTAATTGAATTTATTTCTAATGAATATTAGAATGGAAAAAAGCCAACATTTGTCAGATTGTCCAAAAAATGTAACCTTGCCGGTTCTTCTCAGTTGAAGGCGACTTCCGAATCGATGGTAACTTCAGTAGTTTCGACGTTCATAAGTGCCCTCTTAGGGCCTTAACTGAAATGGCTTTGACTTTGACTGAAAGCTCAAGTTCATTGGAACCTACCTTCGTCCTTCGCTGTGGCACATCGCACATTTACTTTCTTATCATTTACATTATAATTATCAGGCATTCACTGCAGTAAAATATTAATTTTAACGACAACATACAAATGTATTGACAGTAAAACTATATCTGTTTGTTGATGGTGAATCGTGTACAAAACAAAAGATGACTTTTAAAAACATAACTAAATAAATACGAATGAAAAATTACAAAAATAATGATCGATTTGTTGCTAATTATACAGATTTACATGTAAAAGAGATCTTTTTTATACATTCAGTAAGTATCTGTTTCTATATAGGTACATGTCACCGGAAAATAACAAGAACCGAAAATTTATAAATTTACTAGGAAATTTATAAACTTTCGTATGATTCTAAACAAGAGATTAATTGTATTATTTTACGCCCACATTTTCGCATATTTATCAATTTGCGACGTGTCGTGGTAAATTTATAAACTAACGGATAAAGGTTAGGTTAGGTATGTTTATAAATATCCTAGTAAATTCATAAACTCTCGGTGGAACACGTGACTTATTCAACCAATCAGGGCGCACATGGCGTTTGGTTGTTGCTTACTTCTTATTTTACGCGTGATTTCGGTAAGTTTATCAATTTGCGAAAATGTGGGTGTAAAAAAATACAATTTATCTCTCGTTTACAATCATACGAAGGTTTATAAATTACCTAGAAAATTTATAAATTTGCGGTTCTTGTTATTTTCCGGTAACATACATACTTAATATTATAAATTCAAAAGTGTCTTTGTCCGTTTGTTTGTTACGTTTCACGGTTGAATGGATCTTGATGAAATTTGGTAACGAGACAGATTGTACCTTGAGGAAGGACATAGGCTGCCTATTGTATTAGAAAATAATCTTGAAGGGGGTGGAAAAGGGGATGATAATTTGTATTGGCACCCCATAATTCCTCAAGTTGGGAGTTTCAGTGTTTTTGCAAAATCATCCCTGAAAGGGGGTAAATTTGTTCTTTTGATGCACTCCTTATGTACAGTCTATGAATTCTTACAGTAGTTCATAAATTAAATCGATGCAAAACGCATTATATTAAGATAAATAAAGATTATTATAATTTATTATCAACGCACATTATCATCACTACAAATATACCATTCAACAGTCATTGATAGATAACTAAGGTAAAGTAATAATGTGTATATACAGGGTGATTTTGTTATCACTGGCAATACTTGTAGGGGTGGAAGTACTCATCAATGTGAACAACTTTTATTATAGGGCTAACTCTGATATCGCGTAAAATAATATGGTTGCTTCATACATTTTGGTCGAGTAGGTATTGAACTTTTGTATGGAACAGCTGATAATTTTTTCATGATTTCACAGTTAGTCCTATAATAAAAGTTGTTCATTTTGATGAGTACTTCCACCCTTGCAAGTATTGCCAGTGATAACAAAATCACCCAGTATATTTATTTCTACTAAGGTAATAGGCTGTTATCTGTGTACTGTAGATTTTAGGTTATATTTAGGAATGACGTTGAATTGACTGTGATAATAACGAGTGTGGGTACCTTTTGTTCCTTTATATTATCCTACTTATTATTATTCTGTGAAGGAAAACATCGTGAGGAGACCATAGCAAGGTAGTAGGATGCTTTGTAATACCCGTCTGGCTGGCTACCACCCTGAAGTTGAAATTCTGTTGCCAAGCACCTACTGGTTTGTTCCGGCATTTGCAATTTAGAGCCAGTTTCCTTCTAGGCTTTATAAAGGTCGGCAACTTATTGGCAATTTCCTTAGTATTGCCCTTGTTTATAGTCAACATTAACCGCGGTAGCTGCGTTCATTTTTTTTTAATTATTTCTTTGCATCGGCCATAGAGTCCGGCCACCATCCAATCTCGATACTAATTGATTTTGTTGAGTATGACAATACAGGGTTATTTTTGATATTACTACAAAAGTTACACTCTAAAAATATTTTATTTTCATTATTCTGTGTAAAGATATGACAAATAAATTGTATTCTAAGATACATTTTCTCTTGATTTGACAAATTTTAAATTTAACGTGGTTTAAAAATGCATTTGATAACATTTAGTTATTCTAAATAAACAATTTATAACAAGGTTTAGCATTAATTTATATTGGTTGATAGAATAAATTAACCTACGTACTTATATGAAAAATAAAACAAGACGTATAAGTTTGCACTATAAAGCATAAAATTAATTATATTGCAACTCTAAATCGTCCGATTCGAATGATTTCAAATTCTTACCAAGATGTGCACAGATGCCTTTGTTTTTTTTTGTCCTCGGTTATAAATTCTAACCTATAAAGTAAGTAATCGCTTGCTAAATCAAATAAAACCTTACTCCTTTCTAACCCAAGATTTCATTTACTTAACCTAATCCTAGACATAACATGACATGCATATATTCATGTGGAATAATAAAACAAGACAGGTAATAAGATGGCAAATGATGGGTAACCCGCGTAAGAGGCAATTTTCAGCCATGACACCGCTTCGACGCCACATAGCATTCAGTGCCCCGGAAAATGACATTGTATACCGGCTTTTATATTAAATTATGCTGCTTACCGACACGAGAACGGAAGATAATCGGTTCGGTTGCGGGTCGGAGGATGCCGGGGTATATTCGTTATATTAGAAGATTTTCTTTTGTTTTGAGATCTAAAATAACTTAAGAGTTCTTTTTGTTTTAATTTTACGATGATGTGGCCGAAGGTTGTTAGCACATAAAGCCTAGAATGAACCCGCAACTGCCGAAACACGCCGGTTGGTCTTTGGCGACAGATTCAACTTGAGGGTGATGGCCGGCCAGGTGGGTACTACAAAGTAATATACATAATATGTACCACCGTGCTATGGTTCACGCAGCGGTATTCAACGTCACTACCACAGAGCAATTTATTACCGTAAATTACTTAATTTATTAAAATCTGAGGCATTCCATTTTAAAAAGATCCGCATCCGCAATTTAGTTTCCTATATAGTTTCTTTGAATTAGATAGGTACTGTTATGAAATTTTTGAATGAAAAAGGTAATTATAAAGATAAGCACATATTATATAGGCCATAATGTACCCTTCCCCCCCCCCCCCGTTACTGCGCCTGCGTTATTGTATCCAAAGTATATTTTATATTTTTTTTTATACCACATTGTCGGCAAACAAGCATACGGCCCGCCTGATGGTAAAAAAAAACATAAATATCGCCCTACAACCTTGCCTAACTTGGGTACCAATCATTACACCACCGCGTGGTGGTGTGTTCATGTGTGTTCGCTGACACATAACCGAATGTACTGTGATGTGACGTCACGCGAGTAGAAAGGCGTGCACTGTGCGCGTGCGACGCTACATAGATTATGTATATTACAGAATGACCACTCCAAAAAAGCGTTTTTTATGCATGTATTACGCTAACGGCATCAGTTTTGTATATCAGTTTTTAATGCAAAAGTATAAGTACCTAGATTATAAAAATATACTAAAGTTATGTAAGAGACCGGTTATTTATGGGCGATAGTTCCGGAATTGAAGCCGATTTGCAATATATTGATGGCGCCATGACTGCTATCTCTCTCTATGTGCGCGTGTAGGAAAGTGATAGCAATACCCAACCAACAAATAAAAATATAAAATAAAATAGATATTGTGGACACATGAAAGGACCATCTTTGTATATCTATTCTGTATTGACGCGCACGCATGGCACATGCATGTATGCCACACGCCTGCGCCCGCGCCGCGCCCGGTTCCCATAGCGTACGCTATTGTTGCATTGTGCGATGTAAATAACATGGTTTCTATATTTTTGATTCAGGAATTTATTACTCTGCTCGAAATGTTAATTCAACAATTGTAATAGAGTTGGTCATGTCAAGTGCATTAGAGACTGTTTTATCAAGAAACATTCTAAGATCTAATACAAAGGGAACTATTTTGTTACTTTTCCAAAAAAACAATCTGTTTGTTTTTAATAAAATTTAAACTTATCTTTTTATTAGGAGATTGCCTTTGTTCCTTCTCTCTCTCGCCTGTTAATTCAGTGCGGGGCAGGGTTATTCGCGTATATGGAAGCTCTGTACCACACTACGAATGAACCTGTATTTGTGGGGTTACAGTGAGTTTCTCTTAGATTACTCATATCATATCCAAACATGTATATATTATATCTAGAGACACACGCTATATGACTATTAATTTAAATTCATTTACTTTATTTGTATTGTCAACAGAAAGCTAAGATGTCGGAAGCGGGCGGCTGCGTGAACAAGGCTTTCGAGGCACCTGAAGATGGCTTTCATACCATTGATCTTCGCACCAACAGGAGGGAGGATGATTGCCAGACCAGACCAAAGGTTACCATTGTTTTTTTTTTTGCGGTATCTTAGGTTACTAACTGCCGCACTCAGAGACGTCAATTAAGTTTAATGATCGATTATCTCCATACCTGTCTCTTTTTATAGCTATTAAATAAACAAAGATGGACGTACTTTAATCAGACATTAAATTCTAATTTACGTTTCTGAGTACGGCAGTATGTCATTAATCTTTATCTTCTGAACCGGTGGTAACTTCGACGTTCATTAGTGTCCTCCTGTATAAGGCCTATACCGAATACATGACTTTGACATTGACGTTGACTTTGACATTGACATTGACTTTGACTTTGACTTTGACTTTGACTTTGACTTCGGCTTTGACTTTGACTTTGAATTTGAAAAGGAGACGAGGTATCTCATCTCTCATATATCCTCAAAAAGTTTTTCCGTTGGTTGAATCCAGTTTTTGCTTGAATGAAAATTATACTCTTCATGAGTTTTCTGTAATTATTTGTAATCTTATAGAAAATCTGTCGTAATTTAATGAGTTGTAGAGGATGGCAAGACTGTTATCAAGAACCAAGAGTGTGGTGGCCTTTGGTACAGATTGTCTTCAGGTACAAGTCTATCGGTTTTTTTTTTATATCGAAACTTTTGATGCTACGAAAACTTTAATCAAAAAATAAAGTGCTCTACTTTTGAAACTCTTTCCATCACATCTACACATAGAGCAAAAGCATCTACAGCACAAAGTCTACAGATAGTATAAACTCTGTCGCACTCAATAACGTGTAAAGAATATAAAAGCAATGACTGTTGCGACAGTGTCCGTCTTTCACCGACTACGAATGTAATTAATCTAATATCGAAACGTTTGGCAAGACTAATTGAATATTTCGTTATAAATTAGATGTCTATGGTATTTTATGTTTTTAAACGACATACGTTTTTAAATGTATTTTTCAATACCTACCTATCTACTTAAACTGTGTCGTTTAACTCTACGTTAATTTGTACATTAAATTATTACTAAACTTGAAACAGCTTTCTAGAGACAAAGTAACAAAAAATGCCTTTATTTAAAAAATGAAGTGTCAAGATTTACTTCAAAAGTCCTTTCTCTAAATATGATGTGCGTGTACAAGAGTCTTTTCTTGACTCTCAATTTCCCTCCAAAAGCCATAAATATGGCGCGAATTTAATTTCGTTCCAAATTCAAATTAAAGTCACGTCAAGTTCTCCGCACGTGCGCAGTACTATGCGTAGAATACAGATTAAAAATGAGAGACTTCCACCACCCGGCTGAATAATGGAGATTTATGTGATAATATTTCCTTGGAAGTGCAATATTATTATGATGCAGCACCGTCATCTTTTCTTCTTATGAAATCGTGTTTCTCTTAATAATTACCTACCTAGCTAGGTACACGTCCCCTCGGGAAAATCTCCTTATTTCTAAATTTAAATTACTAATTCTAACTTGTTAGGTACCTACTTATTAAAAACCAATAAAATTCCTCGTGTTAGGTAATAATCATTTGTAGGTACTTCGTCAGAATCTGACAAAACAGAAAGTGAAGCAAAAAGTCACACGCGATCTTAATAATATCTTAATAAACAAAATAATATCTGTAAATCGAGCATGCTCTATGTTCCCGGTTGTTTATAAGCGGTGGTAGTTCGCACGATCCCTCAGTTACCCGCGTCACGCGCGGCAGCGTCCCGCCCGCCCATCGCGTTCTAGTGTTACGTTGAGAAAACTTTACACGAAACTGAACACGAGTTTTTAAATTTGGAATGTTTTAAAAACTGTTTTGTTGTTGGTGTTCTTGCTGCATTCGATGTTTGAAAATGGTAAATTGGTTTGCTTTTCATTTTGTTGTAAAGATAGAATTTATTTTGATTTTTAATTTTCGAACATTTCATTATTCTATTAAAATAAGTTCACTTAGAATGTACATACTGACTTATTGAAAGATATTTTATTGTTTTATTTTATTGACACACAACTGTCATACTTAATTATCAAGATAAAAGTAATTATTTACAGTAAGTTTATATCTTTATTAAACATTATTTATATTCATGATACTCTGGCAATGAATACAACGTCCTATCGAAAATGTTAATCACCTTTTCAAATCATGAGCTGTTGATTAAAAAATAATCAAATAAGAAATCCTGAAGAAACTGAATTATATAACATAGCTTTTCCGCGCGGTTTCACCCGCGTTCCCGGGATAAAATATAGCCTATGTGACTCGGTGAAGTAGCTTTCTAACGGTGAAAGAATTTTCAAAATCGGTCCAGTACTTTTTGAGCCAATTCGTTACAAACATACTTACTTACATACAAATCTTTCCTCTTTATAATATTAAGTATAGATATCTGAAACATTTAATAATCATAGTTGCCAGCTTTAAATATCCACGTGTGCAGCCAAAATGATTATCGTACATTAATGAACTAGATTCAGTCACTAGAATAAGAAATAATATAATCTATTATAATATAATCAGAATCGTGTGACCTCTATTAATTGTTAGTTATGCATTACACTGTCTGTGGCTTTGTTATTGATTGAAAATATACTTTATGATGATTTTATTAGCACTTAAATTCATCTATACTTAATAAAGTAGATAATGTAGGATTGATATCGTAAGTAAAGGTACTTTGTAGCTAATTAAAAACCTATTAATTTTTCTAATAAAGTGAAAGAACACGTGATGAACCACCTAATGGTGTTCCGGCAGCTGCACTTGAGAGCCATTTCCTTCTAGGCTTTGTGTGCTTTATCTGCGACCACATAATCACTTAGTATGGTGAGATTGTGGTCTAAGGCCTTTACAAATTAAAAGAAAAAATAATGCTACAATAGTTTTAAAAAGTGTAGATATTTCATGTTGTAAACGTACTTATTTACTTTTAAAAAGTCCAGAGCACACTAATAAAGGTTACTTACTACCCTGAAAGAATTAAAAAAAACATACCTACTACCACAATTTTTTTACATTGAAATCATACCTATTTCGAGGCTTAATTCTAGCTAGAAACAAAAATCGCTCAATCGATCCATCACAATTACGTATAGGTAATTTGAAATTCGAAGTTCATTGATCCCTTGACCACGCAAAGGTTCATACATATTTCAGTTTCAAGGCAATGTTCAATCGGTCGTAGAACCTATGCTACGCCTTTCCCCTGTAGTAATTAACCCTTGGATTTGATTCATGTTGTTATTTTGGATAAATCTGATTTACAGTTAATCAAAAAAGTCAAAGTCATCATTTAGCTTAGGCCCTAGGAAGGCACTTAGGAGTTACTGAAGTTATCCCCGATTTGGAAACTGAGACGAACAGGCAAGCGACTCAACAAGGTTCTTTTGAAAAAAAATAAAAAAAATTAGGCAACCTCACAATGAAATATAATATAAAATATCTCTATAAAATACCTATGTATGCTTACCACCTGCGACCACATTGTGGTCAAACATGCCTATTCATAGTAAAAATACTATTAATTTCGTTATATGTAAGTGTTGTGCATTTAGTCTTTTGTATAGAGAAGGATATGGGCTACTTTTTTCTCGGAAACGGATGAAACCGCGGGGGACAGCTAGTAAACTGATAATTTAAGTAATTGAGAATGAAAGCAAAAATCCAAAAAATTTCAATCCAATTTAAACAGAACAGTAAACAACCAAAGAATATACTGAAATATACATCAGTTAGATCTACAAGCAAGAAATTTATATCTTATAATTCATTAGATTATTTTTTTAAAAATGTAACGATCGACCCTGAATTATCATCACCATAAATATTATTTAGCATTGTCATTTATCAAGCATACAAGTTCTATCACAAATTGATATACAAAAAGCTAAACTGTCAGCCATTTTGAAATGACTCTAGTACATTTAAAGTGGTTAAGGTACTGAGATGGATCTCAGTAAGAGTACTTACTTGTTAGCAGCATAAAGAGCAGGATATCAGCTGTTGGCCGAGCATTGTTGAAGCCTATTGTGCGACCTCTATGGTATAACATAATGTTAGTCATTCATCGATGAAAACGTGACGAGCTTAATGGCTGTATAGATTTTAATTTTAGTTAACGCATGGAGTTCTGCCGATGCTTGCTTCTTTGGTGTTAGGAAGCCATAGTCGTTTTGATAGCACGTATTGATTAGTTTCATAATAAACTGTTTTGTATGTCTGTTATGAACTTTGTTTATATTTCAGATACTTTTAGTTACAACTTTAGACTATGATAGCTTAGTGATGTTAAGTCGCGACGAAGGTCGTTGGTTTGAATCCTATAAGCTTGAGTTTCTGTTGAAGGGAAACATTGTGAGGAAACCATAGCACGGGTGTATTTCTTTGTAGTACCCGCCTGGAGGTTTACAGTACCAGTCAATTACTAATAATATAAAATGGATTTAAAATTGTATTTATACACCTAAGTTTATTATCATGTTAAAGAATAAATAGGGAATTAACAATCGGCATACTCTAGCTTTAAGTAAAATGTAAGTTAATTTGATGTATCCCATCTAGCTTACTGCTTATGCTGTTGTAGATCCTACTAACTGTTCCCCGCGGCTTTACCCGCATTCCTGGGATAAAAAATACTACAACCTTCCTCCATGTATTGGGCTATTAAATACAATAATATATTTTCAAATCCGACTGGTATTTCTAGAGATTAGCGCTTTCAAACAAACAAATAATCAATAAAACTCTTCAGCTTTATATAGTTTGTATAGTTTTCTTTTTAAATGTTATATATTCTACGGGTAATCTTTTGTTTCTTTTAAACTCAAACGGACTAATAAGTAGGTAATTGTTAACATTATAAAAGCAGAAAGGAAATAGATAACGTATTGTTTACTTGACAAATACCAGTGTAAGTCACGAGGAATGTAACAAAGAAGCAAAAGTACCGAGGCGGTATTAATAGACTGTGGCAAGACTGCCCATTACACTATCAGAATAATTTTAAGAGCTTGCGTTTGTCTTCAGACTAACTCTGGGATGAGCGAAGTCAAAACCGAGGAAGTTACACGCTTACTCAGAAGATACCTATTCACTTTAACCTTGTAGGTGTCGGGAAACGCAAGACGGAAGTGTAGGTATTCCACTCCTTTGCTATTCACATGATAAACGAAGAAGCAAAACTTCTCCGAACATACGGGATGTCGACAACGTACGGAAATTCTCCCGCCGTCTTGCGATTCGATGGAAAAAAGCAAATGACGGAATCAGTTCAAACAATTCCTGCGCACACTCCCCAAAATATATTATGTAGAAGATTGAGAGGCAAGAAACCTTTAGCTGATGAGCCAGGCTTATAAATTTTGCTTTTACCTGAAAAAATAAAGCGAAATTTTAAGGCGATGATAGCTCAGTGGTAGTGACGTCAACACCGCGGCGAAGATCGTGGGTTCGAATCCTACAATGAGCTTCCTATTATTTATTTATTATTCTAAAAATAAACGAGAAAATAATTTGACTCATATAATTGAAGATATGAATCAACCGTTCCTCAATTCCTTCCATCGGAAACGCCCACCGGCTTGTTTATCTCGTATCATACTAAATAGATTAAATATGCTCATGCGCATTAAATCTTGATTTAGCTGATATTTATGTTCCGGCCTGTTTCAATCGTTTCATTTTTATCAACCGCCTACTTATTAATCAGTTCCTATTAGATATGACAATATATTATATTGTCTGCATACCAATTATATTCTTTTAAATTTATTTAACATATAATCAATTGTTACAGCCTATGCCAGAAGCAGATTCCGAGTCCCCAGACGGGTCGAGCCCCGAGAACAAGTCCCTGAAATGTGGGTGGGGAATGTTCCGACCCAACTGCCTCCAACGGTTCAGGACAGCGAAATGGGCGCTGTTCTGGTTATGCTGGGCTGGTGCTATACAGGGTAAGGATTTATTTTACTTACTATGAGGTAAAAACAATATACTGAAGTGTATTCCATAAACCATGAGCGAGAACAGAATAAGGGGCAGAGTCGCCATACTAATAATTTTTTTGTGAAAAAGCCATTGCATGCAACAAATTTCATTGTTATTTTAACCCGACTGCGCGACGATAAATATAGGGTTATGCTTTAAAATGACATTTTAATTTCGTGACTAAAATTTTTGAAAGAAGGTAGACAGGCTGACGGTATGTCATTTGAATTTTATTATTGTTGCCGTGTGCGTCGGATAGCGTGATCAAAATAAAATCTTTTTGAAGTGTAAACTTCTTTTAGCGCGGTACGCATATTTTTAGATGAGGTAAAACCTCTGGACTTGCGACACCGTTATGAGACGCGACACCCGTTATGATGAGACGCAGTTTGACGTTTAGTTTTTTTTCTCAATCTCAATCTCTCAAAAAAAAAAAGTTTTCACTTCTGTCGGCACTCCTGGAGTGCAATTTTTTTCTTTCTCTCTTTCTTTCTTTCTTTCTTTCTTTCTTTCTTTCTTTCTTTCTTTCTAAATGTATGCAAACACCAAAACCGTCGACAGATATGAATTAAGAATTAAAACTTAATGATTCTCCACCATGATGTTTTTAAGCAAACCCAGAATTTATTATGAAAATCTATATAAAACATGCTATTCAGTAAAATTACTAAAATTCTACGCAGGAACTACGGGATCTATAAAGTAATTGCTATGTTTGTTGCGAGTTCTTCTCAGCAAAAGCAACCTTCCGGACCGTGCGTTAGAATCATACTCCTAAGAGTTTGTGAAAGCCTATTTGAATGAAAAATATTTTCATTTCATCTATATATATAAAAACTAGCTGTCCACCGCGGTCTCTCTCGCGTAGCGGTTTAAAAAATAGATAAGAACCAATTCTCAGACGTACCCGATATGTAAAAATTTCATAAAAATCGGTTGAGCCGTTTCGGAGGAGTATGTTAAGTGGTAACTAACATTGTGACACGAGAATTTTATATACTAGATGAATCACAAAAATGTTTGCACGCACATAACTTCCGAATGACTGCACCAATTTGGCTAATTTTTTTTTTGTTGTGTTTGTAATTGTCAGGACAAGGTTTGTATGAAAGAAAAAATACGAGAACGTGTGTGAAACCGCGGGGAACAGCTAGTTACATATAAAAATCCGCTGAGACACAGACTAACTAATACAAGTAACTTTTAGAATAATTCCCCTTCAGTTTTATCACCTTTAGGAAGTGATCAAAGTACAAGTAGTCCATGAAGAATGTATGTCATTTTCTGAAATCAAATCGAGACCAACAATTTAGAATTAAATCTAGCAATTGATATCTAGATGGATAAGGAGATCGAATGCAGATTTTTTAGAAAGCAAAATGTCTATTGAATCGTGAGAAATTAGACGATCACACACTTTCCATATGAAATTGACTTGAACATGAAATTGTGGCGCATTCTATGAAAATGACGGTCAAATGTGATATTATTCACAAGTCAAGGGTTCCGTGTCAATTACTAAATTTGCTTTTATATTGATTGATTAATTCGATTTATATAAATGCTTTTATATAAATGGGAATGTGCGTTTGATACCTTTTTTAAAACCGCAGAACCGATCACTATGCAACTTAGTACGCAGATAGCCAATGGAATGGGGAGGTACATAGACTACTTTATTTACTTGGGAACGCGGATGAAACCGCGGGGGACAGCTAGTAATATATTATTATAAATGTGGAAGTTTGTGTGTGTACATTTATTACCACTCAGCTCCATCTGAACGGATTTTGATGAAATTTGGCACACAAATAAAATATGTTTTCGATTATCACATCTAATCTCATCTCAGCCGCAAAACGTCCATAATTGGACATAGGCCTCCCCTAATATTAGGACATAGGGTACGTGAAACGGCGGGGTGGAAACTAGTATCTACTTCATAAAGGACATAAGTTAGGTTCATATATATTGCATCATATTTGATTTAAGGTTTATATTTCCGACGTACTGAACCCAAAAAAATTATACGTTATCGTATACAGTGTGAATTATAGTCACGGAAACCTATTGTCACATGATTTGCGTTTCAGTATTACCTTGAAACAAGTATCGTACTTACTTACT
The DNA here is from genome assembly GCA_951216915.1 of Tetheella fluctuosa. NCBI lineage: Eukaryota > Metazoa > Arthropoda > Insecta > Lepidoptera > Drepanidae > Tetheella > Tetheella fluctuosa. The sequence continues at coordinate 14,251,730 of OX578215.1, read as the reverse complement.
TACTTATTATTGTGGATTCGACACGAATGAAAAATACACGATAAACACATCAACACAATCCATATTATTAGTTCTTAAAAATTTAAAAACTTAATGGAAAAAAAGCCAACATAGTCAAATTGTCCAAAAAAAAAAAACAAAATATATAAAAAATGTAACCTTGCTGAGTTTCTTGCCGGTTCTTCTCAGTTGAAGGCGACTTCCGAATCGGTGGTAACTTCAGTAGTTTCGACGTTCATAAGTGCCCTCTTAGGGCCTAAACTGAATAAATGGCTTTGACTTTGACTTTGATAATATTTATAAATTTATGTTTAAAAAACCTTTGTAATCTCATTATAAAATAATAATAAAAAATAGTTAAGTCACTACAACATAAAATCAGTCGAACAAAACTGGAAATAAATATCTACTAGGAACTCTTGTTAACTTCTTTACAAAACATTTTTTATTCCGTATTTTTTTGAGCGATTTTATAAAAACGGCTCTAATAGACAAGATGTTTGAATTGCTTTTAAAAAATCTGTTAAACGGCAGTATTCGGTAAAAAAAACTGTTGCTTAGCATTTGTAACCCAAATAATAGCTGTAAAAGACTTTATTTAATTAACTCCGGTCCACTAACTTCCCACAAGTGAGTCGAACCCCAAACAAACACCGGAAGGGTTTAATGAAATAATAAAATACATTAATTAATATAAAAAGCACCAACTTGGACCACTGGAGTGCGTATAACTAGGTTTACAAGGCGATTTGCTCACGGAATTAACTGTGTGGTACAACTTATGAATTATATAGGTAAAAGAGAGTTTAAAAAAACGATAAACGTCAATGTCAAATGTCATTTATTCAGTTTCACTTGGAGGCCGAATTTACTAAAGTTACCACTGGTTCGGAAGTCGACCTTCTACTGAGAAGAACTGGCAAGAAACTCAGCAAGGCTACATTTTTAATATCTGACTATTTTGGCTAATATATTTTTTCAAACGTTTTACAAATATTGCACAATATACCTATTAACTCTAGTTACATTTTATTTTTAATAACCTAAATATAATTTCTATAGAATCTACGAAACCGAGTCCAAATAAGAAACGACTGAAGTAATTTATTTAATTTTTACATTAGGTATATTATTTTTTTAAGGTGGTAACATTTTCTATGGGGTATTACAAACGCCATTTTGAAATTTATGAAATCACGGTCATCAAAATAGAAGACATCATTACAAAAGTCATTCGTTAGTCGGTAGGCATATATACCAAAAAGGTACAACGTCCGCGATCAGTTAGCAGAGAAAATGGACTCTTTAAAGAGGAAAAGGTATGGCCACTGACGAGGCCTAAGAACCTACTGTTATTCAGTATTTTTAACGAGCTTCAAAAATAGAGTCAGACAAATCATTGGTGTTGGAATAAGCCTGTTAAAATTAAAAATCTTTTTTTTTTAATTGATATTCCATCCAACAAGTGAACTAGAGACCAAGAGACCAAGAAGCCTAGAAGAAACTGGCTCTAAAGTGTGGCTGCTGGAACATACCGGTAGGTGTTTGGTGACAGATTTTCATTTTAAGTGTGGTAGCCAGCCAGGCGGGTACTACAAAGTACCCTACCACCATGCTATGGTTTCCTCACGATGTTTTCCTTCATTGAAAATATCATACTACAGAATTTCTTCACATACTCGTGTTTATATTCAGTAGATTTCATATAAAACAAATCGTTAGAAAGGATTAATTAAACATTTAAAGCGTTAAAAGAGCGGGCAGTTAGTGGCAAAGTTAACGGGGAGTTCCTTATAATTTCCCGGGGGAGAACCGCTCCGGGATCGGATAACGCGGGAACGTCCTGACAATCCCAGCTCGGGATTTAGTGGAGTCTTGTTAGCTCAATGAACTAAGTTTTAGTAGAAAAACGGATTTGGTAATTTAGCTTCCGCCTCGTGGTTAAACCTGCGTTTCTAAGGGATCTGATGTAAAGTATTATATGTGCTAATTTAGAACATATTCATTTATTTACATATTTACAATTAAAGTAAAAAATACAAACTATGACATATAGAAAACATCCTCAAAGCCCTCGCTGCTGTCGATAGGCAAGGTTCCCAACATATTCTATATGTGTGCCAAATTTCATCTAAATCCGATCAGCCGTTACGTAGTTGAGTGATAACAAACATATACAAACATACACACAAAATTTTGCATTTATAATATGTATTAGTAAGATTTTAAATTCTTATTTTCTTGGCCATAATATGAATAATAATTTGGAGCACTTCCCGATTAGCTATCCGGCTGAAATTTTCAGGGTAGCTCACAACTCGATGACAATTCTAATTAGAAACAAGAAAGAAGAAAGAAAATATATTTATTTTGAGGTACACACAACACTACACACACATTTAACATAAATGAAAGAAAACGAGGAAAATTGCAATGTTGTCACATCAAAAATGGTCAGTGACTCATAAAACACTGTTAGCCCGTTGACGAGTAACAGTACTGATTTTCAGTCACTGCCATAAGTGACGTCACGCACACCCAGACAGAAGACACAAAATAACAATGAACAAAAACAATGAAACACAAAAGGAACACAAGCTAATAAATACTGAATAAAATATAAAATAACGTAGAAGGTAGTAAAAAACGTAAAAATAAAATAAAAAATTAGATTCTTTTTAATTAAAAAAAATAACGTGGTTTTAGATTATTTTTTAATCTACTTTAATTCGTATTTGTCGTGGTACATTGGGTCTTTGAAAGGACTACATTCTTATCAGTTTGCTAATCCAGGCTTCATGGTAAATAGTGCTTTTTTTTTTTTATACAACATTGTCAGCAAACAAGCGCGTTAGCGGTTACCGTGGCCTATGAACGCTTGCAACACCACGGATATCACTCGCGCGTTGCCGACCCTTCCTCCTTCCCCGATGAGCTCTGGCGACCATACTCACGCGCAGGAACACAACTATAAGTTATTTGGCTGCGGTATTCCGTAAGGTGGAGGTACTTCCCCAGTCGAGCTGCTCTTTGAGCGACATATCGCTATACCTCTCTTCTATCTGCTATCTATATACCTACATCTATCAACAGTTATTAAATATTGAAAGTAATTTTGAGTCTACGTTAGCCTGAACTCCGCTACATTTATACTATAAATTCTACCTGCCAAGACGATACTATTCCAAACAGTATCAGGTTCGTACAAGCTTTTAATTCACAAGTATTATTAACTAGCTTCCGCCCTGCGGTCTCACCCGTGTTCCCGAGGATCTGATATTATACCGGGATAGAAAGTATTTTATATGAGTACCAAATTTCACACACATACAACCTTTCGCATCGCTGTCTGTATTTCCGCTTACTTCTTCTAAACCACGCAACGGATTTTGATACAGTTTACACTAATAGAAAGAGCGATAGACGAGGAAGGTTTGTGTGTATAAATTTAACCCGTGCAAAGCCGGGACGGGTCGCTAGTTTATAATATTAGTAAGATAAAACATGACAGTAAATTCAATAACAACAGTGCGTGTTCTCTCGACAGCCGTATATAAATAACTAGCTTCCACCCGCGGTTTCACCCGCGTTCCCGAGGGTTCGATCTTATGTTTTCCCGCGATAAAAAGTATCCTATATGTTAATCTAAAATATATTCTATCTGCATGTGTGCCAAATTTCATCCAAATCCGTTTTGTAGTTTTTGCGTGAAAGAGTAACGAAAATCCACCCTTAAACTTTTGCATTTAGTGTAGGATATTATATGCATGCACCATACACATGTACACGTTGTATATTGTGAGTAAGCAAGCAACCTTTTTAGTATTTTTTTTACAAAAGTAACTCTATACTCGTTGGAAAGTCATAACGTTGTGCGCAACACGTAATGCGATATATACCTTCATAACAGCATAATAGCGTGCTGTATTCAATGGACAATGAAGCTTAAAGCACTGGAATGAACAACATAGTTGTGTATATATAAAGTCCTACTAAATGAAGTACGGTCCTTTTGAGGGATGATAGTATAGGTCATAAGTATTCCGAAAATGATAAAATAAAAATATTCGGTCGTAATTTTAATGAAAAAAAAAAACCTGAAATTGTACTTCATCACTACTAAGCATTAATTAAAACCATTAACAGCATAATCAGGTGTCAAATTTATTATTAAAAAATAAAAAAAAGCATTTAAAAATACATTACTTTTATTTATTTAATGCGACAATACGTAAGAATTTTCATTAATACCATTTTGTGAAGATGTTTATTTTTACGTTATAAGTACTGTATTTACTGCAGATACATTTAAAAAAATACACTTGAGTAAATAAATGATATTGAAGCGTAATTATGTAAAAAAAATGTCGTCATAATCAAGACATGCAATTTTAATAACAGCTCAAATTCTTCCAACGTACAAAGAGAGACAAATTATCCATATAAAGGCTAGTAAAATAGACATATAGCATTGAATAAAAGTATAAAAGCCCTTCTAGGGTACAAAGAGCGGTGTACACAAGTTTGTTTCCCCATAAATCTGCATTAAGTTGGGGCAGGCGCGCGCGCGGGCTCCGCCACGCTCCGCGCGAGTTATGGATCCAACCCGTTACTCATCCAACAGGTGTATGGAATTTTACTTTCTATAAAAATATTCCATTCTATTAAATGAGCAATATTTGTATATATAATTTGTATCACATTATCGAAAACGGCTCTAACATTACGATGAACATCAATATAAGGTTATACGGGGGCGAAAAATCGATCTAGCAAGGTCTCATATCTGGGAAAATTTGTTTTCTCTATTGAGCTCGGGCAGAGCTCGGTTGCCCAGGTAGGTACATTACATGACTAACTAAATTAAAATAATAATTAAATAAATTATGTAGTTACTAAATATAGAATTGCTTCCGGTCTCAAATGCTTTATTAATGACCTAGCCAATCTTTTGTGAGCCATTAGTTCTTTGTTAGAGTTCTGTACATCCGATGAAAAAACGGAACGTCTTTTCTCCGAATCTAGTGAAGCAAATAAGTTGAAGTTTAGTATACATAGAGTTAGATAGGAGTGTAAATATACGGGTTATGATTTTGGGGGTTAATTTTGTGTTTTGTCGCCAAGCAAGTGTGTTCTGGCAGCTGCACTTGTGGTAATTCTATATTTATCTCCATCAGTTAGTGCAAAAGTGGATATAACCAGGAAACTTATAACCCAAACAGCTCCATTACACTACTTTCAAGGGGCCTTAACCCTAACTTAGGGAGGTGTAAAAAGAGTTGGGGAAGCACGGGCGAAGTTAGGACTATCAGATTTGGTCGTTTTGCGTTTGTCTTAGCATTCTGCTGATCAGGCGGAAAAAAACACCTAGGGCAGTTAAGTATTTCATATTGGACAAAAGCGGTTGAGATATTAGACTACTATTTAATAATCATAGTACCTGGATGACCGAGCTTTGCTCGGATTTTTTTAAACGACGTTTTCCAACAATGAAACCTAGCTAGATCGATTTATCACCCCCGAAATCCCCTGCATACTAAATGAAAATCGTTGGAACCGTTTCTGAGATTCAGATTACAAGAATTGCTCGTTTAAAGGTATTATCGGTTATAGAATAGACTACTAAACTCACATTCCACCAGTTCAACTATTAAGCAATTTACAAGACCCAGGTTTTAATCCTATTCCTTTTTGTAATTTTCAATATTGAGAGAACTACAACTGAGTTAGGGCGCGATTGGCAGGCCAACAAAGCACAGTAAAGCAGGTAGTATAGTATATCCACCGCAAGAACTAGGGGCCCTAGGCACCCTTTAAACAGGGTCCTAAATATCGCCAAGTGTAATAGGGTTGAAATTAAAGAAATACCTACAGTTTTTATCAAACCCTACGCAATATTTGCAATTTAATATTATAAAATAGGCCTGCATTGCCAAATTTAATCTCACTATGGGAGGAATGTAATAAATGTAAATTCACGCTGCCCCCTCCGCAATAAACTATTATTAGTATTAACGTGTTGTGCGCCGCGGCGCCGCTTGGCTCGGTCGCGTTAAATTTTATAAACCCTTGATTTGTGGGATGCTGGTAACGCAAGGCTCATTTACTTTATTGTATTTTGTGTTTTTTTAAAATTAAATAACGATGAGAACGTACTGGTGATTTATAATAACCTACCTACGTTTCAAGTTTTTTTAAATTTCTCTTCTGTGTACCATAATATAAAATGTTAAACTGACTGACTGTTAAACGCACAGCCCAAACTGCTGGACCTAGAGACTTGAAATTTTGCACATCGATACCTTATACAGTGTAGGCATCCACTAAGGAAGGATTTTTGGATATTCAACCCCTAAAAAAATAGGGGATCGCGAGTGCGGAAGGCTAGTTGCAGATAAAATAACAAAAAAATTGCTCATATGAAGAACTACAAAAGGATTCTTTTTTAAAGATATATTTTTTTTAATTTACAAAGGCAAAGTATGGCTACAAAAATGCTTTAAGTGTTATTATATTTAAATAACAGCTATATAAGGGGCCGGTAACTCAATTAGCGGTAGATATGGCAACACTACGGAAGTTGCATAGCTAATTCAATATGGCGGTGTATCCGCCCTTCAACGTTGTTATAATTGTCGTTTATTACATCTAATTATTAGTGAAGATGTCAGAATATTAAATTATAATTGAACAACCTTTCTATTTATAGCAATCTTCAGCCTCGCGGTTTCACCCGTGTTCCCGAAGGATCTTTATATTTACCCGGTTTTTTTTCTGGGGTTTGATGTGTGTTTCAGCGAAATTCGTTCAGCCATTACGGAGCTGAGTGGTAAGTACCTCGCATATAGTATGTCGTGTGTGAGTGTAATGTTGTGTGTTGTCCTGAATAAATGTATTTCTTTCTTTCTTTCATCTTCCAAACGGCTGGATGGATTATTATTATTTATTTTTTTGGCTTTCAGGCATAATAAATAATAATAATAATAATAAATATTCTGGGACATTATTCCTCACACACGGCCACCTGACCCCAAACTAAGCAGAGCTTGTACTATGGAAGCCAGATAACTGATATACTACATATACTACTTTTCTTTTGTAAATACATACATATGTAGATAATTACACCCAGACACAGGACAAACAGACATGTTCATGCACACAAATATTTGTCCTGAGTGGGAATCGAACCCACGACCTGCGGCGTGATTGATAGGGTATCTTACCAACCACGCCAACCGGCCCGTCGTGTATAATATAGTCTGTTAAACCGAAGTAGAGGTCACTTTGTTTATAGTTTATTTTTATCTAGTTTTCTATTCTCAATTTTGTTTCGGTCTTTTTAGTGTATTACTTTTAAATTGTCTTTTTTGCAGATGGGTTATTGATTTTTTAAACTATTTATTTTATACTCTATACTTTTAATAAATTCATTGTATATTTCTAAAATCGGACTGTAAAATATTGGTATAAAGGAAACCTCCCGTACTTTTCTTTTTCCTTTAGCCAACTATAAAGTTGTTCCACTTGCGCTAACTTAGCCATAACTTAGCCAGGACTTAGGGACAACAGGTGTGCAGCGGCGGCTCATTTAACTTTGGACATTTTTATGGGTTTCCGTCTGATTTACTTTTAAAATGGTTCGAGTGCGAAAAACATGGAGTTAATAGATAATATTTATGTAAAAATACAAGCTTTTACCTAAATGTACTATAGGTAGGGTTGCCATCCGTCCAGGATTCCCCAGATTTGTCCTAGTTTAGAGGGGGTCCGGGGAGCGTCCGGAAGGGGTTTTCTAACAGTGTCCAGGTGAAACACTTTATGAGTCAGGGGAATCCTAATTAATTGGAAGATACGAAAGAAATAAGCAATTATTAAAAAACTGCAAACAGGCTGTTTAAATGAATAAAAAAATAAATGTAAACTTTGAGTGCAAAAATATTTTTTGAGGGTGTCCGGTCAAAAATAGAATTCGCATAAATGTCCGGGGTTTTGTAAGTTTTTGTCCGGCGTTGGCAGTTTAGGTGATGGCAGCCCTAAATAGGTAACGATAAATTATAAAATTATAAACAAGACAATATCATTATTAGACATACGAACTCTTTAATGGTAGGAGACTTAGTTAGTTTTGTACAAGTCCACTCCATCCAAAGGTTGCCTGGTAGAGATCTTAGTGATAAAGCCGCCCATTGTGTCACTTTCAATATTTTTCTTTTCTCACGTGGGGTACCAATAAAGAATTATCTATCTAGATATTGAAAGCGTCCTGTACAAACACTGACACAAATTACTTAAAAGTCCTTCGCTAGGGGGGAAGGACATAGTATCTGCTGTGAAATCGAGATATTAATTGCATCGAGCAATGTTACTCAAGTGTCCTTTTTAAGCCTCCCATTAGTATTTTTTATTACTTCCCTTTTTCCTTTATAAATGATGTACGATAATTATTAATTAATGTTTATATGCTATTACTATTTTATTTAATATTTTGAATAATATTTTCTTTGTTGAATCCTTCAGTCTTAACTTAGTACACACGATAAACAATCTTGGCTACATAATATTAAGACAATAAATCTATTCTCATGGTTATGTTATGTAGGGAAACCGTACTTCCTAATTGTATTAAAATAATAATCCAAGAACACAAAACTTAATAATTTAAGGTATTAATCAAAACTTTGTAGCGTTCATTTACACACGTTAATTAGTTTGGCACCTCTGGCTGAATTGATTAAAAAAGTTTCCGCTGTCAGAGGTTGACAACCCGCGTTATGATGCGAGATTACCGCGGATTTGTTCATATTTTTAATTTGATATTAGGTAGGGAAGTTCGTAGATTGTGGTCTTAGAGTCTAATTAGTCGCGCAAAGTCACTATGAAATTCATGTTTAAAAAAAATATATATACCTATTTACGAGGCTTCAGGAGACTGATGGGCTGAAGCAACTGGTTCTCAAGCGCAACTGCCGGAACACACCAATAGGTGTTTGGCGACAGATTTTCAACTTGAGGGTGGTAGCCAGCCAGGCGGGTAGTACAAAGTACCCTAACACCGTACTATGATTTCCCACGATGGTTTCCTTCACCGAAAGCTCAAGTTCATTGTAGGTTTCGAACCCACGATGTTCGCCGCGGCGTCCGACGTCCCTACCACTGAGCTATCATCGCCTTAAAAGTGACGGTTAATGTACCAGCTCTACGTATAAATTAACTAACGATGTAAAACTAAAATATTTAACACTTCACACATAAAGTTCCAAGAGTTGCTAAACGTACCAATTAATCAGTAGACAGGTGTTTGCAGCTAATGTGCCGGCAACTTATTCGCACAACTTGCCGCCTAACTTACAACTTTACTGAATTCGAAAATCTGTTATGGTGCATCTAGTTGCATGCATAGAAATTTCTACGGGCTAGTTGAAATTTAGACGGAAATATTGAAAGTAGATAATCAATAATCAACACTATATTCATTCATTCATTCATTCATTCATTCATTCATTCATTCATTCAATCATTCACTCACTCACTCACTCACTCACTCACTCACTCACTCACTCACTCATTCACTCACTCACTCACTCACTCACTCACTCACTCACTCACTCACTCACTCACTCACTCACTCACTCACTCACTCACTCACTCACTCACTCACTCACTCACTCACTCACTCACTCACTCACTCACTCACTCACTCACTCGCTCACGCACTCGCTCACTCACTCGCTCACTCACTCGCTCACTCACTCACTCACTCGCTCACTCATTCGCTCACTCACTCGCTCACTCACTCACTCACTCACTCACTCACTCACTCACTCACTCACTCACTCACTCACTCACTCACTCACTCACTCACTCACTCACTCACTCACTCACTCACTCACTCACTCACTCACTCATTTATTCATTTCTTTATTTATTTATTCGATATGGTAAGAGTTTGAATATCAATGGTTGAGCAATAGATATACTCGTAATATATCCCAACTACGTAGGTACGTTCTTACATCAAAAATTGGTTGATGGTTCAAAATAATCTCTAAAAATCTCTTTTCTAACACGTTTGGTATTTGGAATCCGGATTAAAATAACACATTAAATCTCACTATACTCTACCAGAGGAGAAATAATGGTTCCTCTGGGAAATGAGGAAAAAACACGTCCGTTCTGTTTGTTTGTTTGTTTGTTCGGATTTTAAACATTCTTTTTGCATTTGATAGTCCAGTTCTTGAGGAAGGTTATGGATTCTATGGTTATAGGCTATTTTTATCCCGGGAATGCGTGTGAAACCGCGGGGAACAGCTAGTACTAATATAAAACTTCGGAGGAAATACACTCATAACCATAACTAGGCATTTAAGTAAGATAAAAATAATATACAGGGTGATATTGTTATCACTGGCAATACTTGCAGGGGTGGAAGTACTCATCAATGTGAACAACTTTTATTATAGGGCTAACTCTGATATCGCATAAAATAATACGGTTGCTTCATACATTTTGGTCGAGTAGGTATTGAACTTTTGTATGGAACAGCTGATAATTTTTTCATGATTTCACAGCTAGTCATAAAAGTTATTCATTTTGATGAGTACTTCCACCCTTGCAAGTATTGCCAGTGATAACAAAATCACCCAGTAGATATTGTGCTTATTATTAACATTGCATCTTTTTTTTATACTACATTGTCGGCAAACAAGCATACGGCCCGCCTGATGGTAAGCGGTTATCGTAGCCTATGAACGCTTGCAACACCAGACGTATCACTCGCGCGTTGCCGACCCTTCCCCCCTCCCCGATGAGCTCTGGCGACCTTACTCACGCGCAGGAACACAACTATAAGTTATTTGGCTGCGGTATTCTGTAAGGTGGTGGTGCTTCCCCAGTCGAGCTGCTCTTTGAGCGACATATCGCTATGCTCTACCTCTCTTAAATCTACAAAAAATAAATTCACGGTGGTAGAGTACTTTGTAGTACCCACCACGCTGGCTACCACCCTCAAGTTGAAAAGCACACCTTTGGTCACATCGCCACTTTATCATTATCATCATCTATTTCACAAACTGTTAATTAACAATGTATTATTATTTATAGTAGGTAGCAAAAGAGACTAGAAAATCAAATCAACAATCATTCAATACTCCACTCAAACTGCATTCAAGATCACAAGAACACTTGGAAAAACAATAAATACCAATCAAATTATCTGATATTGGCGTCTCAGTAGGCTATAAACATGTTGTACTACCTACAATGAACCTAATTTGTCGAGTATCGCGAGTATAGACGGGGGCTGGGGTGCAGCGTACCCCGGTAGTAAACATGTCCAGCGAACTGTGAACGCGGGTTGGGGTGCCACTGGGTGCTGATTAGGTAACCTTAGGTAAGCCAATTCTAAGTTTTGGGAAGCTTAACACCTTGATACTTAAAAGATCGGGAGAGAATCCTATAAATTATAAGTAAGATAAGATATCAGCTTACTCAGTCAGCAATAATATTTTATAAGGAAACTAGCTATCCCCCGAGGTTTTACCCGCGTTCCTGAGAAAAAAATAGCCCATGTCCTTCTCCATACCATAGGCTATCTGCGTATCAAATTACATCGTGATCGGTTTAGCGGTTTAGGCGCGAAAAGGTAATAGACAGATTTTTGCATTATTAATAGTATAGTATGGATTAGGGCTCAAAGCTTTTCTTTTGTGGTTGTTGTTTTTTACAGAACCAAACGTCATTACTACTTATTTAGAGAATTTTCCAGTAAGCACTAACCTACTTATAAAAAAATAAAAAATTATAACAGTATATTTTTAAAAAGAAAGCCTCGCTGTGTCTCCAACCCAACCGCACTCGATCGGTAAAGCGTGTGTATGGAGTTGGCGACACAAACAGTTTAAAAGTGCCCGACACAGATGCCTGACACTGACAGCTAATATTGCACTTGTTATGAACCGCACAGTGGTTATCGGTTAAAGAATTCCGGGGAATTGAAAGGGTTGAAATAAAAGAATGTTACGTTTAGAATCATAACAAAAAAAATTAGATTTTAAAAAATGCTAGAATGTTATCGTTTTTATTTTACTAAGTATACCTAGAGTTGTGTTTGACCACAATCTCACTATGGTAAGGACGATGTGGCTGAAGGTGGTAAGCACACAAAGCCTAGAAGAAACTGGCTCTCAAGTGCAGCTGCTAGAACACACCGGTAGTAAGTACTTGGGGATTTACAGATGTTTAACTTAACCACCATTATATTAAGTTTCAGTAATCAAGAACACGTGGCTCCCTCTAATATAATATGAAGTTTCATTTAATTCCCTTGCAAATCAAACCTACGTCTAATAACCCGCTATTTACCCGCAATCAACATATCTCAAGAACCTGCGATGAATTACTACCTAACTAACAGTAATCGAGTTAAGCTGCCTCTTCAGTGCTCGCTCAACTCAACCGTGAGCTGATGAAGTCAAGTCGCGTCGATATTGAAATTTCCTCAACCGTGTAATGTAAGGATTTTTATTAAGTTTCGAAGTTTGATTTGATATACTCGTAGCTGAAATTAGTTTGATGCTCAATATTATTTATTAGAATTTTAATGGTACTAAGTAATACAACGAAATAAAATTACTCTTCTTCTGGTGGCAGGGTACCTAGAACGCCAGTGGCATTGCCTCGCTGAATCGCGAGGTTAATTCTTCGGAATATGTAGTTGCTATCACTGGTTCTTGCATGGCTAGCACCAACCACTTAGAGATTTCTTTAAATAGTTGGCTCCAGGGTCCTGGAGTTTCAACCCCAAACGGCTTAAATATAAAGGTATTCGAAAGACCGCAATATTTGCGCCGTTTAGGTTCTCTGAACTCTGAGTTATTTGCGGCTGCGTCGGTCTCGGTCGACGTTCCATGGAGATGCAACGGAGCAAGAGTGTCGACACACGTAGCATACACACGAACCCACTGGATTCTAGAATTGCGGACACGCCGGCGATTGCAAGAGCCAAATGGATGACATCATTAATGCTTTGGTCCCATTATGCGGTCGGCTATCCTGGAGCCGGAGAGCCCATGATGCCTGAGGCTTCCGCGCCGCAGTGCCACAAGGGGTATGAGGTTAAAGGCACCAAGACGCAGACATGTAATTATGCGATAGTGTTCGTCGAAGAAATTAGTAGCTATAAACCCGACTCCGATTTTCCTGCGACTAGGAGACGAACACGTTCTGTTCTGACAATGCTTTAATAAAGTCTTACAGCATACTATATTGTTTACTTTGAAGTCCAAACTGAAGACAATTTTGAAGATTCTGTAAAATTTTTAAAACTTTTTCATTATCATAATTTTATACAAGCAAATGTAGGCTGTGTACATGGGTTTTTAGCAACGCGCTGTCCACTCACCAACTCGATTACGCAAGTGTTGATAATTCATAAACTAATTTAAAGCTTCCACCGCTGCTGAATTAGTAGATAGGCCACAATAGGACTACGGGGAAATTTTGGTAACGTATCAACTAGTTTACCTTAAGTCCTCAAAGTTTCATAAAGGGTAATGAACTTATGATTTCTGTATTACCTACTGAAATAGTACGATATGTAGGAAGTTCCCAATAACCGGGTCATATTAATTTGGTATTGTCAAGTCATATTTTTTAAATCGATTTTCCTATTTGTGGTTAGCGTAATATCTATATTCTTTTAAGTCCTCTTTCCTAATAAATTATGTCTCTAAGTATGTTATGTTTTCGTAGAATACTTTGTGTTTTCCTTCGACATCTTTGTATTTTGTACCTACATTTAGTTTCATTTTATAAATCTACTAGTACATAGGCTGATATTTAATATACGTTAGGAAGAAAAGTCGCAGCAATATGTCCCTCCTGAATCCTAACTAATGTTCCGGCATTACCGGGACTGCGAGCAAATCCCGGGAAACAATGAAAATGTCCCGGACCGCGACCCGGGACGAAATGTGAGTAATATCTGCGGGATTTACGGAGCTTGCAACTACTGACGATTATTTTTTTAGTTATAATTAATTTTTGCTGCAGTTCTAAAATTAAATAAATGTATTTTTTTTATAATTATCTTTTTTTAGCAATATCATACGCTAAATTTCATGAAGGTACAGTATTGATTTAAAATAATACGATTGCGTTTTGTGTACGTATATCGAGGACTATAATGCAGAATCCAATATCAAAATGCACCTTTTGAATGGACAGTAATCCTGTGTAATCCGATTATAACAAATGACACGATACGTGGTCGCGTTGCTACGGCAACGGATGGATATGAATCTGCAGGGATTATATTTGTTTTTATCTAGTATTTTATTGCGTAGACACGTACCTTGTGCTTGCTAATAAATGAATATATAATAGTCATATATAGTAGATCTATTTATTCAAGGAGTAGTTTGTTACACCCTTTACGCCATGGATGTAGGCAGAGGTACTCAGTTCAGTACACTCATATTCCACCGAAGATTTTTAGGTTGGTTGGTTTTATACAATGATAGGGTACCTACCACTGTTCTTTTTTGTATGTCGGAAGGACATTTATTTTTTTTACTGAAGAAACTTCAAACTGCAACATGTTGTTAGGTAGTGATGATGTGGCCGAGAGAGCTAAACGCACAACTGGCACTGGGAACTGGTTGTCAAGTGCAGCTGCTACCTACCCGACTGGCTACCACCCTCAACATTTTCAACTTGAACATGGTAGCCAGGAGGGTACAACAAACAAAGTACTTACCCTACTACCATGCTTTCCATCTTCACTATGTTTTCCTTCACCGAAAGCTCAAGCTCAGTGTAGGATTCGAATTTCAAACCCACCACAGATCTTGTTTACAGTATTCCAATTTCCTAATGGGAAAGAATTCGAAGATATATTTTTGAAAAGTTATGGAATTCAAAATACAAGAAAAGTTTTTTTTTTTTTTTTACTTTGTATAGCTTGTGTTTGACTACAATCTCACTATGGTAAGTGATGATGTGGCCGAAGGTGGTAAGCACACAAAGCCTAGAAAGCCTTTATTTTATTGTAAGTTGTTTTGCTTACAAAAAATCTCAACTCTCAACCCTTACTAGGATTTTTTGTAATAAGAGTGGGCTTCCATTCGATTTTACCTACTAAGTATGAAAGGTAACTCTTATAAAAGAAGTAAAACGCATTATCTGGTCAAAGGTCAATTTTAAATCCTAATATTTTATATAAAAATCTCCTTTGCATTTGTAAACGCTGTTCATAAATGGAGGATGACATTGCGTTTCACAGATTGTGTAAATTAATCATCCCTCAGGACTAACAGCATTCAGAAACACTTCGGATATTCGTTTGTATGAGATATGAAATGAGTGTTAAGGTAGTGGTGTACAGAGGTCATAAAATCATCCTAACTCTAACTAATATTATAAATGCGAAAGTGAGTAGAATACCTTTTATCCAAACAAAAAATAAAAATGCCGTTTGAATCCGTTTGGATGGAAACTTTAACTTGTATAGTCTTTATGTTATAATCTAATTAGGATACAATAAAACACGTTTGAAGCCTACATACCAACATATACTGTATGTATATGTAAGTATATATATCCTGGGTAATAAAACTCTTGTAAACTAGTTACATTTGTTAGAATTAACTGACTTGTAATACTAGATTTGCTTTTAGTAAACATAATGAAATGAAAATATTTTTATTCAAATAGGCCTTCACAAGCACTTAAATATACATATACACCGTAGTTACTACAGTCACTGGTTCTAGTTAATTGAAAACCGGTTATGGAACTGAGTATGTGACTATTTGTATATTTTTTTACTTTTTTTTATTTGCAATGTACTTTACGTAAAGGGGTACATAAATTATTATGAGCACGTAAGAATATTAAGTGAGTTACTCACCGTTAAGTATTTTCCTAATGTTATAAAACGACGTTAAGTGGTTTTTCAAACAATAAATCTATAGTTTATTTTATTTGTAAAATTATTTATTTGTTAGAAACACACATAATAAACACATGTAGCTACATGTGTGAAAACCACTTAAGTAATTAATTCACAATTTTTTTTTTTTAAAAAGACAGCTGGCTTTAAAAAAAATATTTTAATGCTATTGTATAACTTTTATCGCGGGCTTTGAGCGCGGCGACCGAATCATGAAATTCCGTAACGAAAAAAACTAACACCCCCCACTCCGCCTACCATGTAGCTCAGCCGAACGTGACTCGATTGAAACCTTACCTGAATAATAAAACAAAAAAATAATAATTTCGAGTCGACAACATATATCCGCAAAATTCGGATTGTAGAGTATTTTGTTAAATTCTAATGGTGCAAATGGCAGTCGCCATATTGGCCGAGCACAGTACCGCCATATTTTCAATGAACGCATCCCTGTCAGTCAGTATCAGCTTTTTCTTTTGTTTTCCCTTATTTTGGGAAGGCAAAGGGTTCTAGCCCATACAGCCTAATCATGAGATGACACAGTGTTCTCAGTGTGTAAATGAGCCTTTATTGACAGCCTATTATTATTGTTTCCCGTTGTTAAGCTATTAAGAATCCACAACAAAATATGGGACCACCATTGACGCGGTATTTTTCAGATATTTAGAGGATATCAAGTCTCAAACTTATGTTTCTTATTTCAGTTACCATAAACCTATAGTTTTGTAGCGACATCTATCAAGACCTCCGCTACCCGTGGATAGATGGCGCAACCAGATTCTACATCGCGCGAACAAAATACTTCGATGACTTAGCATATATACAAGATTCCAACATGTACAGTTGGATTAAGTCCGCGTAACGGTGGAAGAAGGTCCCCTGGACCCACCACCTTTCTGTTCCAGTCCAAAAAAAAAAAAAAAAAATGTACAGTTGGACCGTGGTCCCCAGGCACTATGACCCAACCTGGCGGAAGATCTTCCCTTTTCAATGGAGGAGTCTACCACCTTGCTCCTCCATAGTTTCAATGATAAAAATTCCTGAATAACCTACATGTATTGTAAGATAGTAAAAATATTTTGAACGATATTAACTTCTCATTTATTCAATAAAAGAAAAAAAAATGTTTTCTTATCGGTCACCACGCTCAAAAAGTGTAACTTGAATTAATATCAAAGAAAAAGAAATACTGCATAAATAAAAAATAAATAAATAACTATAATTGCTATGCAATAGCTTTACCGCGGCAGGCCCCGAATGCCACACGTATTGTTTTAAATATTTCTATTTCTTATTGTTTTTTACAATATTTATTTGACGATTATTTACTTTATTAATAAAATAAGTTGGTAGGTAATACATAAATTTCAATAGGTAATACAAAAATACTCGCCTATTTCAAGATATCCATCAAAAACATTGTATTGGCCCATATAAATAGCCCGCCCAGTGTACCACGAACTCTTATCGACATTTTTGGCTGTACGTGACTAGGCATCCGAGCCTCGCATCCCGACTATTTTCCCGCTCTTTACACGAGGGAGTCTGTTTAGATTCTCATTCACAATAAACTGTTTCGGTTACGAGGCTAATGGATTTCGTTACCGAATAATTGTCTGTAACAACACTTTTTTATTATAATAAACTAGCCATAATTAAGGTTACTTTACGCTGATCCTAATTGATGGATAATTAGGTTTTTTTTTATATAAAATAAATACCCGAGATATTCTTCATCAATTGAATTTTTTGAAGGGCCGGTTGGCGTGGTTGGTAAGATACCCTATCTATCACGCCACAGTATGTGTGTTCGAATTCCATCTAGGTCAGATGTCAGATGACATGTTCATGCACACCATTTGTTTCTAGGTCGTAATCGATAATGTAGCCAGTCAGCGAATCTAAGCGCCTTGCCAACCGACCTTGTTGTGGATAAGCACAAGCACAGTGTAAGAGTTACATAGACTGTGCTAATAGTCAGACAGACAGACAGATAATATGAATTCATGATAGTCAGTATATAATTTTTTTATATTTCAGTAATGTTTGGGTTTTTAATTTAGGTGAAACCAAATTATTTATGTCCGTGTTTTTTTTCTCATAAATTACAGGAAATCATTACATAGTAATTTGCTTTTATGTTCTTTCATGACATAGTTCTAAAATGTAATAATAATAATCTGATTGTTATCCAACATAATTTCACAAATCATTATAATCAGCAATCAACTGAAGGCTAAACTTAAACTTAATGAAGAATTTGTACCTTTTACATTATACTTTTGTTCGGGGGCACCCATGCCCCCCCCTAAGGCGAGCTAAAGGAAGCAGGGCATTTTCAGAATTTTCAGAATCGAGTCAGTAGTTTCGGTGGTTACCTCATACATCCAAAACCCACAGACAAAATTCGCCACATGCTGATGGTAGAGTCGATTGTAACGTTCTTTAATACGCAGGGTCTAACCTGAATAAATGAGTTTAAGTTTGTTACCTCAACTTTCCCATGATAATTAAGAGCTGGGTTCTTGTCGGTGTAGCTTCCTCCACTCTATCAGTCCTCCGCCACTTCCTGTATCTCCTTATACGACACGATGTCTACATTTGCTTATCCTTAGTCTTCCTCTACCTAGCTCCTTCTATTTTTCCCTAAAGAAAATTGGACAGGAAAGTTGTTTAAACAACTTTATTTCACGATGATCTTATTGAAAACATCATAGATATGAAAGAAAAAATAGCTATAGTCAGATTGTCCAGAAAAATATTTGACGGGCCGGTTGGCGTGGTTGGTAAGATACCCTATCTATCACGCCGCAGGTCGTGGGTTCGATTCCCACTCAGGACAAACATTTGTGTGCATGAACATGTCTGTTTGTCCTGTGTCTGGGTGTAATTATCTATATATGTATGTATTTACAAAAGAAAAGTAGTATATGTAGTATATCAGTTATCTGGCTTCCATAGTACAAGCTCTGCTTAGTTTGGGGTCAGATGGCCGAGTGTGAGGAATAATGTCCCAGAATATTTATTTATATTTATTTTAAAATGTATACTTGCTGAGTTTCCTGTGATTCTCCTCAGTTGAAGGCTGACTTCCGAACCGGTGGTAACCTCAGTAGCTTCGACGCAGACTTCGACATTCATAATTCCTCTAGTCATCAATTGAATAAATGGCTTTGACTTTGACATGTATAATCCTTCTCATAGGTCAAAAGTCAGCTAGTCAGTTTCCATTTAAAATATTAAACAAACTTGCATTTAAACTCAATTTAATATCAGCCTTCGAAATAAAAATAATTGAAATCTACGTGTGCTAGTCTATTTCAGTTTATACTGACCGAGTGTCCGTCCGTCCGTCGCAGCGTCCGGCGGCATCGCAATGTGAAACTTTAATAACAGGTAGCCGGCAGCGGTGTGGCTGGACTATTTTTGTTCTCCCGATCACAACCTATTTCGAAGGCAAACTATAAATCAAACTGAATTAATTGAATTTGTACCCAATCATAGTTTATTGAACTACGAGCTTCACTCTTCAGCCCCGCGGCTTCACCCGCGTTCCCGAGCAATCATATGTGTTCCCATATAGTATTGATCACAGAAAGCCATTAACTCCAACAGCTATGGTATTGAGTTAGCGATCATAGGTGTGATTTAAAAGGATGCAATTTCGGTTCCATTGTGATTTCAATGTAATAGAAATAACATATTTTATAATTATTACTAGCTTCCGCCCCGCGGTTTCACCCGCGGTCCCGAGTGCTCCGATCGCCACCAAACCTTGTAAGGATTACCCGCAGGGCTAATATAAAGATTGTCTGAAAATTTCATCGCGTTCGGTTCAGCGGTTTCGGAGTCTATAAGGAACATACATATACATACATACATACATACATACATACATACATACATACACACATACATACATACATACATACTTTCTCTTTTATTATATACAAGCTTAGGTATGGTTCATAAGCGATACGATTATGGGGTTCCTCAAAAAACTGAGAAATGTTCAACTCATTTCTTTACAACAGATATCAGCCGTGGTAAAACTTTGGTGAGTTGTGTACACGCCTTTGGTGACTTTCTGACAAAAAAAAAGAAAAAAAAGAGGCATTACTTTTTTCTTACTATAATAAGCGGTAATCGCACAAAGCCTAGACTCTCAACTGCAGCTGCCGGAACACACCAGTAGGTGCTTCAGGGTGGTACCCAGCCAGTCGGTTTAGCTTAGATTACCAAGTCATCATCACCTCGGCCTCCCCTAGGACTGGTCTTTGGCGGCCTGCATCCAGCGTTTTCCAACGACCTTTACCTAGTACATAATATTAAAAACTTTATAATTTCATGGTTGTCAGAATCCTAACTATACTAAACCTAACTAATATTATAAATGCGAAAGTGTGTTTGTTTGTTTGTTACCTTTTCACGCTTAAACCGCTGAACCGATCGCGATGAAATTTGGTATGCAGATAACCTATGGTACGGAGAACAACATAGCCTACTTTTTATCCCGGGAAAATATAAGATCCCTGAGGGACGCGGGTGAAACCGCGGGGCGAAAAGCTAGTATTAAATATCTTTTAGCAGTAGGATTCCAAAATACAGCAGATAATTTTGAACATTATATATATGGTGATTACGTCCATTATCCCCAGGCATGGTGGTGAACGGGTTCGTAAATGTGGTGATCACAACTATTGAGAAGAGGTTTGGCTTAAGGTCCATGCAGACTGGAGTCATCGCTGGAGGGTGAGTCAATCTATACTTAATATAATAAAGGAGAAGGGTTTTTTGATTGATTGTTTAATATCTGGAACTACCAGTCGGATTTGAAAAAATCTTTTTGCATTTGAAGATGAAGGCTATAGGCAACTTTTTATCCCGGTAATGCGGGTGAAGCCGCAAGTACCAGCTAGTATTTTATAATTTAATTTATAAGAAACAAAGTAGTATTTTGTTGCAATTTTCTAATTTTATTTTCACTCAGTCAACTGAAGACCCGGTACCTACTACAAAGTCAAAGTCAAAGCCATTTATTCAGTTTAGGCCCTAGAAGGGCACTTATTGAGAACGTCAGTTGCCACCGATTCGGAAGTCGCCTTCAACTGAGAAGAACCGGCAAGAAACTCAGCAAGGTTACATTTTTTATATATATTTTTTGGACAGTCTGACAATGTTGGCTTTTTCCATTAAATGTTTAACAATTACTAAAGCAATATATACATATAATAAGTATAAACATTAGTACTAGTCTACATTTAGAAAGTTTCAAAGTTTTACAAGGCTTTAAGTAATAAAAAAGCCTATTCTTAGATCTTCTATAGGCCTCTTTCATCTCTCATTTGCTACGAAAAGTTCCACAAGCTACGTAGATATCTACAAAGAACGTACTTACCATAAATTCGCGTATCCTAAAACTGACTATTTATTAGTCATCCTAATTTGACTAGAGAACTTAAAATTAAAGTCAAAGTCAAAGCTATTTATTCAGTTTAGGCCCTATTATGAACGTCGAAGCTACTGAAGTTACCGCCGGTTCAAGTCCAAAAGAGCCATTTCATGTATACAGTCGTTTACATCGTATCATAAATAAAATGAAAAAAATGTAACCTTGCTGGTTTACTTGCTTCTTGCTTACACTATTTTGATATCACAACTTGATAATATTTCACTTTTTTTTTTCCAGCTACGACATGGCGTCATTCGCATGTCTGGCGCCTGTCACGTACTTGGGCGGTAGAAGCAATGCCTCCAAGCCCCGGTGGCTAGGCTGGGGCGTGCTGCTCATGGGGGCTGGGTCTCTTCTGTTCGCTCTGCCGCACTTCCTCGTGGCACCTTATAGGATAGCTGCTGAAGAGGCTGATGACCTTTGCAGTTTGAATCGGACGGTTTGTATAATTTTTACCGACACTCTATCTTTCTGAGGGTCTACTGTGGTACGGTATGGTGTACCGATTGTAACCAGCTCGGTGTGATGCGGCAGCTGTACTTGAGAGCCCGTTCCCTTCTAGGTGCTTACAATATTCGGCCACATCATCACTTTTATCACTGTGTCTACTTAAGCCTGTATAATTGTAAAGAAAAACACTTGAAAAATTCTTCACTTGAACCAAGAATATTTCTGTAATACGAGTTGGAAGTGAGTTACACTGGTCTGCTATCAAACAGTCCGATATCAAACAGCTCACAACTGTTTAAAATTTACTCCAATCTATGAGATTAAAATCCAACGTCACAATGATCAAGGATCCCCGGCGCAGGCGCATTGAACGCGTTTAATTCGTTCACAATAGGACCGTGCCTCACAAGCGTCATGAATGAGCATTCAGCACGGCTTGACAATAAGCCCCCCGCCTTCAGTGAGCTTGAATGCGATCAAAACCTATTCTAAATTAATCGAGTCGAATAGCCGATAAAGATCGTGCCTGTGTACATACCTAAACGTCTGCTTTTGGAGTGTCTCCTTAGGTAATTTATTAGACGCTGTGTAAATTCCGTAATTAAGTATGATACTCTACCACCTTATTACGTGAGGTGGTAAAGCAAATAAAAACAGATTTTAATTATATCCATCAGTTTCTAACGTCATTAAACAAAAAGAGACGGAGCTATATTAAAACCTGGATTTTACAAGATTTGCTTTAAACGAACGTTATAGTTTTGACATGTCTGTCCCTCCGTCCATTGAAATTTTGCATAGTTATACATGTTCGTATTGTGTATCGTTGAAAAAGTTTTATTTATATTTTTTTACACATACACAGTACACTCTTTTATCGAGTAATATAGATCCTACTGTGCTTTACAAACACTGCTAAGTTATTTATTGTCACAGAGGAACTTGCGCTTCTCTGAAATTGGCGTAGTACCATTTTTTCTTATCATTAAAGTCAACATATTGTGGAAGTAGTTTCGGTTCATATTTACGACTAAAAAAGGACAAATAATGTATAAAAACCTTCAGAGAGCCCCTTATCCATTTTTAAATTCATGTCTTCATTACAATACGTTGCTATTGCACCTTTTGTTAATAATTAACCCTTTAACTATTAATAAATAAATATTCTTGGACATTTTTCCACACACACGGCCATCTGACCCCAAACTAAGCAGAGCTTGTACTACTATGGAAGCCAGATAACTGATATTCTTCATGTACCTACTAATTTTCTTTTGTAAATAAATACATATTATTGATAATTACACCCATACATGTTCATGCACACAAATGTTTGTCCTGAGTGGGAATCGAACCCACGACCTGCGGCGTGATAGATAGGGTATCTTACCAACCACGCCAATCGGCCCGTCATTAATTTATTACCTTCTACCCCCACAGTCAACATCATGCGAAGGCAACCCATCTCCGGAGGGTGGCGCGTGGGCGGTCGCCATATTTGTTTTCGCGCAGCTGCTGCACGGCGCGGGCGCAACCCCACTCTTCACGCTCGGTGTCACCTATATAGACGAGAATGTCTCCAAGAAGATGTCCTCCGTGTATCTGGGTAAGTTCTTTACCACGTTGGTCACCACAGTCAGGTAAGATGATATGGTCGAAGGTGGTAAGCACACAAAGCCTAGAAGGCAACTGGCTCTCAAGCTAATTTCTTTTTAATAGACTTAAAAAAAGGAGGTTTTCAATTCGACTATATGTTTTTTTTCGTATGTTTGTTATTTCAATTTTAATCGTCACTTTCAAGTGCAACTGCCTGAACTTTGTAGTACCCTCCTGGCTGGCTACCATCCTCAAAATGAAAATCTGTCGCCAAACACCTACCGGTGTGTTCCGGCAGCTGCACTTGAGAGTCAGTTCCTTCTAGGCTTTGTGTGCTTACCACCTTCGACCACATTATCACTTTTCATGGTGAGATTATGATCTAACACAGACCTAAATTAGTAAAAAAAAAAGTACCTACACTTCCACCGTGCTATGATTTTCACAATGTTTTCCTTCACAGAACTTAAGCTTATTGTAGGAATCAGACCTTTCCTTTTGACAATTAAACTAAGACATACTTATAAGGAAAACAAAGGTCGTAAAAAGCTCTTGACATTTTCAAACCAGATCGCAAAACAAAGCTTTTAATATTAACCAACAAACACTACCAATACGTAGATTATTGGCTATAAAATAATAATAAAAATGGACTGAAAGTTTTGCAACGAGGCTGCGAGGTCGCCACTATAAAACAGAAGGCTACAAGCTAGGCGCAGTGTATAAAGCGCGGCAAGTCATTATACCGTAATGTAATGCGCACAGTTACCGCTTTATAAACATGGGAAGCCACTCGCCGGTATGGCCTTGCCTTTATAATCTCTTTTAGTTATGAATAGGTTTGTAGTCCACGGATGAAGCGATAAAATGTCCTTAGTAATTTTATAAAAAAATAGATAGTCATGTGTATTTATTTTTCTTCATGTTATGTTAAAATGTAACCTTGCTGAGTTACTTGCCGGTTCTTCTCAGTTGAAGGCGACTTCCAAACTGGTGGTAACTTCAGTAGCTTCGACGTTCATAAGTGCCCATCTTGGGCCAAAACTGAATAAATGGCTTCGACTTTGTATGTCGAATTACGTGAACGGATTTCAATGAAATTTGGTAAATTATATGTTTGTTTGTGTTTAATTATACATAAAAATCAATGTTTCTCTGTCTGTTTTTTTATTTGTATGCTTTTCCTTTGCTAATCATTCATTCGATTGCGAAACATTGGTGAGTTGCTGTGCGCACGCCCGCGATGGTTTCTAACAAAACCTCCTCCTTTTTTGAAGTCGGTTAAAAATAAGAGGTATTGCAACGACAGGGATACCTAATTCCATAATAAAATGTATGTGAATCCAAGTAAATAACTATAAATCCTGATCCCAAACTAACCAGATAACTGATACCTACTACATAATTAATGAAAATGAAAATATTTTTTATTCAAATAGGTCTTCCCAAAGTTCCCAAGCACTTATGAATAGTCTGACTCTAATGCTCGGTTCGGAAGGTTGCTTTTACTGAGAAGAGCCGGCAAGAAACTCAGCAATTACTCCTTTTCTAATAGATATAAATAATAACACTCATACTCAGGACAAATATACATGTTCATACACACAAATGTCTGTCGATGGAAATCAATCTCACACACTATGGCGTGATAGATAGGGTATCATACCAACCCCACCGGCCCGTCAAGTACTTAGTAGATATATTAACAAACTAGCTTCCGCCCTGCGGTTTCACCCGCGTTCCCAAAGGATCTTGTGTTTTCCCGGGAAAAAAAGTAGCCTATAGCCTTCCTCGATAATTGCGCTATCCAACACTGAAAGAATTATTTAAATCAAACCAGTAGTTCCAGAGCGCGTTCAAACAAACTCTTCAGCTTTATATTTATAGTAATATTAGTATAGGTAGATTAAGCTGAGAAAATAGTAACAGTCAATAACTCTTTAATTTTATTAATTCATAGACTAAACGTATATAGACTCGTCCCTCCACTAATCCTGATCGAATATATTGAGACGCATCGGAATTGCATCCAAATGTATTTGTGAGGTAGGGTACGCCTCCCGAGTCCCGACTCCCGACTCCCGACTCCCGACTCCCGATTCGATTAATCGCATGCCACTTAATATAGCTGGGTAAACTGACATACTGTTTGCATAGGGCTTTACCTACCACTCCATACGTCTGAGGATAAATATAGTACGAAGTTAGAAATGATGGGGATGTCGATATTAATTTAAACTATTTAATGTCGAGTATGTAAAGTATGTTTGATCTGCGGGGCTACAGCGTAATAAAATGGGAAAGAGAATCTGTTTCGTTTTATGTTTTGTCTCCTTCGACGCCCGTGTGGGGTTTAATTATTATATTAGACTAGCTCCTGCACCGCGGTTTCATCCGCGTTCATATACACACCAACCATATAATTTTTGATATTAGTCAGATAAGATAGTATAACGAATAATGATATTCCTGCCTGCATTCAGTGCCTCCCACTAACTCTCACAAGATAGTCTGAAGTATTTTCGTCCATAGTAAGTTATAATTCATTATCATAAGGAGGGAATTAATAAATATGTTCATGTATTGTATTTCTATGATTGGAAAAATATAATCTTACTTTCAAAAACTTGGAACCCACAAAATATATCGTAAAGCTTTGTCGTGCACACTCAGTGCGTTCACTCCGTCACTTGAGAGTGGAGAGCCACTCGAAGGACAAGGAAATGTATTCAGAGGCCGCCAGGGTGCGATGTGTGCGCCTCTTGAGGTATCGAGAGATGCCGTGCGAGTAAACCTTGTGGTAGACATTGGATGCTATAATATCAAAAGCTATTTGAAGCTAACTGCATACAAATCGTTCTGATTTCGATTCAAGATTCGATATTTTAGGCAGCAACCAGGTATCTTAATACTTAGTATTAGTATACTATAGTATAGTTTAAATTTTAGTTTAATAGGTTGATGCCTAATCAGGTCGTGCAAAATACAGCAAATTCAATTCTCAAACTCAAAAAACACGTAAAACTATCGGAAAGTTTTCATTCACGATTCGATGTTTTATTAGCCGAGTGTAGCTCGCTGCGTTGCTTAGAGATTAAAATGCTATAAATATCTGTCGGTGTGCCACAATCTTTACCGTCTAAGTTGCAGCTTTTAACTGTGAAAACAGGGTCGTGAGAAGGGGTTTTATAAGAAATGTGATACAGCACAGTTTTACACTTTACTTACACGATATTCTACGGGCGTTTATTTGTTTGTCCAACTATGTTGGGAAGTATCTTTTGAGATTTTAATGGCATTTTTTTCGTAAAATAAGAGGGTAAATCGAAACTACATCCTATATAGGTATGATTTGTATAGATACAGGTAATTTATATCTACAAGATCTTTTTTTTTAAAGCCATCTTTTTATTAAGAGAGTGCTAGGCTACCTCTCAGTTACAAAATATAAAAGGTTTGGTGAAGGGAAATGTCTTACGGAAAACATTAAAAACATACATTTCTGTCCGTACACTCAGGGCCCACGTGGTGTACTATATGTAGTCTTAATTCCCCTTTCGTTATTAGGGAAGGTCCCTTGCCCCTAAAATGGGGACATTACCTATACATATATAGTAATTTCCGATACAATTTCGCCGTATGGCTGTGTACTTTTTTTTGTTTTTTTTTATTAAATTGTTTGTTTCCAGGGGTGTATTATACAATGGCGGTGGTGGGCCCAGCGATGGGCTACGTTATCGGTGGACAAATGCTCAGAATATACACAGATTTTGTGACCGTCGATACTGATATGTGAGTCCTAAGCATCCTAAGGCCTTTTGCACATTATAAGACACGAACACAAGATAAGAAAAATATTAGTATGCGCATGTCTAATTTGACATAAGAAAAAATATCTTGTAATATGATGGTCTCATATATGTATAAAGCAACGCGACTGAATGTCTTACAAGACATTTCTGATAAGACACAAGATTTTTTTTATAATGTGTAAAAGGCCCAACAAACCTATCTAAATTTAAATGATGACAACCAAACAGGTGTAGCGCTCGCTTTTGCAGGATACATAACTATTAAGTATTGTAATAAGTTTGTTTTGAAAAGAGTAATTACTGAATTTAGTGCCGGCTCTTTTCCGAACCGTGCGTTAGAGTCAGAATATTCATAAGTAAAGGCGTAATTTGAATTTAAAAAAATCATTTCAAATTTGCAGACTGAATGAAAATTTGTCATTTAATAATACGCTATGTAACTTAAAAATTGCATGGTCATTAATTTATCGACCACCTTTCTGTGATTGTCAAACAATGGGACGTTGTCTATACTAATCGCGCTAATCTCAGGAATTACTGGTTCGATTTGAAAATTTTTTTCAGTGTTGGATAGCCGATTTATCGAGGAAGGCGGGAACGTGGGTGAAACCGCGCGGAAAAGCTAGTTCGATCCAGTAGTTCCTGAGATTAGCGCGTTCAAACAAACAAACAAACAAACAAACAAACTCTTCAGCTTTATAATATTAGTATAGATTTACGTGAATAATTAATTAAATAGTGTTTTAGGTGAGTGCAAAATACTTATTTTTTTAAAGTAAAGCTTTCATAAACCACTTTGCAATCCCATATAATAAAGCAATAAAACTCCATATTGTAGACATGCCCTGCCTTCGTCATGTTTCCTTACATTTATTTTTTAATATTTCATCCAGGCAGCGACACGGCTTCATTCAGCCAAGTTGCCCTTTCGCTTTCATCTCATTGTGAGTTGTGTACTCAACTCAAGAAACTTTTCAGCCAAATTAATTCCTCCATTTTATACCTTCATGGCTTCCTGAACGAAATATGATTTTCCGCGGTACGACTTTTGAACGACCTTTGCTATGGCTTCGCTTTTTAATTTATACGTGCAACGAGATATTGCGTAGGTAGTCGTAAAATTGTATTTTGGTGTACCACCTATTTATAAACTTTTTATACTTTATTTCACAAAGATATAAAATATGCTAGGTAATTTGGATGAGCACCAAGCATTTTTTGTCAAGTCAAAGTCAAAGCCATTTATTCAGTTTAGGCCCTAGGAGGGCACTTATGAAGGTCGAATTTACTGAAGCTACCACCGATTCGGAAATCAGCCTTCAACTGAGAAGAACCGGCAAGAAACTCAGCAAGGTTACATTTTTTATATATATTTTTCTTTCTTTTTATAATCTGACTATTGGCTATATTTTTTCAATAACAGCAAAATGTACAATACAATATACAATTAAATCAAAAAGAAAAATACCAATACAAAGTAAATAATAAAATGTAACGCAAACAAGTTCTTATTAAATAATAGCGAATACGCTATATAATGGCTAAAACTAAAAAAATAAAATTAAAAAAAACAATATGCGAAGTGCACCTGTGCAGAGTGAAACTATTTCCAAACATCCCTATCTTCAATATAATGAGCTACCTTGTAATAAGCCTTTTCCTTCAAAACTTTCTTTACGTAAAATTTGAATTTAAAATCGGTCATCTTGGTTACCGAGTTAGGTATTTTATTATAAAAACGAACGCAATTACCAAGGAATGACTTGCTAACTTTGGCTAGCCTAAAATATGGAACAACTAATTTCTCTCTTTGCCTTGTATTTATATTATGGACATCTACTTTTGTTTTAAACATTCCTATATTTCTACGTATGAACATTATATTTTCATAAATGTAAAGTGAAGGCAAAATCATTATATTTATTTCTTTAAATAAATGCTTGAGTCCCGAGGACCCATACTATAAATTGCACGAATTGCCCTTTTTTGTAGTATAAAAATAGTTTCAATATCGGCTGCTGCTCCCCATAATAAAATACCGTATGATAAAAGACTGTGAAAGTAAGCAAAATAGACTAGTTTAGCCGTCTCGACATTCGTCAATTGTTTAATTTTTCTTACAGCAAATGCAGCAGAACTTAATTTACCTGCCAAAGAATCTATATGGGGACCCCATTGTAATTTATTATCTAATGTTAAACCTAAGAATACAGTTTTATTAACCATGTCCAAATTACTGCTATCTATTATTACTTGACTATCTACTTGTGCTGCATTGGGTAGAGAGAATCTTAAACATTTAGTCTTCTTAGAGTTGAGTAACAAATTGTTTGCAGTAAACCATTTGGAGACTATTGACAAGGTATCATTTACTCTTATAAGTTCTTTGTCTTTTCTATCAACTTTAAAAATCAACGAAGTATCGTCAGCAAACAAGACTATATCTGAGAGGCCATTTACAATAGATGGTAAATCTTTGTGTAAAGTAAGTACATAATATAAATACAATAGAATTCGGATATAATGAAACCTTCAAGGGACCGGCTGCGGCGCGGCGATACTATTGTCGTACTACCGGCGATACTATGTCGTACTAACCGGATGACGCACAAAACGGCGGGAGGTGACGCCGCGTTAATTAAGCTTAAAAATCTGAAATTCAACGTGCTGCGTCCCGCTCCCTACTATAGCGACCTCTCATAGAAAACCCGCGTAAACGGAACGGGCGTATGCGACAAAATGGTTTTTATTGTTTAATTTAAAAACTACAAATATATTTCATAAAACCTAAGTACAATTTATAGTTGTACAATTAATATATGTAGAAATTTTGGAACCTCAAATCGATCCTCAATGCCGGTAAAATTGGAATGTCTCATTTTAAAGAGGTCTTTATGATTAATTATTTTGTGTTATAAAAGTTAACCAATCGTGTTATGCAACGTACAAAATAAAGTGAAAGACATGATGAATTCTTACAATAAATTTCAGTTCGTTCGCTTCTGTCTTTGTTGAGAAAAATCGGAATCCTTGCAACCAAAATCTTCAAGGCGTCGCCTTAAGTACATACCTAACTTACGAATACATACATCGCTAAAACCGGTTAGGTAGTCGTTATAATCGAAGTTGTTATATCTGAATTCTACTGTAGAATAACTTTAAAATAACAAAATCACATAGAAGAATCATCTGTGTAACATTATGTACCTACATATGTACCTACCTATCACTAATATTCTCCAATTAAAATGGCAGGGATAGATAGAGGGACAAGACGAAACTAAAACGGTTCCTTGTTCTAAAAATTATGATTCCTACAAATGCACCTAGGTATAATTATTAACATAAAGGAACAATGCTTTACTTACTTATTAGAGTTCCATCAAATAACAAGGTTTCACTGAAAAATCTTTAGTTTGAATTTAATTTTGGATGTAAATAAGCCACTACATTTCATTATAAGGCTCTTAGGTACCTACTATTGGAATTAAGGGAATTTACCTCCGTAGAAATACTACAAAAGAACTTGTAGATACTTAATTGCAATTTCAATTAAAGAAACAATGCCCCTATACCGGTTCTATTATTCTCATACGAGAGTCTAGGCAGACCATTTTATTTACCCAAGTGCTCTCAAACAGTAAAATTAAACTATTATTTCTATCCAAATCATTCATAGAATATTAGGCAATTACTACCTAAAATTAAGGGCTAGAATAGCGTGCACTTTGAAATATATTGAGCGAACTTTACTGTAACACTAGAAATACATTCCAAATGGGCAGCGAGCGTACGCGAACCCTACGTTTAGATTGCTTCGCAAACCGAGAAATTTGAATAAGAAAACACTTCAATAGCTAATATAATTATGTTTGTTATATTCGGCCCCTTGTTTTGATGGTATTTTATATCTACTTTGCCTAAAAGGGTGCTGAGAAAATGGAGTAGCAACCATTTAGCGTTGAGATACTTACAGTATTGCGCACCTGTGACGTCAGTCGCGTATTTGCGCCGTTTATGTAATGAACAAGACTTTCAAAATAATATATACTAACGATCCGCCCCGGCTTCGCACGATAGTTCAGCCATTTTGTACAGATTAACAAAGCTTCCTCGTTTATCGCTCTTTTTATTAGTGAAAACCGTATCAAAATCCGTAAGAAGTAAGCGGAGAAACAGACAGAGGCAGATAGCGACTTTGTTTTATACTCTTATCTTCTTCTTCTTTCATAGGTAATAGCTAAGAAAGGATTTTTGAAAATTCCATCCCTAAGGGGG
Organism: Tetheella fluctuosa; assembly: GCA_951216915.1. Classification (NCBI taxonomy): domain Eukaryota; kingdom Metazoa; phylum Arthropoda; class Insecta; order Lepidoptera; family Drepanidae; genus Tetheella; species Tetheella fluctuosa. The sequence goes on along the minus strand of OX578215.1, from coordinate 14,220,190 downwards.
TAAAATATGGGTTCGCAGGTGAAACTGCGGGGCGGAAAGCTAGTTCAGACATAAATACGTGTTTATTTGTGTACAGGTTAGGTATAACCCCGATGAGTTCTGTGTGGATCGGCGCGTGGTGGGTGGGGTTCATCCTGTCGGCGCTACTGTGTCTCATCATAGCAGTACCACTCATGGCCTTTCCTCAGGAGTTGCCAGGTATGAATCACTCCTCTTCCTATTGCATTTTAGAGTAGGGTAACTGAATTACTATCCCTGACGGCCATCTCCAATTTGGAGATGCAGGATGAAGCAACATTTATTTAAGACTCTTGAAAACAACCTTCCAGCAATGGATGGTTGCTGATGATGATGCTATTTTTATCTGCCTAGATACTGACTCCCCAAAGCGATATTCCATACTTTTGTACAGTTCCAAATCATTGACAATACTGAGAAAACTATTACGTCATCACACTTTTTAATGTCACCAGGCGCAGCAGAAATTCGCGCTTCTAAAGTGTCGGAAGCACACGAAGGTGCAGCATCCAAGTCAGCGGCTTTCAGCGCATTCCATGAGCTGCCTCAAGCGGCTGCAGCGCTGCTCCGCAACCCGACCTTCCTGTTCCTGAACCTAGCTGGTGCTAGCGAGGGCATGCTCATCTCAGGTTTTGCCGCATTCCTACCGAAGTTGATTGAGAATCAGTTCGCTGTTAATGCATCGCAGGCTGCTCTGCTTTTGGGTAAGTGCTAATTTGTTCACCTTGCTTAGATTTCCCCAATGGTTTAACAATTATTACCAACCTACTTCAATAACAAAGTTTTAATTACTTGCAAAAATAAGTTCCATACGGTGTAGGTCACTCAGTACCATAAACTTGAAGCAATGGTCTAAAGTTGTGGAGACATGGAAGATTCAACAGACCGACCAGACTGACAAAATAGTAGAATATATCGATATATATTCTGGTACGCCCACGACGATTCGTGGGCGTAGAGAATCTAGAGTATCAAGGAGTTTTTATAGATACCGCGATACAATCTTATTAGCCCAATATTCGTCCACAGGAGTGATAACAGTCCCAGCTGGCGGTGGAGGCACGTTCCTGGGCGGCTGGCTGGTGAAGCGATGGCGGCTCGCCTGCGCAGGCATCATCAAACTATGCGTGGGAGCAACCCTCATAGCTGCAGCCTTCACCTTCTGCTTCGTGTTAACTTGTGATGATTATCCCTTCGCTGGTGTTACTGTGAAGTATAACAGCCCTGCTGTTCCGGGGTGAGTTAGGCTCTATACTTTTTGTAAATTATAGTAGTAAATTATTTCACCAATACCTAAATTTTGTTAGATACTGCACTTAGTGGTAGATTTATTCATGAGATGCATTTATTCAGTTAGTGATAGGTATCTATTTTAATTTAGGTGACAGGTCTTTTTTTGCTATAGTACTAAGAGAATTTAAAGACGGGTGAAAATATTACTGCGTTGGGTAGGTATATGATACGAGTTTCATAATGTAGTTGAGATGTAAAGTCTTCGTATAGAAGATATACCTAAAATACAACACTGCATCTTAGTTAAGTCAGTAAAGCAGAGAAAGTAGTATATACTACACAATCAACACAGCATCTAGATCTGGCACATCAGCGTTTCCATCCTAATCGAGACTATGTTATTGTTGTATATTTTCGGTATCAACGTGATAATATGAGAATATGGAATCTTACTGTAAATTTTTCCCAATAGAGGTGCCACTACGATCGGTTAGAATGACAAGACGAAAGACGATTTATGTGTCGAGCCGTATTTCTGTGGCGCCATCTACGATTACGATTACTTTGCGTATTGTCGAAGTATCTGGGGCGGATTTGTAATAGTCAGGTATGACACAGCGGTGACAGCCTGTCGGCGGCGTGCAACGCGGGGTGCTCGTGCGTGGAGGCGGCGTACGCGCCGGTGTGCGGCGCCGACGGCGTGGTCTACTACTCGCCGTGCCACGCGGGCTGCGGCGCGCGCACCGTGGCCGGCGCCGCGCAGCTGTTCCACGCCTGCGCCTGTCTGGTCGGCGCCGGGGGGAACCGCACGCTGCCCACCTACACCCTCGAAGGTCAGTTCATCTAATTTACTGTCACGGCGGTAGTAGGTACCTACCACCCTCGAGTTGGAAATCTCTCGTTCAATATTTGCTGATGTGTTTCAGCAGATGCAATTAAAGGTCAGTTTCTTCTAGGCGCCTTATATGCCCCGAGTAATTTTATACCTAAGTTTGGGCTCTGTAGCTAAATAAGAATGAATTCGCAATCAACGAGCTAGAATACCGATCTGAATTCACTATTTTCTCCCTAAATCAGGCTATTAATTTGACAATGGCATTCTGATATTTAAGACTAGCTACGATTCTCTATTTACCCCAATTCTATATTTAGAATAGGGTTGAATTTTGAAAAGCCCTTTCTCAGTGGATGCCTATGTATATATCCTTACCATATATTTTTTGAATTTCATATTATGGTACCTGTGTGCAATAATTCACCTGATTCAAGATACATTACATTAAATTTTCAGATACTAACACGTCAATCTCTTATGAAGCAATAAACAGTACGTGTAACACCGACTGTCCTTACCTGTGGCTCTTCGTGTGTCTCTCCTTCGGTGTGCTACTGTTCACATTCCTTGCCACGATGCCAGCACTCTCTGCTACGCTAAGGTTACTGTTATTTTTAAACAGCAATGAATTCAAAGTATAATATCCATTGGCGCCCAACTTGAATGGTCCCATGTTGGGCGCCAATATACCATATATTGATTGTGATGTCAATATTTTTGCTGGCTCTAATTCTTTTTCTGATATGAAAAACAATATCATATAAAGCCAAATCAATGTAATAATTAACAGATGCGTTCGCGAAGATCAGCGCTCATTCGCGCTAGGCATCCAATGGATCAAAGTTCGACTCCTGGGCACGATCCCGGCGCCGCTGCTGTTCGGTTTCCTCATCGACCTGTCCTGCTCGCTGTGGTCTTCGTCCTGCGGCAACACAGGCGCCTGCTTACAGTACGATAACGTACATATGAGCAGGTGAGATTTCATTGTTTTCAATGTTTAACTATAAACTTTATACAATGCTTAAAACCCAACATATTATCATTTTCATTAAAAGGGTTCAGTATGTGATCAAATATTATATTGATTAGCGAGTAGTGTCCCAGATTTGATTTTGCCGTTTTTTATTACTAAAACAGTTTATACATATTTACAGCGTCTATGAAATTTCCAATATTTCACGTATTTATTATCTGTTGCAGGTACATGCTCGCCCTAGCGTTAGTAGGTAAGCTCTGTTCCCTTTTATTCTTCTTCCTCGCTTGGTGGTTCTACCGTCCTCCCGGCGGGAAGAGTGGCAACGCCGTCGTCCCATCCGTTGATCTTGTGGTCAGCGCCGAGAAGAAGAACGGCAACGTCGCCAACGGCACGGGGGAACGACCCAGCAACGGTTACTGCAACGCTGCCTTGGAGTGTAGTGATCATTTGTAGATGGACTTGTGTATTCAGTTCGATTGTTGTATTATGAACTATATATCACATAGTTAAAGCGTAAATTAATTTAGCAACCGACTTGAAAATAAGGCTCTTACGAGATAGCAGCAATTTAGCTATTTGTTGGAGTTGCATTATTGGCTTCATTTTTTAATGAACCTTCGATATTATTTATTTGATACATGTTATGAATGTTTATTGGTTTAAAATAAAGCATTAGTGTATTTATTTATATAATTCCAAATCATAAGTTCTGTTGTAAAATATCTGTGATGTAGTATCTAGTATAGAGTATTTGTACTGTCAATAAAACTGCCGCTAGTTGGATGAGCGATCCGTCAAATAAATAATAAAATCTTGATACTTTATTATTATTATTGACATTTTGTAGGTACTTTTGAGGCGGATTCACTAAAAGTATCAATAAGTTTGTGAGTATATAGAGAGTACAATTTTTGTGGAAATTTTAAATTAAGAACTTTTTAATCGTTTTTGACTTTGCATCACACTTAGAATAAGGTTAAGATACACTGTTGTATATAGTTCTAACTTATTTGTTGAGTTTTATCGCAAGATATACCTAGTTGTTAAAATTGTGTATTTTGGTTGAAGACTGATTGTTTACTAGTAGTATTTATTTTTAAATAAAATAATTCTATTCTGAAGATTTTTAAAGCATACTAACAGTCCTAGTATATTTAATACAACATCACTAGAAGATATCATCGATTTTATGTTTATTTTAATCTATAGTGTATATTTTATTTAAGACTGTTAGTTTTTTTTCTTCGTTTATTATTTTGCTGTCCTACTTTCTCCTCTTAGAAAGTAAATCTTCCTATGACATGTGCAGTCTAACATAAGGCAGATAGACAGTTGAAACTGTGAACGCGTCGAAAAAAATGGCGTCCAATTTTTGCCGCCTAAATTACGCACACTAGGACAAGCAGTATTAAGAAGAGCGAGCGTAAGATATTGCTGTCACGCACACCAGCATAACATTTTTGGCCTATTTGTTTTAGTTTATTAGTAGAGCGTCTGTCCATCTAGACATATAGATAATAAACAGTCATGATTATTAAACATACAATCAATTAACTAAAATAAGTTCAGTTGATAATAAAATGTGAATATATTTGAAGGTGAATGTTATGGTAGGGTAATTTATTTATATTTATTATTTAAGGTTGTAATAACATCACTATTATAATGTAAATACCTTTTTTTTTAACTACTGAAAAGCATAAAAACGTCTTACAGTATTTTTAATGAGGCTTTATCCAAACAGACTTTGATTCCTGCTCAAATTGTTACTTACAGACTAGAAATACCTCATAAAATAATAAGTTTCAATTTGGTCCTTTTTATTGAGAAACGTTTATAAACGTTTTAAGGCTATAAGAGGCGCTGCACAACGAAAGCAATGTTCATACTAATTTAGACACTTTCGTTAACAACCGGCAACTAGCAGTGTAGGATATTTACATACAATTAATGTATGTAGTCTACCAATCTATACTGGGTTATTTTAATTTTAAAATCACCCTGTATGTAGACATAAGCACTGTTTTTTCTAGTTGATCCAAGAAATACATAAAAAGAGTTTGTTGTAAGTTATAAGACACTTGTTGTGGGCAGTTGCTTTCGTTGGCCAGAGTGTAATTGCGTAATAAGTAATCTTACGTACAATAAATAAATGACATTTTCCAATGTATCTAGTAGTTTATACACGTTTTTGTAATGTAGATGGTTTGTATAAAAATTATACCTAGTTTTAAAGTAAGGTGATCCAATTTTGAAATTGTACAATTTTACACGGATTGAATGAAATAAAAATATTACAAATAAATGACAACTTTTTTCTATCACTGTGATTGGTGACCAACCGGCTCGCTAACACGTATATCTTACAGGCTTATTAATTATTCCTGAAAATGTCACAGTATTTGACATATAGGTATTACATCTATTTTAAGCATAATAATGAAACACATATTTTATAATAGGAATGATGACTAAGAAAATCTAATTAGTCCGTCAGTTGCATTACCAAAAAATATTGGACACGTATTTTGTTCGCGCCGGTATTCGGCGCTTTTTTCATTCTGTTATTTTTTTATAATGTAGGTACTTTTATATAGTTTATTAAATTCATTCGCTGCACGACTGCGAGTTTTTAGTACTGGACCACCGTCGATTGCGTCCAGTCGCGTGTGCCTCTGTTCTCTCAAGGAGTATTCCACGCCACCGCTTTTCTGGAGCCAGTGCATCGCCTGCACGGCTTCGTCCACTTATATTGAAGGACCGCAGAAGATCGAGCCCTCGTACGAAGGAAGAACGCGCCAGGTCGGTTCCAAATTGGAGGTGAGTGGTTGTGCAGTTCTTCTTGGTTTTAGGGTACGTCCTATATCCCGATAATTAAAGTATATGTCCTATGGAGATACAAGTTGACCGAAACTAATCGATCGCGTTAACATATTTTTTCTTTAGTTCCGAATACAAAAAATGACGACGATATAGTGCGTTGAAATTTCGCGTGACGTCACGGTATTGTACAATTTTTACACACAAGTGACGTCACAAATCCCCACTCCTGAACTTTGGTGCAACTTAACTTTGTATTTTTTTATTGATTTGATAAACGTTAAAATACGTGTCTAATATTTATTGATAATCTAACTGATGGACTAATTAAATTCTTTTCATCCCTATTTGAGCTTACACTACATGTGGTTTTCAATCGTTTTAAAATAACAATACACACAACAATCCATTCCTATATGCTTCATTCGTAAATCATAAAATTACTTCCATAAGTGCTTAAAATTTATGTAATAAATTAAAACGCAAAAAGGAGTGACTATTCTGTCTCACACGTGAAACTCGGTAATCAGGAGTACTGAATGTATTCGGGAGGTACGTTATCAAGTAAAAATCTAAGTATAAAAATATTAGATAGTATATTCAAAAATTAAAAACTATTCACAACTTAACAAAATGCATTTAATATTTCCTTATGTATATAAAATAATATGTACTTACAATAATTACATAGAAACATAGCTAACAATGTTCAAAAGAATTTAACGCCTTGACTGTCGTCAAATTGCATTAGCTCGCACTTGCCTTTTGCCTCTAGTGACTTTAATGCCTTCGTTAGAATATTCATATCTAGTCCGTGGAATTCTGGAAAGTGAGAGAAGAAATTAAACTTGTGTTTAAAACTAGGCATTAATTGGATGTCATTTTTAAAGTAATTTGATTCATATGGGGTCCAATTCTTGCACTTTTGACAATAATGTTAGACATTTGGTGTAAATCGTAACTACTACTATTCACATCATTTTTCTTCATATAAAACCACAAAAACATGAGAATTGGGACCCTGAAGTTCATAACATTATTTCCTTGTTCTTCATAAAGACATGCATGATATAGATGGTAACTTATTAAAAAAAAAAAATACAAAAAATCATACAAACCTTCTTCAATAGTATTTTCACCTTCCCTCAGTTCAAACAGTGTGCACACAGCATTATTAAGACCATTATTACTGGCCCAACTGTAGACCATATTGCCCCACTCGTCCAAGGAATGCCAGTAAACTTCCCAGACATTCCTGCTTTTGTCTATAGGCGCCGCTCTTCCAGTTTTAGCCATATTCTCTAGAACTGTCAGAACTGCCTCTTGTGACAACTTTCTGTTAATTGAGGCATTGTTAAATAAGGGGCTGTTGGATGACTCTCTAATGTCTATGGTGGATTGTTTTGTTACTTTTGAGTATTCCCCGATTAATTGTTGCCATGCTTCTAATTGTTTCGCTCTAGTTTCTGTGTGTGGTTGAATTCTGTAATTAAATGAAATTCTTTATTAAGTAATTTTTTATTGGGAAATACATATAAGGGTAGCAAAGTATAATTTTTTTTTTCACTTTTTAGTGAAGTATTATATTTTCACACAAATTAACTTTATTTGCCAATCTTCCATTGATACTTACTAAAATCTAATCCATTAATGTAGATTCAAAGCATTTTCTATAGATTTCAATCATTTTTCTCTCAGTTTCTTTTCTCTTTACCAAACTTTTAGCCGATTTTGGCTCTAAATCAGTCGCAGCTATTTTGTATGATATCTTTTGATCTCCAACTTGGATGTATGGGAATCCTTCACAGGAGTTAGGTGAAAAACTTATCATTATTGAACAATCTTTAGCCACAGCTGATATCAAAGCCAAGTGCTGTGGATTTAAGGCCTTTAAAAATATTTGTCTATCATTTTCAAGGCTTAAATTCAGCTTTAGAGACTTAATCTGTTCTAATATTACTGATACATACTCTGTGTCTTTAATTATAAGGTCTGTGGTATCAAAATTGACAGCATCGGATATTTTTTGTAGCTGTAGAAGCCGATAAAGAAATGTTTTTTTATGCAAATTACAATTTTCATTACATTTTCCTCTAGTACGGTCTAATATACCATTACCTTCAACTGGAATATTCATTTTATTGTTATCACAAATCAAAACATTTATAATGAAGTCAAAAAACAAATTGGAGTTCATAAAGCACTTCATATTGTTAATTATTTCAACAAATGCATTTCTATGTGATTTCTCGTGATATATCAGACATCCATCCTTGAATAATTTGAAGTTATTCTGTGGATTGTTAACTAGATTCAATAGAGCATGTTTCATTCTTTCTTTTTCACCTGAGAATAAGTCTAAAGGGCAGTAATGGCTTACTTTGTCGATTTCTTCAGATTGCAGCTTCAAATATTGTTTTAGACAAAAATAGCACTTGGAACAATTGCCTAAGCTTGATGATATAAAACCTTCTTTAGGTTTGATTTCTATACAATAGTTTGTCGTGCATTTAGGACTTAATATTGTTAGATTAGGGGCTTTTACTGCATATGGACTTAGACAAGACTTAAATCTCCTTTTTTCTGGACGTAATTCATGCAAATCTTTGCTTATCTGATCCATTTTTTCCTTAGAAATGTTAACGACTTCATTCTGTCCATTTTTATTGTCAATAATAAGAGGTAACATGACTGAATTAACAAAATTCACAGACTGCTCAACATGATATAAATCCTTCGATTTCCCATCTTCTTTGATGAGACGAAGTGCGTAATCGGTGCCCATTATCTGAATAACGATGTGGGCGTTCCCTTCGTTGATGTATTTCCAAGATTTACCCAATGAATTCATTAAAAAGCTGGTTATCTTAAAGTTTGGTAACAGGAAAATGTTTACTTACGTAAAAAAGGGAGGGAAGTTATACTGCCAAGGCCACGAGATCTCTGCCATAGTTTTATACAATTAATCCAACTAACAATGTCAGTAATTGAGCGTTTTATATTTAATTTGTTTCGTTAGTATAACTTTAATTCAGCAGCTGATGATTTTTTTTTACACAATTTGACAGCTTGCTTAGTCAAACAAGCAAGATCTAGGTGGTCTAGGTGCTCGATATATATCGATATGTGATAAAATATCGATACATTTATTTGATATGTCGAATCAATTCGATATTATCGAATCATTGAAGTCGATATATAATATCTATATATTTTATCCGATATATGAAATATTGTACGAAATCAGTATATTTAGGAAAATCGACATTAATTCGTTTACATATTTATTCATTTTAAACTTAATCTAAACTTTTACTTCAACTACACCTATCGTTAATAAAAACTTTACTACAAAAAATTACCAACCTATCTAGTTTGTTATCCAAGTTCGCCAACCCGATGGATACACGAAATACTCTCAAGATGGCAGCACTGTACTTGTATCATCCAGCTTGAACCATGAACAAGTTGCACATCTATTTAATTATTATATATGGTGGGAGTTGCAGATCTATTTTGATTATTGTATTATCTATAGTGGATTGATAGAAATAAGATGGCTGCCTGTGCGTGCGATCTTTGGTGAAGGAAGTTGTCTGTGTTTATTTGAAATATTTTACTTGTGAGTAAGTAAAATATTTCATATATATCAACTTCAATAAGTGATAATAAATCTTATATATAATACATGAAGTAAAAGTGAAATTCAATCGCTGTGTCAAAGTTTATCGTAAGTTTTCCTAAAATACGACATATTGAAAATATCGATGTTTTAAACTGATATATAGTTAAACATCGATTCAATATTTCGATATATATTATATCGGAAAAAATATCGATATTTTTGTATATGGACATCACTAGCAAAATCAGTAAAATAGCACATACTTAGTAGAGATGCTGTCTAATAGTCAATTAGTCAATCACAGTTAAGTCAGTGTCGCAAGGTTGAATGAACGAATATAGATAATAAATCTATTAATTAGAATTGATGTAAAATCCGTATGACGCACGGAATAGTTTTACAATTTACATCCCTAACAATAACAATTTTGATAGTAGAGTTCGAGCAAATTCAAATTCAAAAATCATTTATTCAGTTTAGGCCCTAATAAGGCACTTATGAACGTTACAAATGATTCTACCAAACAAGTCCCGTGGAACTATGGGGTGCTTGGTTAGTTATTGAATACACTACCCATAAAATTTATTTTGAGTTCAGAAGGGTTTCAAATGAATAGTAACACTGGATTGTAACTGATAATGTTTAAATGGTAAACGAACAACAGAAATATATTTACGAACACTTTCAACAATTTCATAATTCAAATATGCTTATTTTAGTTTATACAAATAAAATGAATGAATTAATGTTTTAGTTTGTATAATAAAACTAGATGAAAAATTGGGAGACACATATTTTTTATTTTAATTTTTAAACTTACTTTTGAGCATTAAATCACTGTTTGAAAAATGACACATTCTAAAAGAGCGTAAGTACAAAGTCAGACCTTTGCCATCTAATATAAAAAAAAATTACACTAATCTGTGGCAATATGAGGTCATTGGTCGTCATAATATCCATAGTGATGTTGCTGTATGATTTTTTAGATGATATCGATCATTGAAATCTTATTTTTATATACAAAGAAAACTAGCTATTGCCCGCAACTTAATTTGTGTAGACACAAGGCAAATGATTAGCATTAAATATTTCAATTACATTCTTTCAATACGTCAATGTGCTAGTTGGGCTTCGCTTTATTTATTAGTTGATTGAACATTTTTTGCGTCTCTTTCATGGCTAAAACGCGCCGGGGGTTCCCGGCCGTTTTGAATATTAGTAAATAACATATTAGTTTATCTCTGTAGATTATAGGTTATGGTCACGTCAACCAAATATTTAAGTACATTTATTTCTTTCGCGCGCTAATAAAACTATTAGATTGGATAAAAATTTTATCAGTTATAAAGTAGGCAATATCACTGGCAGAAGCTGGCTACATAAATATCGGATAAGATTTATATTTTATCGCCAGGGGAGAATTTAAGCGATTTAGCGATATTTTTAATCATAACAAATAGTGTGCAACTCCCTAAAATGGAAACAGATGATGACAGACCACAGACTAAAATATATATTTTCATTTGTCATTTTTTTTATACATATTAGACTAAGGTAATAGTATCATAACGCCTGACATTGTCGATTTGGACTATATTTCAGTTTTTGCTTATTAACTCAAAAAAACTGGTCTAAAAATTTTGAAAAAAAACGTATTAGCTTAGGACACTGAAATCTGGAAATGGTATTCTAATTTTAGTTTTATAAAAATGAAATGTTGTCCATTAGGTTTTGTTTATTAACATCGGAAGGAAGCGCAAGCATGTCATATCTGCGTAGTGCATTGACTCTAACATAGTGGTTATATACTCTTTTTTGGACTAGACTAGCTAGTGTGAAGCACGGCGCGAGTGGCTCTGCTTGCGGCGCGGTAGAGCCACTGCGCATGCGTTGCGCACATGCATGTTGCGTCGACCGACCCGAGGCACAAAGGAGTACTTAAGTTTAAATTCTTATTTTTATTCAATAACAAAAAATCAATAATTTTTAGTTTATAGTATTTTTACTTGATATTTATTAATGTGTTTTAAGTTGTTTCAGGTGCGGCTGCCACAGAACTAATAAAAATCAGTGTTATTTATTTTACGATAGTGGTGGACCTTCCGTACTTCTTTGTTGACGCAAACTCTACGTCGTCAGTGATTTGTGGCCTCTCAATCGCATACCGATAGACTATCAATTTTTATCTTTCAAACACATTTTTTTTAACTATTGTTAATATTCTCTTTTTTACTATTCGGTTCCCGGTGACGAAGCCCGGCTTTACTTTTAGGCGCACTCTGTGCCCACTGTCATAGCGTGGTTGTCATTACTTGTCATTTGTCATATTTGAAATGTCAAAATTTAGAGTTGACTTACAGTCGTGTGTGTATTTTGTATTTTTCTCGAAAATTTACGAAATTCCTATAATCTCCGTTGTTGCTATGTTATAGCTGTCATCGTACTTTTCTACTCGAATAGTAAAATAATCATTACAATGATCACATTAAATAGGAAGTTGAAAAAAGAACATATTGAACCTACAAATGGTATAAGCAGTGAGTCAAGCAAAAGAATATCTGTTAGAGACAAATTACTAATAAAAGAGGTACAGGAGATGAATGAGAACCTCCCAGCGACGTGTAGAGTGCATTTTAACGATCCTAATATGTTGAATGAGTTCATATTGACTGTATTACCAGATGAGGGCTACTGGCAGGGTGGCAAGTTTAAATTCAGTGTATTTGTCACTGAAGAATATAATATGGCAGTAAGTTGATCATTCAAAAGTTTCATTGATAAGAACAGCTGTTTTATGTATTAAATTCAGTACCCAATTAGCAAGATATCTTGAAGCCATTCTTCAAGATCACATTGTTTGTTAATCAAATCTATTTTATCATGGAATATTGTGCCATTCTGTCTCCAAAGATAGATCAGTCTTTTGGCATACAACTGTATCACTAAAGAATTGTTTTTGTAGAGTATGTTCATTATTTTCAGCCACCTAGAGTGAAATGTATAACAAAGCTATGGCATCCGAACATAAATGTTGATGGAGATATATGTTTATCACTCCTGCGCCAGACATCTGTTGATGAACACGGCTGGGCACCTACTCGGAGACTGAAAGATGTTGTTTGGGGCCTCAATTCACTTTTTACTGTGAGTATTTTGGATACCTGTTTATTGTGGTAAATAAGTTTGTGTTAAATATTTGTTGTGATAAAAAGTAGTGATCAGTGATCTCCCAGTCCACTTGGAAATAGTTAACTCTAGCAGTAATTGCCCTAATGTGGGTAAATAACAAAAGCATTGACTAGTCTGACTGCAAGTTCTGTGCTGCATCTTATGGTATACAATTTTAGAATTAAGTTATAATTAGAGTGTATAATTTGCATTTTTCAGGATCTCCTAAATTTTGAAGACCCACTAAATATTGAAGCAGCTGAGATGTACAACCTAAACAAGATAGAATTCCAAACTAAAGTGCAGGAATACATTGCCAAGTGTAAAAGATGAAACCGGCTAAAATTTCACTAAAAACTAAGTCATTTTAAATTAGTAACTAATAGAAGTTTATACATTACACAATTTTTAGCATAATATAATGATTTTTAGGTGGACTAGGGAACTGATTGCAACACTAGGGATGGGACTATGGTCTCTTTAATAATCTCAATATTTATCATGTTGTTTTTAGAAACTGCTGTTCTAATAAAACTAATATAACCTGTAACTACCTCAGATGAAATATCTACATAATGATCCAAGATAGAATATGCAGTTCTCCGTTTATATTACTAATATTTCCCTAAGCTATTGCCCAAATGCAACAATAAAGTTGCATGGGACATAGTTATCATTTCTGTTCTGTCAATTCTTATTTGCTTGGTTTTTTTTTTTTTGTAAGATGTGACTCAGTTCTCATCCTGTGCAATCCCTTCACTAGTCCAGTCATGTTGTTAGACTGTTTAGTATGGCAAAAATTTCGTTGCTTTATCTTTTTGTAATGTATTTGGTTGTGATTTTAATCAACACACTGTAACCATATCTTATTTATTTAAATGCAAATGTTTTAAATATGAATTGAAAAATAGATTGTAATGGCAATAAAGCCTAAATCCTAATGTTTAATACTAAATGGTCTTCCCATCATCATAGATTATACCTTATGAATATTCTTCAATGTGATAATTATTTCATTTTATAATAATTACTGGTGTAGTTTTTCATGTTGATCATTCCATATTCATATTTGTTCCTGCTTCTTTTTTATATGTCAGTAAGTTTACAAACTGACAGATTGCAATTCAAGGGGGGATTGCTGAACTTGTAGTTTGTTTTACGTCTTTTGGAGACATATGGCACCATACTTATATACAACATTATCTTTACACCTCTCACTAAATCTTTGTCTATCGGTAGAGTACTTGTATCTCGAGAGTAATAATAGATTTAATACCAAGGAAACACCCTAAGAAGGTTATATATGGATCCATGCACTGTGACTAGAGGTAGCTGTATAGTGATTGTTTAAGTGCTACATACAGAGCCGGAGGCACAAGCATACGATAATAGCGCAGTGGCAGTAATGTTGGATGCTGTGATGATATACGTGGGTTGATAAACTACAAGAGTTTGATCTTTCGATGAAGGAAAACATTGTTATGAAACCATAGCATTCAAGTAGAAAATATGTCGCCAAATATCTACTGGTGCGTTCTTGTAGTGCACTAGAGAGCCAGTTCCTTCAAGGCTTCCTTTGTGTGTTTGCCACCTTCGGCCACATCATCACTTACCATAGTGAGATTGTGGTCAAACACAAGCTAATAACGCGCATAAAACACCCATCATCTCACCCTGTATTATATCGGGATAGGCAGAAATGACAATTTCTATTCTTTAATTGTGGTCCGGTATTATGCCCAACCTAATCAGAGGTAAAATTTATTTAGAAGCAATATTTCTAGGCTGTTATAGAAAGACAGACGGGCCAGTTGGGGTGGTGGTTAGATACCCCTTAATAAATATCCAGAATACAAGTCGTGGGTTCGAATGGCGAGCTTCTGAGTGTGGGTGTCTAAATATCTATATAATATAGAGTAAGTAGTATATGTATTATATCAGTTATCTGGTTTCCATAGTTTGAGATTAGGTGGCCTTTAGATATTTGCCGAAGCTTTGGCCGAAGCTGAAGGGTTCTGGCAAGCGCCGAAATTGGACGAACTGTTACGAATGAGCGAGAGGACACTAAGAGAGGACTTCCGGCGCCATCGCCAATCATATTTTTTAAATTCAATAGTTTTAAAATCATTTATATAAATAAATTTTAGCTAATCTTGAACTGAATTTCTTAAGGTTTTTCGGCTTCGGGCCAGTTCGGTCGGACACAATTAGATATTGATATTTTTTTGTGTGAATTAATTGTTCGCAAAAAAAAAATCAAAAGCTATGCTTAGTAACCATAGATTTATAACTAAGGCGAGATCAAAAATATATCAATGTGCGAGTAATGTATAATTTTATGAGTTTTCTTTCTAACACGAGTTACACGGGCTACACTTGTAACCATAATTATCACGAAATTGCACATTAAAATCTCAGATCATGCAAAAAAGTTTTATGTCGACAGGTTCATACAAGGCCATAGTCTCGCCTACCTATCTCGCTCTAACATACGCGTCTTCTATGCTCTTTCTCTTTTCAAGACCAATCTAACGTATACTAAATCTATGCATATAAATATCTCATATAAAACACAAATGTGTAAATAAATTATTTCTTAATAGGATAATAGGTAGGTAATTAATTTCATTTCAAATACAGTGCATTAGTGCCGGTTGGCGTGGTTGATAAGATACCCTATCTATCACGCCGCAGGTCGTGGGTTCGATTCCCACTCAGGACAAACATTTGTGTGCATGAACATGTCTGTTTGTCCTGTGTTTGGGTGTAATTATCTATATATGTATGTATTTACAAAAACAGTATATGTAGTATATCAGTTATCTGGCTTCCATAGTACAAGCTCTGCTTAGTTTGGGGTCAGATGACCGTGTGTGAGGAATAGTGTCCCAGAATATTTATTTATTTATATTGATCAAATATTATGAAATCAGCCTGCGATCTTTCTTTGATCTATTATGGATCGTATTACTTTTGTATAAAGTTGCTTTTGAAATTTTGAGTTGTTGCTTGCAAGCTGGTAAGTTGGTTTCCTTATAAATTGATTTCACTTTTTTTTTAAATCAAAAACTAAATGACGATATTGTTTGAGATCTTTTATACCTTGCCATTCATTCATATTGAAAACAGTATAGTTCATCTGTTTTGTAAATCGTAATAGTCTAAAGTAATTTTGTACCATTTTATGTATCATTACATCATATCAAAATGTAAATGAAATAAAAATGCAAGTATATCAAGTCAATGCTCTTTATTAAGTCTATTAATACTGGAGCATCGAATTTTACCAATTAGTATGTATAAATAGTAAAAATTTGTATAAATAAATAAATATCTTAACAATAACAAAACCTTCGTAACATTTCCTTTTATGACTAGAAATTCGTTTTGATGGCAATTTTATAACTATATGATTTCTGATGAATGATATATGGTTTGGTCGACACTTGGAATTTATAAATTATAAAGCATATACGTACTCACACGCACATGCGTGTGCGCACGTCGACGAGTGCGTAAAAAACGTAAAAAAGCTAATTACAATACAAAACAACTAATAAAATTCTATGTAAAATACCTTTTTTAAATGCAATTTTATGCTTTTTATTAAAATTACTAATGAATATTAAACCCTACCCCTCACTCAATAAGGTGTAAATTCCAAGTGTCCGTAGTTAAAGCAAGGTCAATGCGTGAAGTTGATCAGCTCGTCCTGGATGCTGTTGGACCGGGTGAGGTGTCTTGTGGAGATGGTGCCGAAGGCTGTCGCTACTGTGTCCGCCTGCGACGCTTCCTGGGACTTGCGCTCGTGGTATTCGTCGGAGAATTCCTGTGTGAGAAATAAGATTTTAGTTCGAGGAAAAATTGAGTTAAACCTTACTGCCAATTTCTCCCGCCACTATGTTATAACGTAAACAAATGACGCGATTGGTTACAAATACAAGACTTAACTAATGTCTCATAAATCGTGTCACGCCATTGGACACATTTCCGTAGTATTTCGGTGGCGCCATCTACGATGACTAGGAATAATAATTATTCAGAAGTTTTTCTACTTCTCCATCATATCATCCCTTTACAGTGCGAAGATAAGATAATATTTTATCTTAAGATATATGAGACAGTGCTATCCAGTGAAAGAGAAGGAAAGTGAAGGTATATTGTTGCTTCTCTTTTCATTGTATAATGCTGTCTCATGATCTTAAGATAAAATATTATAGTACCTTCGCCGTGTGTGACGCCCTTTAGGATGCCCACAACTCTAAAATGGCCAGTGACCAGTCCTTGAAGTTATCGTAATCCCAACTAATATTATAAATGCGAATGTGAGCTTGTTTGTTTGTTTGTTACCTTTTCACGCTTAAACCGCTGAACCGATTGCGATGAAATTTGGTATGCAGATAACCTATGGTATGGAGAAGGACATAGGCTACTTTTTATACTGGGAAATCATAAGATCCCTGCGGATCGCGGGTGAAACCGCGGGGCGAAAGCTAGTTTGTATAATAAAAGTCTATTTACCTTCAGTCTATTGGCGTTGAAGACGGCTCTCTCGCGCTTCTTGTTGATGAAGTCTGTCTGCATGAGCCAGCGGTGCTCGTGGCACTCCTCGGCCGTCGGCCTCTTGAGAGGCACCTTCTTGAACAGGAACATAAGGAACCTGGTGGCTTCCTGCAAAATGTACGTGAGGTATTATTCCTTGATTTTCACGATGCTATACCAGTTGGGAAATACTCCACTATTATTCTTTTTTCTCTATTTCTATACTCACTTTCTACCTTACGAAGGTGAAATACTTCGTCATCTAATAAATAATATCACTCCCGTTTCCATTTCCTACCATACACTACTATTACCTACCATCCTTTACTGGTTCCTACCAATCTCTTGTATTTCCTACCAAATCCTATGAACTCCTACCCTCCGATACCTGCGCCCGTGCACATACCTGCGTGATCTCCTTGTAGAGGTGTTCGAAGCGGTATCTGACGAAGGCGATGTTCTGCTTGGTCTCCGCGTCGTCGGCTCCTCGGAAGGGAGACACTCCCGACAGCATGATGTACGTGAGCACGCCCAGGGACCAAATGTCTGTCTGTGGGTATGCTGGCTCGTCGCTTATTATTTCTGGGGCTGTTGGAAAAAAAGCATTTTGTTTTTTAACCAATTGGTAGCTAAAAAATATGCTCCAATAAACTTGAGAATAACTCCCAAGTTTTTTTTTTTTTTATACTACTAGGTGGCAAACAAGCTTACGGCCCACCTGATGGTAAGCGGTTACCGTAGCCTATAGACGCTCATAACACCACCAGCAAAGAAAATACAATAATATATTTTCCCTGCCAGGGGTATCACTCACGCGTTGCCAACCTTGAGACATGAAGTTGTTAAGTCTCCTGTGCCTGTAATTTCACCAGCTCCCATACCCTCCTAACCGAAACACAGTAATACAAGTGGTCACCAATAACTTTAAAATTGGATCAGTTCTGTCAATCAATAAAAAAAACTGGAAAGAAGTTTATCGCAACCAATTAATCTTCACAGAATGTATACACAAGAATGTATATACAATGTATATACAAGTGTCTTTATCTCACTCTTGCATACACCACAAAGAGCGAGAGAACATAGTGGAGTTGAGAAGTTAAAAATATGTAACAAATACTAATTACCTTTATATTCCAATTCGCCGACTTGCGGCACACTGGTTCCTAACTTGGTCACTTTATGCGCTGAGCCGAAGTCGATTAACTTGACCTGAATCGACCTGACGGACGCCATCACCACGTTGTCTGGCTGCAAGTCCAAATGGCAGTATCCCCTCCAATGCAGGTACTGAAGACCGTCCAGGATTTGTGTTACTATCGTAGATACCATCTGTTCTGTGTAATCATTACGACTGGACAGGTAAGTGAGGACATCAGCTCCTTGAAGCTTTTCTAGAATTAGGGCGGATACAGGTGAGCCGGGCGCTTGGTACGCACCGAGCAAATTCGATATCCTTTCATGTCGTAGCCGCCTCAAACATTCGAACTCCCTCTGGACTTGTACTTCTGTTTCGGGACGGTTTTCTAATATTTTTGCGACAACGACACTGTCTTTCGTCCTGTCGATACCTTTGACGACGATCGAGAACTTTCCGCGCCACAATTCTGAGACAAAGCTGTAGCGTTCGGTGAAGGAGTCTGAAGCTAGCCACTCGTCGGGGGCCTCCTCTGTTCCGTATTCTAAATGTGGTTTTTCTTCATCGATGGCGACCTCTTGGCCCGATTCCGTCATTTGCTGCAAATGCTTCATCGCTTTAGTGACTTCGATGCGAACGGCGCCAGCCTCTTTAGTCTTGATTAGATTAGTCGTGATACCCTTATCGCTCCATCCGATCCTGTTTCGAGACGACAGTCTGAATTGGTAGCTAGTATCGGGATTGAGGCCTCTCACGACGAAGAATTCATGGTCTATATTGTCGGCGACGGTCTGCCATTCGACACTGTCGCCCTTCTTGTACTGCAAGCCGTAGCAGACCACTGGCGAATTACCGTCGTATTTCGGTAGCTTCCACCTGAGTAGTACTTCAGTATCGGATACTTCGGTCGCCGTCGGACTATCGGGGGCATCGGGGACCGTCGCTTCGACAATTCTCGTTCGGGCGACGGTTTGGCCAACTTTGTTGCGAGCCACGACCTTATAGAATCCAACGTCGTGGGGCATCGCCGGGTCGAAGACGAGGGTCGATCGGCCTTCCCCGTCCTCCCGTATTTTGATGCGCTGGCCTTCGGCCAGGACCATGTCGTTTTTGAACCACTGCACCGCGGGGGTGGGGTCCCCGACGACGTAGCAGGAGAGCTCGGCCGGCTCGCCCTCCCGCACCGGCAGCAGCTGCGGCTTCTCCCTGAAGAAGGGCAGAGTGCCGTCGCGCTTGGCCTCCATGAAGGCCTGAGCCTCGGCGTACGAGTCGAGCCGGGTGCCGAGCTCGTGCCGCAGCCGGCGGACGGTGTAGCTCTCGGTGCCGTACTTGTTGATGCGCTCGCGACGCTCGTCGTCGATCTCCTCGTCCATTATGTCGGTGAAGCGACGACGCTCGCGGATTATTGGCGTCTGTAATCGTGAGGATATGTCATTGCTTTTTTATTGTGATGACGAAGTTTACGTGATAAGTTCCTTTAAGTGAATGCACTGATTTCTCTATAGCATCCACGTCAGTGAGGATATTTTTTAATGAATTTAAGAGAAATATTTATCTATTTTTCTGTTTAACAAGGGGTTCAAAATAACGTTTATAATGTTTTAATTATTTTCAAAATCACTACTCTCGGTGGGTATGCTGATAATTGCAGCGAGTTTATGGTACAACGCAGCTTATACCATGCATTAGGGCAATTACTGATGCTCAGAAAAAGTAACAGGAAAATACAAAGCCTATAGAAAGGAATTGGCTACTTGGGTGTTTTACAATAATAATATTATTTTGGGGCCCCATTCAGATAGCGACGAGTCACCGTCTGCCAGGATTATCAAGATGGCCGGCGTTCCGTTGTCTCAATCAATAGTCCAGCAAGTTCCCCCCATAGACCCAATATAGCTCCCTTATTTACTGTAATAATCTTTGCACTTAGCAGGTGCTGTCTTTACCCGTATCTTTTCAATAGTGCAAGCGGAGATAGTATCCGCTAGGTGTACATATCCCAACACATAAAGGGGCCTCTACGTGTTGGAGCTGTATCCCCACACACGTCTTCACTAAGTACCGGTCCTAACGCCATAACACCTAGAAGATACAATATGATGACTGACCCTAGGATCGTAGGTGTCGTGTACAGCGATGGAGTACCCGGGCGACCGGTGGCAGGCCACCTTCATGTACTCGCGCAGCCGCACGGGGAAGGCGGTGTCGCGGAGCTGCAGCAGGTATGTGTCCGGACCGTTCTGGTAACTGAAATAAGCCACTCTTTGGACAACACCAACGGGATAGGAGATTGAAATAAAGGACACTAGTTTTATCAATATTTCCAATTAGCTTTCTGATCCGCAATACCTTATTTTATTCCCTTAGGAGTTGATATCGAAAAATTTGGCCTTATTCCTTGTCTACATCATTAAGGAACTTTCCCTTTCAAAAAATCAGCTTTCTAAGTCTAAGGGTTTGGGCTGGGTGTTGATGAGTCAGTAACTGAGTGAGTCGGGACATTTTTTTATAGCTATACAGGTGACTTTTTAGTTACTGTAGTCACTGGCAATACTTGCAGGGATCAATATGAACAACTTTTATTATGAGAGTAACTGTGAAATCACGAAAAACTTATCATCTCTTCCATACAAAAGTTCAATACCTACTCGACCAAAATGTATAAAGCAACCGTTTTAATTTACGCGATCTTAGAGTTGGTCCCATAGCAAAAATTGTTCATGTTGTTGAGTGCTTCCACCCCTGCAAGTACTGCCAGTGTAAATTCAAAAATGTATAATGTATTTAAATAAAACGTATTAATTTATTTACGAATATTCGACTTATGGGAATGCGGGCTAAGTCCTAAACACGTAGCAATGCTACAGATGCTCGTAGACCGTAACTACGGCTCGTAGCATATGAACGCATCTACGAAACGTTCTACGAGTGTCGAAAGGAAGTTTCGTTCTAGATTTATAGTGGCCATAAAGGTGCGCGTACCAAAGGGTAAAAACGGGACCCTATTACTTAACTATAACTTCGCTGTCTGTCCGTCCGTCCGTCTGTCTGTCACCAGGCTCTATCTCAAGAACCGCGATAGCTAGATAGTTGAAATTTTCACAAATTATGTATTTCTGTTGCCGCTATAACAACAAATACTAAAAACAAAATAAACTAAATATTTAAGGGGGGCTCCCATACAACAAACGCGCTTTTATTTGGGTGCAACCTATATGGTAGTTCCCGTTGACCTAGAATCACGAAATTTGGCAAAAAGCAAGGTCTTACAGCACAAATAAAGGAAAAATTCAAAAAAAAAGAAAAGGTTGAAAATTAAAGGGTGTCCCCATACATACATAGATACGCCAATTAATAAAGACCTCTGAGTTGTATGGGCGCTCATACAATTTAGAGGTCTAGCTTAATTGGCAACAACCTCAAGGTAATAACTAAAATTGTGCATTTCCCGTCATGGATGAACGGTGGACGAAGTTTGTATGGAACCCTCGGTGCGCGAGTCCGACTCGCACTTGGCCGGTTATTACATAATTGGACAAGGGTAGTGGCCTTAACGTACCTTGGCGTAAGCCTTAAGTCTACCCGGCTCGGCACATTAGCATTAATCTCCATCATATAAATTATATTATTAACAACTTGAACAATATAACAGCTCTCTGATACATTCACAAGATGGATGGAACTTGGTAATGGTGAATTTTGAAAATAAAAATAATATATACATACTGGCTCTCAGACTTGGCGGAGACTTCCCAGTCGGGGTGGTCCCACTGCTGGAACTTGAGGTCCCACGGGGCGGGCTGGCGCTCGGGCAGGTCGCGGTCGCGGTCCGGGCTGCCTGCGACACCATGTAATACACTTTTATTAATATGCGGGACTAGGCGACTGGGTAGTCTTGCAATGGTCACAATTTTCAGATTTCATTGTGAGCTAGTAATATAGTGGTTTTCGGTGGTTTTTTATTAGCTTGTAAAATCTATCAATACCCACTGGGCCCGCGTTTCGGTCTAAAGCCCTACATAAATTACGTAATCTCGTTTTTTTGGAGTACCGTATACAGTAGGAAGCATTTTTGCGTAACTTGCGTAACAATCTGACGTAACATCGGATTTATAAAAGTGTAGTACTAGTCGAAGAGCTAGGAGGCATGTGAGGTGACAGGTGACGGTACCTTCAGGCGTGTAGACGTGGCCGGGCGGGTACACCATCTTGGAGGGATGCTCGAAGGCACCGCTCAGTGGGCGTCGGCGGAACCATGTGCGGCACCCGGCGTTGCTCGTCCAGTCCCTGAACACAACATTACATTATGTAAAGTATATTAAGATCATCTCCTGAGTCCAAGTTATGGGCACTGACAGACTGACTGCGCGCGGAGGTACGCGTGTGTGTATACAGGGTTATTTTTAAAACACCGGCAGTGCTTTAGGGGGTGGAAGTACTCATCAATATGAATAACTTCTACTATGGGACCAATCGTGATTTCAGACGAAAAAAAAAACTAACTTTTCATACAAAAGATCAACCTTGCTCAATAAAAATGTATGAAAAGTTTGATTTTTTTTTTCACGATTTCAGGGTTGGTCCCATAGTAAAAGTTTTTCATATTGATGAGTACTTCCAACCACTTAAAGCACTGCCGGTGTTTTAAAAATAACCCTGTACAAGTAATATTTTTATTTAACAGTAACAATTTATTTGATTTCTAATATTATAAAAACATTGCAAAATTTTCGCTAGCTAATTTAATTAAATTTTGACTAACATTTATTTCAGAAAATCACTCACCTATACAAATTATAGTAATTCCTCAGCCTATCCGTGGTAATCTGGTACTCCTCCTGATAAATCTTATCGGCGAGACTCAACCACGGATGTCCCAACGCTAAATCGACGTCCATACGATCATTCCAGTTAAACACCAGCAATTTCGAGATGAAATCCCTGGATTCGGTGCTCAATCTCGACCACCAGATTTCATCGTGCCACTCCCACCGTCCCTCCCTAATTTTGGTCAATGTTTCTCTATCGTTTATGCCTCGGAAGGGTGAATGACCACTTAGTAATATGTATGTGATAATGCCAACGCTCCACATGTCGGCGGCGAATGAAACTCCTTCACCATTAGCTACTTCTGGCGCCACGTATTCTGGCATGCCGTAGTCTAGGCTGGCGTGCTTTTTGAACAGTATGCGACGGGAGAGACCGAAGTCGCAGATTTTTAGTTCGTCGCTTCCGGCGTGAGAGAGTAGGAGTTCCCCGATCTGTTTGAAATATAAATAGGTTTTATGGACTTTGTCATGTAAAGAAAACAAAAACTTATAGAACTTATAAAGAGTACATAACTTAGATTTCACAATAACGAAGTAGGTAACTCTGTAGAGGAAAAGATTATCATTTTATAAACTGTCAAACCAGTTACAGTTACCGGGAATATATGAAATAGCATATTTCAGCGAGTTGCATTATCTAGGTACCTATATACATAAATAAAAATGTAATGCTTTTCGTTGGTATATTTGGCAAATTGTTTAAAAATGTTTGTGATAGTCCTTATAAGATTTTCAGGAAAGCAAATTTGAAAAGTTGCCCAGAAAATTGGGAAAAAACTGAAAGTACTTTTTTCTATAGGATTTATTGAGATTTAAATAATCATAACATTTATTAGTACATGTAGACAAGGAGTGGCGGAACCAGGATTTTGGTTTGGGACCTTGACGCAGCTGCGGGTAGGGTAGGATTAGCTTTGCTTTAGCAGGGGTGGACTCAGATACTTTAGCAGGGCTTGAGCCCCTTAGCCCCTCCCTGGATCCGCTCCTGTGGAGAGGTCATTTAATAAACATACCGTAAGTCCCAAGTGCGCGACACTGTTGTCGTGCATGTACTTGAGGCCGCGCAGCAACTGCCGCATGTAGCCGGCCACCTCGCGCTCCGTGTAGCTAGACGAACGAAGCAACCTGCACCGATACTATACATTAACATTAAATATTCTGGGACATTATTCCTCACACACGGCCATCTGACCCCAAACTAAGCAGAGCTTGTACTATGGAAGCCAGATAACTGATATACTACATATACTACTTTTCTTTTGTAAATACATACTTATATAGATAATTACACCCAGACACAGGACAAACAGACATGTTCATGCACACAAATATTTGTCCTGAGTGGGAATCGAACCCACGACCTGCGGCGTGATAGATAGGGTATCTTACCAACCACGCCAACCGGCCCGTCAAACGTATTACAACTGTGAACCTTATAGTCAAAGGAAAGCTTAGGTCTATGAAGGTGGATGGGGTTATGAAAAGAGATGGGTGTATTGTGTAAAGGATAAAAATTAGTACAAAAGAAAGAGGTAGCTATATAAAAGTACGTGTAACCCAGTAGACGTGACAGAAGTGAATCTATAGTTTTCACTCCGACCAAGTACCTTTATTTTTTATTTTATTTTACTTTTTGTAGACTTGTATTTGACCACAATCTCACTATGGTAAGTGATAATGTGACCGAAGGTGATAAGAACACAGAGCCTAGAAGGAACTGGCTTCTAAGTGTAGCAGTCGGAAGACAAGTGTTTAGCGACAGATTTTCAACTTGAGAGTGGTAACCAGCCAGGCGGGTACTACAAAGTACCTTAACACCATGCTATGTTTTCCTTCACCGAAAGTTCAAGCTCATTGTAGGATTCGAACCCCCAACCTTCGCCGCCTACGTCATTACGTTACGAATAAAACGTTGCAATCAAATATGACCTTAAAAGACTATCATCACGGGCATATAGAGTAAATAGTAGGCATTATTCTGACCTGTCCCTGACCAGCTCCCCGCCAGCAGCCAGCTCCATGAGCAGCGCCAGCGTGTGCTCATGTTCGAAGCAGTCGTGCAGCCGCACCAGGTGCCGGTCGTTCAGCAGGTTCATTATCTCCAGCTCGTTCAGCATGAACGGCTTCAGGTCGGAGTGGCCGTGCATTATCTTAGCGGCGTAGTTGCGACCTGGGGGGGGGGGGTTACAATGAGTTGTCTCTAAAATTGTCCCTATATCGTTTGTATTAGGTCTATAATTGGTTTTCTATCCATGTTAGTAGACAAGTCATTTGAGAAAGTAAAGATTTATAAATATTTTATAAAAATTCTTTTGTCTCATGGTTTTATTTACATTCAAAAGGTGTTTATATTAGATACATAACGAGTATGTTATGGTGGATGGTCCCTATTTAAATTTTAAACGCCTATGGGATGTAATTTGGTAATTCAGGCATAAGGCGTATGGCAATGGATCATCGTATAGTATATTTTATTTATTCTTTTAAAACTAATTAAAACCATAAGTAAATAACGGACATTCGTAATTAAGGAACCGACGTATAGTCCTATAACATTCGGAATGCAAAATACACACGGGCGCAAATCATCGATACGTCTCTTTACTCGAAACCGATGACTCGTAATATTAGTTAAAAATTAAACACGGCGATGTCCACCATAATAAGCTCGTGAACAAATAAAGGCACGTCCAGACCGGAGAGCCTCTCGGCGGCGTGGTACACGACGGCCTGCACGCCGCGGCCCAGCTCGTCGCCCAGGTCGTAGCGCGCGCCCAGCGGCTGCCGGCCGGCCGCCACGCGCGGCGGGTGCACGCGCATCCTGCCGTCAGACATATACATATCATTCATTTATATTCTCGGACGTTCCTCACACCCGACCGTCTGACCCCGAGCTGCGTAGACCTTGTGCTATGGAAGCCGGATAGCTGATATACTACATATACTACTATACGTACGTAATATGTACATTTCGACACCCTCGTTAACTTTAACGTGACATTTCTTCACATACGAATATATTAGGTAATATTATCCCAAATAGAAGATCGTCAACGTTTCTATCGTATTTGATATTTGACTTGACTTTCTAGTAATTTCTAAAGTTTCACAAAATCGTAACGCTAGGTATATCTTTATATATACCGGGTGGGATAAAACTACCGACATTCCCGAAAACTATATTATATTTTAGTTACAGGATCGTTATGCAATGTCCTTTTAATAAAAATATTCTGGGACATTATTCCTCACACACGGCCACCTGACCCCAAACTAAGCATAGCTTGTACTATGTATGTAGCTGTAGGGTTGACTTAACTTTAATTTCGTTAATCTTTGACAAACCGTAACATGAAAATGGTTAAAAATACTGACATAGTTTCTTGAAGAAATATGTAGACACACAATCTGTCTTAACTGAGTTAGGATTTGGTTCTTTTACGAGATTTATTACGAGTGGTTCGCAGTTTAAGCTATTAGTCGTAGAACCATGAAAAATAGAGGATAAGTAGAAGAAAGTATTTTTCAAAATTCCTCCCCTAAGGGGGTAAAATACGCGGAGCAGAATGTTAGTATAATATATGTATATAAATTTCACCTATCAGTATATTCATGTTCGTTCTCTTCAACATGCAGCATGGCCGAGGAGCTGACGGAGCCGGCGACATTACGAGCTGAGATGGAGTACAACCCTTCGTCCTTCAGGATCGCATCCGATATCACCAGGATTGTCAGGTCTGGCTCGATGAACTGGATCTGGTTGAATATACATAAATATAGAGTTACAGGCACCTACTGTTTGGCAAATTAATCTTTCATTCTAGTACACATCTCCTGCATGGCTCACATACTGATAGAAAAGTCAGTACTTGATATACAGGATTAATTTTTTGGCATGGATGGCCAAATCCTAAACTATAAGGAATAGCAAAAAATACTCAAGAGTCTCGAGCCCGAATTTGATGAAAACTAAAGCTGCATTTGAAAAAATAATATTCCTAGCCAGAAATCGAACCCGTAGATTTTGAAATAAAAAATACACACTGTATTATTACACCATCCGATAGTGTTGCTAATAAAGATCAATTTCTGGGAAATAATTATATCCGGAAAACTAATTTATCTTTTAGAGACTAATTTCAAAGAGGGTAAATCATTAATATAAACTAGAAACAGAAATGGCCCTAGTATCGAACCCTGGGGTACTCCCATTTTAACTAGGGAGCCCTTGGATGTTGTACCACTAATTCCTACTTTTGTTGGTGATTACTTTAACAGGATAAAACAAGATCATGAGCAGTTCCACAAAGAATACTAAAATAGTTAAGTTTTAGGAGCCGAGTACGGTGCTCAACGTAGTCAAATGCCTTGGATAGATCACAAAAAAATGCCAAAGGCATCCTGCAAACTCTGCCAGGCTTCAAAGATTTGCTTCAATAAATGCGCCGAGCAAGAACGTGTGCCGCATCTGATGTAGATCTCCCCTCCGTGAAACCGAACTGATGACTATGTAATATCTTATTTTTATTAAAATGACCTAACATTTGATTAAGCAACAGTTTTCCAAAGATTTTACTAAGTGCTGGAAGTATCGAGACTGGTCTTTAATCAAAACTATTATCTTTACATTTAAAAGTAATGAATTACTCTACTATAATAACAAACAATGAACGAGTTTAATCTGTTATCACTTTACTGTATCATAGTTTTTAATTACTTAAACAGTCCGTTTACAATTTCAATTTCGGTTTCAGATTTTATTGTATCAAAAATATATAATCTTAATTCTTACTAATATTATAAATGCGAAAGTTTGTCTGTGTTATGTTTGTTTCCACTCAACTCCGTAAATGTTGAACGGATTTGGAAGAAAGTAAGACTTAGGATACTTTTTACCCTGGAAAAACATCAGATCTCTTGGAAATACAGATAAAACTCCGAACGGAATCTAGTATTATAAATTCCAGTCATTCAAACTGGAGGTCACCTTTATCCTGGCACTAGGCGCCAACGGCTGCCAGTCCTTGTACCACTTGATGTCCGGGTAGGGCACCCCGACGACCCGGGCCTCTATCCGGGCGGTCCGGCGCTGCAGCACGACGGCCTCGTCCGGGCGCCGGATGAAGGCCGGGTACTCGGCCAGCTCCAACCGCACGCGCTGCCGCGCCTGCCCGTGCTCGTTGTGAGCCACGGCCTCGTACCGGCCGGCGTCGCGCTCTAGCATCCTGTTGCACAATATGGAACATCGATTAAAGGCGTCTCTCTTCATCATCATCATCATCTCAGCCACAAGACGTCCACTGCTGGACATAGGCCTCTCCAAAAGGATCTCCGATAGGACCGGTCTTTAGCTCCCTTAATTATACCAAATGACTTTAAAAGTTGCTTAAATGCTTTTATAGTTATGTTTTTCAGCTTTCAATTTTCTGCCGAATTAGTAAGCGGTTTGGACTCGGCAGATTCCATCGATAAACATACTTTAGCATCAATAACTTTACGTACATATTCAAATGATAAACTGGCTACCACCCTCAAGTTGAAAATTTGGCGAAGCACTAACCAGTGTGTTCTGGTGGCTGCATTTACCAGCCAGTTTGTAACTAGACTTCGTGTACTTAATGTCTTCGGCCCCATCATCAGTTACCATGGTGATATTATGGCGGACGAGACAAAAGAAGAATAGCTTCTATTAGATATTTTTACAAGTCTTTCCATTTAGAGCCCTGCATTATCAGATATCTGTCAGATTTCCCGGAACCTGTGAAACAGACCCTTATTTTTCCCCCCTCACATAGACAGTACAAAAAATTACAAATCAAAATGAGAACAAATACTCACTTATTAATGAACAGCGTAGCCTGTCCATTCCTGGTGTAGCTCCAATCGTACCTCCCACCAATATCAATCGGCTCATCATTGAAGAAGTAAGTCATCTTAGGCTTCGGGTACCCGTAAACGAACCAGAACAAATTGACATTGTGACCTTTAACACCGTACTGAGAGTCATACTCCTGACGCAGGAACTTCGGCGCTTGCGCATACCCATCGTGGGGAGGTCTCTCTATATCGAAGTCTCTCGGGAAGTAGGGCGACGTGTCGGGTCTGAAGTCTATTCCAGGTTCGAGGTAGGGCACGAACTTGGGCGGGTCTGGTTCGAGGCGGGAGCGTTGCGTGACGGCGTAGGGCGAGGGGTCACTGACCCCGTACTTGTTCTCGACGCGGATGCGGAACTTGTAGTCGCGGAAGGGCTCCAGGTTGCGGATGTCACAGACGCACGACCGCAGCCCCGTGCGGGCCGTGAACCAGTCGCCCGAGGGCAGCTCGCACATCTCCACCTATGGTATGGAACTACTTTTAGAGGTATTCTTAAATTACATACGGTGATGATTTATTATTTTACTGTAGCTAGCAGTAGGTACGTTAAGCAGTTAATATTAAAAGAAAACATACTTATTACACGTGAATGAATTAAATATTTTTTTAACTGAAATAGCAAAATTATTAATCATAAATGGAAATAAGACCAGAGACATAAAAATGAGTTCAGTCTATAGCGACATCTATCAAACACAAAAAGGAACTTCAGCTACCCGTGGATAGATGGCGCTACAAAATTCTACATCGCGCTATTAAAGTTTCCTGAGTTCTCAGCATGTACATTCATGTACATTCCAACATCTGCAGTTGGACCACGATGTCGTAGCCTGGCGGAATCTTCCTTTTTCAATGGAGGAGTCTACCACCTTGCTCCTCCAAAAATGGCGTAAGATCTCGAGAACGATTTAAAATCTCTTAAAGTTAAATTTAGTTAACTAACCTGATATGTAACAGGGAACCTGGGCCCGTGCGGTATGGACGGCTTCCAGGATAACGTCAGGTGTCGGTCGGCCATGCGAGAGATGATGGGCTTGTCCGATAGGGGCATGGGGATGCCGGTCTTCTTCATCTTGTCGAAGTCCGAGTACTGGTCCGAGATGGGGCGCTTGCCCGTGTGGGGCTCTAAGGCTGTTGGGTAAACGTGATGAATCATTTTTTAAGCTAGAAAGTTGAAATGTATAAGATTAGGCCAATTATGTTTCTTCGCTTTGACATAATGTTATTTTTTTCGTTCCAAGTTTCGGGCCTAAATCTCTTGAACGTACCATAAGATTGCGTTACCATCAGAGATGAGTAGCGAGGGATGTGTTTTTATCCGCCAGTAGGATCGATACATTAGATCTATGACGTGCTAAGCTGTAAAAATGAAGCGATCCTAATCAAAGAAAGAAACTTTATTTAAACATGTTTTATGGCGATTAAGCTCAGTGGTATTATAGTAACGTCAAATGTCGTGAGTTCGAATCCTACAATGAGTTTGAGTTTTCGGTAAAAGAAAACATCGTGAGGAAACCATAGCACGGTGGTAGGGTATCTTACTGGCTGGCTACCACACTCAAGATGAAAATCTATCGCCAAATACCAACTAGCAGCTGCATTTGAGAGCTGAGAAAATTGAGATAAAGATATATTTATCCTATATATTATTGGTGGGACAAACACACCCTATGCTACGCTTCTCTGGTGGAAACGAAGCCTAACTCACCTGTGTAAATACTAGAAAAATACATCAGAATAGTGTAATTAAATTATCTCAAATCCAGTGGAATATATGACTTACTGTCATAAGTGAGTTGTGCAGTACAAGAGTCTTCTCCGTGCGGGTTGTATATCCTGCACCGGTAGGCGGCCACGTCGCTGGGGTCGACCCCGCTGATGGTGAGCCGCAGCAGGCCGGTCGTCTCCTTGTCCATGCGGATCCGCTCGCACGGGAATAGCTTCTCGTCGTTACGGAACCTATCCGTTAAACGATCAGTTTTTAGTGAGGGAATATCTCAGAAAACTTTCTTTTCAATCTCACTAAATACATATTTGAGTATAAAAGACAGGCCTAACTAACTTTACATGTAGGAGAAATAGTTTCAACGATTTTATTTAAAAACTTTTGTTACATACATACGATTATAAATACAACTGCAAATTTTAGTTTGATATGATTGACTAGACAAAAAGATAAATTAGTTGTTCCGTATTTTAGATTAGCCAAAGTTAAAAAGTCATTTCTTGGCAGTAGTGTACGCTTTTATAATAAATTACCTCTCTCAGTTACCAAGATGACTGATTTCAAATTCAAATCTCACATTAAGAAAGTTTTGAAAGAAAAAGCCTATTACAAGGTAGCTCATTACATTGAAGATAAAGATGTCTGGAAATAGCTGCACTCTGCATAAGTGCACCTTGTTCATACTTATACAAAAGCCAGTTCTTAGTATTTTAGAGATACTATTTTTTTTTTGTTAAAATTTGAACTTGTTCAGGTTATTATTTTTTATTTATTTTTCTTGTTTTTTTTTTCATCTTTTGTGTTTATGTGTATTATATTTCTTTAAAAATGGTTAAAAATTTAATGGAAAAAAGCCAACATTGTCAGATTGTCCAAAAAAAAAACTAAATATATAAAAAATGTAACCTTGCTGAGTTTCTTGCCGGTTCTTCTCAGTTGAAGGCGACTTCCGAATCGGTGGTAACTTCAGTAGTTTCGACGTTCATAAGTGCCCTCTTAGGGCCTAAACTGAATAAATGGCTTTGACTTTGTCTTTGAGTAGTCTCCAAGTAAGTGATCATGACAGACAAATGGTCAAAACGAAACTAGAGTTCATTGTTTAACTACAGAACCCTAAAAGTGTGTTTTTATCCGCAAAAGTTTCGACACGGTTTTATCCCGGGAAAACATAAGATCCCTCGGGAACGCGGGTAAAACCGCGGGGCGGAAGCTAGTTGTCAATATAATGGCGTATACAAATCAAGTGTGCGAGAGCGGACAAAGAGTTCAGTTGCACTCTTTACCCACACACGTTCGTTCTCTTTAGTCCGCTCTCGTAAGTTTAAATCTGTACGCGCCATATTACAACGTTAAATCAAGACGTCACTAACAAACGGGCGTGTCTCATACAGCATTATGTTTGTCTCATTTTGGTATATGGCTCGATCAAAAGTGAACGCATTAAATCAAAGTATCTTCCAAATTAGAATTGTTCCAAAACTGTTCCAAAACTGTCCCAAAGTTAAAATACAGGTATAGTAAAAAAGTAGTACATCAAAAGCCTAAAGTATACAAACCATTCGACATCAGGGTCAGGAGTGCCGGTGGCGCAGGCGGTGAACTTGGCGCTCATGCCGCGGAACACTTCGATGTCACCGATCTTCTTCAAGAACGACGGTGGTTCTACCTTTTGTTTTCTGCCGCTATATGTGGGGAATATAAAAGACTTTTGAAACAATTCAGACATTATTGCCAAAATGTAAAGGATTGAAAAAATAAAAAAATGGATGTCTATGGATCAGCTTTTCTTTCTATCTTAACCTTTCCATTAAGTCTAATCAAAATCAGTGATAATAACAAAATTGATGTATTTTATACAATGATTGTAAATGACAAAATTGCACTCCGGGAGTGCCGACAGAAGTGAAAACTTTTTTTTTCTGAGAGATTGAGATTGAGCTCTTGTATCATTATCATTAAAATTATTACAATCTAAAATAGTTTTTTTTTCTAAGTGAGTTTGTTTTGTTATGGCGCCAAAACTACTGACAGCGACTAGCGACATTACTGGCCGCAATTATTTTAATGGGAGAAAAAAAATTACATCATCTAAAAAGAAACTAAACGTCAAACTGCGTCTCGGTGTCGCGAGTCCAGAGGTTTTACCTCATCTAAAAATATGCGTACCGCGCTAAAAGAAGTTTACACTCCAACAAGTAAACTCCGATTACACGAAGAAGAAGTAAGTAAATATTATATTGCGAAAGTTAAATACCTAAGCCAATGTGCAAATAAATATTGAGTGATTGAAAACAGTCTATCATTAAATTTAAGTTGAATGTATTGATCTTTCAATCTTAAATTTCACAGTCTTTATTTGTCAATTCATAAAGTTAAACTTACATCTTGTCGACCACCTGTAGGCAGGCCTCACACTCGGCCCGGCCCTCCTTGTTCTCGGCGATACACTTGTACACTCCCGCGTCGTCGTCTCCGATGTCCCTCACGTAGAGACAGCAAGCTTCTCCGTCTCGCTTCAGCGTGTACTTGTCGGATGGACTCAATGGGTTGCCGTTCTTATACCACGTCACCTCAGGGGCGGGAATTCCCGAGATGCGAGCGGGGAATTTCGCGTCGAAGGTTGGTAGCTGTTATAAGAAAATGCGTAGAGTTTATTGTTGACGGGCCGGTTGGCGTGGTTGGTAAGATACCCTATCTATCACGCCGCAGGTCGTGGGTTCGATTCCCACTCAAGACAAACATTTGTGTGCATGAACATATCTGTTTGTCCTGTGTCTGGGTGTAATTATCTATATATGTATGTATTTACAAAAGAAAAGTAGTATTATGTGATATATCAGTTATCTGGCTTCCATAGTACAAGCTCTGCTTAGTTTGGGGTCAGATGGCCGTGTGTGAGGAATAATGTCCCAGAATATTTATTTTACTTATTTTATGAAACTGTAGAATTATCGTTTATGGAATTGAGGTATCTCTAGTAAAAATTGTATATTGTGTTCTTATAATTTTGCGTCATCAAAATTACAACATTTATCTGTTAAAGTTGTATCAAAAGTTTTGCACTCAACATGACTCCTAGACAAATAAATGTAACATGTAAAAAATTCAAATAATGGCTTTAAGCATGAATAAAATACATCACAGGAAAATCTGTCCCAAAATAACCACTGATTATCCCATAAATAAATAAAATGAGAAAGCCTTTTATTTATCAATTGAATTTCAGAAAAAACATACATTTCATAAATGAATCAATAGGTTTACCTGTTGCAAGTCGGTGAACTTCTGCGTGAACTGAGGCGGTTGGAATATCTTGCGCACGTTGATCTTGCCCTGGGAGCTGTCTTCACCGAGAGGGTTCACCAGCTTCACCTCGTACTCACCCGCGTCTGACATCCCTACTGGGTTGATCTCTAAGCCCACCTTTTACAAATATACCAAGAAAATATTAATACAAAGATGCTCTGGAATCCAGATTTTTTATTATTTATTATCAAAAATATTTTTTTTATCTTTTACTTTGTTTTATGGTTTTATTAATGTTTATTTTATATTTTGTGTGTTTGTTTTTTTTATTATTGCTAAATCACGTGTTAGTTCACGTAATCTTCCGTGACTTTACTAACCGACTACTTCAATATCCAATCTACAATGTTATCTAATGACGATAAGTTACGTCTACATACCCTCTTTCCATCGCACGTGAGCGATATCTTCTGTGTAGGTTGCAGCGGCTTTCCATCCTTGGTCCAGGTGACGTCAGGCACCGGGTTGCCAAGGAAGGGCGCCGTCAGGGAGAGCGGCTGGCCCTCCTCGGCCGTGACGTCACGCAGACCGTGGATCAGCTGCGGACGCTCTTGTGGGCTCGACTCGTCCTGGCGACCTGGAGGGTTAAAGGGCACAGGTAAGTGAGGAACAGTGTCTGATAGTCTTCTGACATTATAAAAAAATCTCCAGTTTGTAGCCGAGCGACTAAGGCGATCGCTTTTTATCATTTTCATAAAACTCCATTCCTGAATTCACAAAATTTTTTGCAGATTTTTGTGATTATGCAGCCTAAGATGGTAAGCACACAAAGCTAGAAAGAAATGGCTCTCAAGTGCAGCTACCAGATCATACCGGTAGGTGTTTGGCGATAGATTATTGAGGTATTCCCTCGATATCGATATTTAATACATAATGCAATGGGTCAAGAAAGAGTGGTCCAAAAGAAAGTTTATAATAACTATTCGTTGACTATTGTAAAATGATACATACTGGCAACATTAAGATCGGCAGTGGAGCCAGCCTCGCCCTTGTCGTTGGCCGCGACGACCCCGTACTGGCCGGCGTCGGCGCGCGTCGCCTTGTCGATCAGCAGCGCGTGGCTGCCGTCCGGCTGGGACACCACCCGGACATGGGTGCCGTCCGGGACAAGCTCTCGGCCTCCGTGGGTCCTGGGGGGGTATCATATGTCATTTTTTTGTTCCATATAGGAATCAAAGGGTGTTGAAATAATCAACTACTTATCGCAAGAAAAAAAAAACAATGAGATAGAAAAGATTTTAAAGTAATCTGAAAATTTTTGGTCGACTCAAAATTAAATTTGGCTGGTCCAATGCGGATTGCATTCACTCGCTTTTGTATTTAAACTTGGGGTATATGTGTATTAAATATTGAGTCAATTAGGCCGTCTGACATAGCAACTCGGGGGCCCGTATGTATCCCCCCTCTCTGCCTGCAACATCTCCAGTAGACCGATTCGGCTTAAATTGCACAATCTCTCAATACGTCATAAAGGAGTTCTCTCACTTCCAACCATCAATCAAACTGATTGGTAAAAGAAAAATAATAGAATGATGAAAACTTGCCATTTGATAGTAGGTGGTGGGTGTCCAAGTACTTTAACCTCCATCTTGACGGGGAACCCTTCGATCACCTTCGTGGGCTGCAGCTCCGCAATGAAGGCGGGCTTGCGCTCCTTCTGGGCCACTTCCACTTTGGCCTTACCAGCAACCTGATTAACAAAATAGCATGATATAATATCATCATCATCATCATCATCTCAGCCGCAAGACGTCCACTGCTGGACATAGGCCTCCCCTAAGGATCTCCAATAGACCGGTCTTGGGCGGCCTGCGTCCAGCGTTTTCCGACTACCTTATATTTATCCGACTGCGTTTTACGATGTAATATCGTGGTTTCGGATCTTACAAAGATATTGAGGGAAAGAACACTTGAGGAAAACATAGCACAGTTCCTACCACCTTTTCCCCTATTGAGATTAATTTTAGTGACAACACTTACGTTTGGTAAGGTTATACAGCAAGGCACACTGTTCCTGTTTCGGGTACCATCTGCAGTAGGACTTGCCGTATCTTTCGTCATGGTAGTTGCCCCACTTCTATTTGCACATAATGGTACTAGATCTGTTATAATATAGCACAGTAGGTTACTCTGTAGTACCCACCCTGCTTCTTACCACCTTCATTTAGAAAATCTGTCACCAAGCATTTACAGTTGTGTTCCACCAGTACAGTATTTGTGGGCTTACTACCTTCGACCATATTAACAGTAAAAAAAGACAGATCGAAGCCTGTCTGTGTTTGAATGTAGCTCCGAAATAGCTTTACCAAATTTTAACCTTTGGCTTATATTGACAGCTTCCCCCCCGGATTCACCTCTGAGCAAAATATCAAGATTCTAGACCCTACGCTTTGAGCTGTGTAAGCCAGTCGGTCAGTTTCTACTTTCATACTCTGGTGTAGACCAGGACAATCTTTACATACATACCTCGCCAAGTTTGTTGGTGACGGTAAGTGAGTAGAGGCCGGCGTCCTCAGGCTTGCAGCTGTCGATGCTGAGGCCGATCAACCCACCCGGCTGGTTGATGAAGTTCACCGCTTGTGACGGACGGACCGGCAGGCCTACATAATATTTAGTTGAAGTTGTAATAAAAATATTGAAGCTAGCTTCCCCCGCGGTTTAACCCACGTTCCCGGAATTATAAGTATCCAATATCCTATTTCAGGACATTAATGTAACTATAATGTAAATTTCATGAAAATCCGTTCAGCCGTTACTAAGCTGGATGGTAACAAACATACATACATACACAAACATTCGCATTTCGTTTATTTCATAAAGATACTAACCATCCTTGAACCATTTGACTTCAGGCGCGGGGAATGCCATGACCCTGGCTTCTAACTTCAGAGGTTGTCCTACCACTGCCTTCACGTCTTCTAGCTCCTGGCTGAACGATGGCTTGCGTGGGGTTGCTGTGAAGGAATTATTGAAAGTACATGAAGATGAATATATATTCAGTATTGTCAAATATTTAGAATTTAATCCTAATCTATCCTGATCTAAAAGCATTCAATGAAATTAGTTAATAAATACACATAATCATTTTTAGACCACCATTCATTATAATTTATTATAGAAATATTATATATACATTCATAGAAGATATTACATTATGTTACACAATACAGTGTTTTATAGTAAAAAAATTACGACCAGATTATCAAAGTTGGAAAAAGCATTTGGCATTTAATATCAGCCAATAACAGAAGTCAGTATTTGCAAGATTCCTCTACCTCTAAGTGTCAGTCTCACTGGTCACCAAAAAGTTCCTGACAGCTTATCCTTCTCATTCTATTAATTAGAAAAGAAAGAGACTGCATTATTACTTAACTGTCCGATAAGTTATCCAGAACTTATACATTTAACAACATTAAAAACAGGCACCCAATTTTAAATACATACGGTTAACAGCAACAGCGCACAAGGCGGATGTATCCCCATGTGGGTTGGTCACGACGAGCTTGTAAGCGCCGCAGTCGGACGGCGTCACGTGGTCAATGTTCAGCTTCACAGTACCATCAGGTAGAACTGTTTGTTTCACGTGGCTATCGTCTGCCGGCAGCTCTGTGCCGTCTTTGTACCTGTTGAGTTACATTCTCTTAACTTCTGCCCCGGTTCCCTCACGTTGACGGCATAAAAATAAGTCTATTCCCCTTAATCATAGCTATTTGGTTGCCATTCCGATCGGAAAGCACGATTTCATTTCGTTAGACAGATACTGTGTTAGTCGCAGAATTCATTTGCCGCGATTGTGTAGGTACCGATCGACAGCTTAATTCCAAATGGAAGTCTGAAATGAGAAAATAGGAGCCATCCTATTCAGTAGACTACTCAATCGGTTCGTCTACCCGATCGGGACGGCAACCGAGCAGGTCTGAATAAGGGGGTATGTCACTCTTCGGTGCGTAAACTACCTGTATGTCAAAATCATGTCTATAAACTTACAAAGACACTTTCACATTTATAATATTACTAGTTTTTGCGCCGCGGTTTCACTCGTATTCCCGGGATAAAAAAAAGCTATGTTACTCGCAGCCCCATAAACTATTTATATGCAAGAAATCACATCGATGCTCCATTGCTGCGCGAACTTCTTTCAAGTGAACCAACAAAAAGACTTTTGAATTTATAATAGTAGGGAAGGGATAGTAGGGATTATACTTAAGTACTTGGTATCGAGCGTAACGACCTATAGCCACCACGAGTGAGATTTTTTCTCGCAAGTTTTTTTATACTACTAGGTGGCAAACAAGCTTACGGCCCACCCGATGGTAAGTGGTTTAACGAAGCCTATAGACGCTCATAACACCACCAGCAAAGAAAATACAATATAATATTTTCCCTGTCAGGGGTATCACTCGCGCGTTGCCAACCTTGAGACATGAAATTGTTAAGTCTCTTGTGCCTGTAATTTCACCGGCTCCCATACCCTCCTAACTGAAACACAGTAATACAAGTGCATTACTATTTCACGGCGGAATTAGATATGGTGGTAGTACTTCCCCGGGCGAACTCTGCACTAAGAGTTCTACTACTACTAAGTGACTAAGTAAACTTTACTATCGCATT
The DNA here is from genome assembly GCA_951216915.1 of Tetheella fluctuosa. Taxonomy (NCBI): domain Eukaryota; kingdom Metazoa; phylum Arthropoda; class Insecta; order Lepidoptera; family Drepanidae; genus Tetheella; species Tetheella fluctuosa. The sequence goes on along the minus strand of OX578215.1, from coordinate 14,181,489 downwards.
TGCGATTTTCTAGAGTAATTGATAACATTTAATATTTTTTATTATGGCTTAAATTCTTCAATGGTTAAGTTCATTTTTGAGTTAATATTGAGAATCATTATATGTAGCCGTAGAACACGTATCAGTCTGACGTTCCTATTGCGGACCTCAAGGGTACATTAGCTTTTTCGGAAAATACGCGAAAGGAGTCTTCTAATATCTGGAACACATTGGCAATCCTCTAGTATTGCAAATATCTATAAGCGACGGTTACCATTTAGCATCAGGTAGACCGTCCGCTACTTGTCAATCTATCTTTTAAACATATAAAAAGACCTGCCCTGACTAAGTGATCTATCAACGCACAGCCTAAACCGTCTAGGGATAGAAAGGGTTTACTAAAGAGAATTTCACCATCTAAGGGGGTAAAATAGAGCGATCTTGAATGATATAGACAATGAGGTCCACTGACCACTTGACGGCGGGCAGCGGGCTGCCGCCGAGGCGCGCCTTGAGCTCGAGCGGCTCGCCCTCGTCGACGTCCCTCTGCCGGTCCAGCTTGTGCACGAAGCCGGGCGCCGCCGCGCTCAGCGACACGGCCGCCTCGCACACTGCCTCGCCCGCTAGGTTCACTGCGCGGACTTTGTACTGTTAAAGGGAACATGTTTTTAATATAAATAGTTTAAGTTGGCAGCTGCATCTGAGAGCCACTTCGCTTCGTGTATGTACCACCTTTGGCCGCGTTGTGTGACTTACCATAGTGAGGTTGTGGTCAAACACGAGCCTATACAGGGTGATTTTTTAGTCACTGGCCATACTTGCAGGGGTTGAAGTACTCGTCAATATGAACAACTTTTATTATGGCACCGACTTTGATATCGCATAAAATAAAATGGTTCCTTCATACATTTTGGTCGAGTAGGTATTGAACTTTTGTATGGACAGCTGATAATTTTTTTGTGATCTGAGAGTTAGTCCCATGATAAAAGTTGTTCATATTGATGAGTACTTCCACCCCTGCAAGTATGGCCAGTGACTAAAAAATCAACCTGTATATACACACCAAAAATTGAATATAATATGTGTTATATTGTACTGTTGCTTTATGTGAGTCCAAAACAAATGACTTTGCTTTAAAAATAAAAGATTTTAACATGAAATTAAGAATTGTCCGACTCTAGTATCGGTTCAGAAAGTTGCATTTGATTTGAAGAGTCGCTAAAAAACTCAGGGCTAACTCGAATCTTATAATAAATTCAACAAAATGTCAACTCACTAACTATGGTACGTATCGCGTGTGCACTGCTTAGTTAGTTCTGATATATCACTGAGTCAATCACATCTTGTATTTATAATAGTTTTACCAACAACTAATAGGCAGTTGTACTTGATAAGCAGGGTCCTTTTAGACATTGAGTATATTAACTCTTTTTTTTTTTTTTTTTTTTTAACCCAGGAAAATCCTCATGGATACCCCGCGTCTCCGGGGGAAAACGGCGGGGTTATGTCAGACTCCTACTGACTAAAAACCTGGGGTGTTCCTACATGTCACTGCCGGCTGGGTATACGGGGGCGCCGAAGCATTCGTCCGCGTACCCAGCAGCGACGGCCTGGTGGGAGGCCTCCTCTTCTTCAACGACATCATCGCCGACGTCGTCGTTGTTGACGGTGGGGACCGGAGCTCTTGTCTCCACCGTCTCGTCTTGGGTAGCGTGCGGGAACACACGCGCATCTACCCGAGCCCGATTGTGACGGGCGGCAGACTCCCCCGAGTCCACCGCCCCAGGGCTCAAGTGGGGTGGGAGAAGGTGGCGAGCAAAAGCCACCCTTCGGCGCCCCGTTCTCCTGCGGCGGATAGCCAGGGTGGTGGTTTCCTCCCTGATGCGTTCCGCTGCCTCCTTTGCGAGCATAACGCGCTCGCAAAAGGAGTGGAGTGCGCCCCACGACCTCTCACTGCTGACGACAGCGCTTATCACGCTCGGCAGCGAGAGGTCATTCCCCACTTCGGCGCAGAGCTCGCTGCGCTCACTTGCCCAGGCCGGGCACATCTCCAGCGTGTGCTGGGCCTCTTCCTCGAGGCATCCGTCACAGTGGTGGCACTCGGCGGTCGGTTCCCTCCCGGCTATATGCCACAGATACCTCCCGAAACAACCGTGTCCCGAGAGGATCTGTGTCAACCGGAAGGTTAACACGCCGTGCCTCCGCTCCAGCCACTCCTCCAACACTGGACGGATGGCTTCAATGGTCCGCAGACCCGCACTAGAGTGCTCCAGCCTAATCTTCCACTCCTGGATAGCGAGCGCGCGCAGCTGCACTCTGCGCCCTTCCACCTCACGCGGTGCCGGCCTCTGGCCCTGGGCCAGCGCCTCCTCGCGCCAGAAGTATACTGACGCGAGGGCTCTCGCCTCGAGGTCCCAAGGCAAGGAACCCGCCAGCACACACGCCGCTTCGGTGGAGATCGTGCGATATCCCCGGATCGCCCTGATCGCTACCACCCTCTGCGGCCTTCGCAGGAGGGTGATGATACCGCGGTTCAGGGCGTCCGCCCATACGGGAGCTCCGTACAATACCATCGATCGCACGATCCCCAAATACAGCCGCCTGCAAAGGGCGCCCGGTTCGCTGGTGTTTGGCAGCAACCGCCCAAGAGCAGCCGCCGCACCCATCACCCTTGGCACCAGGCGCCCGAAGTGGGCTGTGAAGCCCCACCTGGAGTATACTAACCCTTAGCCAACATTACAAAACAAACAAGCTACCTATAAGCAGACACATTATCATTATCTTCTATCATCCAAAGGTTGTCTGGATATTGCTTCTTTGGAATAAGACCGCAAATTATACAGTAATATTTAAAAAAATCTTGTGTTTTTTTTTGTACAATAAAGAGTTATCTACCTATGGAAAAAAAAACTCTTAGTCCCGATTTATTTTCCTACTTTCAACAAATAATAAAGCCAACTCACCTTCCCAGCATCACTAGCATTAAAATGCTTAATCTCCAACTCACTGTCGACCTGTCCGCCCACTTCAGTAGTAACCGTGTGTCGCTCATCGTTAGTTATCTCCTTCTCATTCCTGTACCAGTGCACTTCAGGTTTGGGGACGCCATCACAACGGACCTTGAGTGTGCAGTCATCGTAGTCTTTCACTGTTTGCTTTTGGAGCGGCTTCACGAATATTGGTTGGCCGGCTGTTGGTGTTTTAATGAAATAAAATTATGACGCAAACAGAGAAAAGTTTTTGCCATATCAAGCCACTACAGTACAATAAGTTACTGCAAATAGAACCTCTCTTTACAAGTATTAAATTAAGATACGATACTTATTCTAAAACCTGAAATTTTTGCGATTCGAATGATTAGATAAGGGCGGGAAATAACAATGACAAAAACAAGTGCATTGTTCACAAAATAAAAATACCCTAATTGCATTGAAGCACAAACCTGTAAAAAGTTCAACAAACGAAAAGATTCAACAAGTATTTACAACTTTTTATATTTTTTTAGTTCGTGCAAGATGACGGACATAATTTTTCCAGTAACTGAGGTCCTAATTTTGCACAAATAAAGATTACATTTTGTACTAAATGAAATTTTAATGAAAAATGTCTCCTAAAATATACTCACTATGTACAATAAGTTTAGCCTGCTGAGCAGTTTCTCCGGCCTCATTCTTAGCAGTGAGGGTATATACTCCAACATCATCCACTCCGACCTTCTTGATAATGAGCTGGTACTTCTCCGCCTCACGGTCCTCGATGATCTCGTAGCGGGATGACGGCTTGATTACGTATCCATCTTTACTCCTGAGGATATGGACAAGCAATTTTTTTTACTATGAAATCGGAAATCTAGCGTACGGCTCGCCTGGTGTTAAGCGGTTACTGTAGCCTATGGACGCTTGCAACACCCGGGACATCACTCACGGGCTACCGACCCTTCCACCCCTCACCGATGAGCTCTGACGACCTCACTCACGCGGAGTGACACAACACAACATTAAGTTATTTGGCTGCGGTATTCTGTAAGGTGGAGGTACATGCCCAGTCAAGCTGCCCTTTGAGCGAATAAACGCTGTGCTATACCTCTCTTAAATCTATACTATGCTAAGTTTAGCTAAGAATTTATCGAGAAGATAAGACTATACAATTGGGCCTATTTGGACCTATTCAGGATATGATTGAATGGTCTATGGATCTGAATGGCTCCTATTCTAAATTGAAACATTCAATCGGAATGATGCAGTTGATCGGTACATGATCGCCGTAAATAAAGACTACAACTAATACAGCAATAAACGTCCCTAAAATATCGAAAACAGCACCTCTATGATATGAAAAAGAGACACCACAGTATAAAACATGTGGTATTATGGGACAATTGGGACACCCGATAGGATCGAAGCGTATGTAAAATTGAATTCATCAAAGCTACTCCCTTGTCCTCTGTCTCACTCTGTCACATGAGTAATAATACCCAGCCAATAAGGTGCGTTGCATTACAGCGTTCGCTCGTTTCACATTTTGTGAGTAAGGCTCCCATCCCGAACGTGCGTTGAGAAGCTTCGCTAATACCATTATACTGACCACTGAACTTCTGCAACTGGATTGGCCTGGACCTTAGCAATGAAGGTGGTCTCCTCGTAAGGTACGGCAGTCATATCCTTCAATCCTTCGATCTCGGGTCGCAGAAGGATATCCAAACGAGCGGAACTCTCCCCAACACCGAACTTGTTCTTGGCCTGGATGGTGTATTCACCAGTATCTGCGTGACGACCTGGGAAAAGGGAACGACAGAGCGATTTTGAAGTTTAAGAATATTATAGGACAATGAACCTTATTGCTTGACTATAAGGTTCATTTGAATTATCACAAAATTATCCATTGATTTAATACGCACCTTAGTGTAAGGAAAAAGGGTTGATTTTTCTATGGGTAAATGTGGTTTCTCCTCAGGATATTGAGACATACAACCACTTACGAAAATGGAGTACAAGCCAGAAACAAATCGGGGCAAGAAACAATTACTATATCCATTTTGTTTTTTACATAATTATGTAAGTCAACGCGACTCTACTATCAAATATTTTGCATTTTAAACTCCCTGAAACTTATAATGCCCCTTGCTTCTAATGGTATGTCGCTCGCTCCAATAAATATGCATTTTTTTTTTATATACTACTTAGGTGGCAAACAAGCTTACGGCCCACCTGATGGTAAGCGGTTACCGTAGCCTATAGACGCTCATAACACCACGGGCAAGGAAAATACAATTTTATATTTTCCCTGCCAGGGGTATCACTCACGCGTTGCCAACCTTGAGACATGAAGGTGTTAAGTCTTCTGTGCCTGTAATTTCACCGGCTCCCATACCCTCCTAACCGAAACACAGTATTACAAGTGCACTACTATTTCACGGCGGAATTAGATATGGTGGTAGTACTTCCCCGGGCGAACTCTGCACTAAGAGTTCTACTACCTTACAAAATGTATGTTATACAAATATGCATTTTGAAGCGAGTAAATATGGTGACTCACCAGTAGGTATATGCAAAGTGAAGGTGCACTCCTTAAGTCCGTTCTCAATATCCTTGGCATCGGCTGACGTGACCACAGTGGCATCAGGAGTCAGCTCATTGCCGTTGAGCAGCCACGAGACGTGGGGCTGCGGGTCCGCGGTGCACACCGCCTGTAGAGTGACAGGCTCTCGCTGCATCACGCGCTGCGCCTCCAGTGGCTGGGTGAACTTCGGCTTGCGGAGCTCGGACTCGGCTGATGGTGTCGATGAGGAATATTGTATTGTGTTAAGTTCAGTTGAATTTAGAATACCATTTTAGAGATCACAGAATCTTAGTAGTAGATAAAAAACCTTTCAATGGATACGGACTTTTGAAGCAGTAGCAAACAAAACAATACTCACGAGAAACAGTAAGTTCAGCCTTCAGCACATCCGTGCCCAAATCATTGATAATCTCACACTGCCACTTTCCCGCATCCTTCATGTCCACTCTATCGATCTCTATCTTGTACAGGTCACCGTCGTTACTGATGTGGACTCTCTTGCAAGGCTTGACTTCCTTGCCGTCGTGCAGCCAGCGGACAGTCGGCTTGGGCGAGCCGTCGACTTGCACGGTGTACACTAGAGGAAGGGACTCGTACGCGTGCCCGTCTTTCATTGTGCTTCCTTTGACTTTCGGGGGTGCTGCAATGTGTAAAGTTGGATTTTTATGTGGCTGTAGTAGCTGTTTTTAACTTTTGCCAGTCAAATTATGATTTTTGGTAATAGATGATTTATTTGGTTTAAAAAAAATATGGACTAATTAGTTTGCAAAATTAAATTACTTATCATTCTAACGACTGATTGAATTAACATAATATCCTACATAAGAACTCTAAATCGAAAAGACCATGTTAAACGTCTTATTCAACATATACATACAATAAATTAAACTATTTAAGAACACTACCAGTTATATCATCTGTTATACCATATTGCATTTATTTGGAATTCTTAACTAGTGTCCAACATTTTTTATTTTTCGAAATTCCTCTTGCTACGTGACTGCACTTTCATCGACAAATGACTGAGCTGAAAGTGTTCTTCTTATACAATATTTACATTAAATAAAATAAACTATACCTTTCGACCAAAGCTCAGAGTGGGAGCTACATAAAAATATTTACAAATATAATCGAAATACCCATAGAAATATCGCAGTATATACAGCTGTTAATAAAGATTTTTTTATTCAGTGTTGTGTTGCGGTTACTTACCAATAAATGTGTGTCTGACAGAGAGAGAGAGATATTTGTGAATAGATGTAAGTGTGTATTTATATACGTACCATTTTGTGTCGTCTGGATATAACCACAGAGTGCATATTGGTTTACAAGCATAAGTTGCATGCAAGCAATAATAATTTGTATTTGTTTACCTTGATGATATTGTGATAATTTCAGGATCGAACTAATATCTCTGCCGCAACGAGCTCCAAGGATTAGTATGCCAGAAGGGAATGTTATTACGCATGCGTGCTAAAACAAACATACGACAGCATTATTTGACATGGCGATACATTGAGAGGATCATTACTTTGATATAATCTGCTATTTTCTTTAAACTTGGATAATGTACTGTATCTACATATAAACAATTTTGAGAAAATAGCAGATCTAAATCTGGATTCGACAAAAGCAATTTCAATTTTAGATTCAAAGCATTGAAATAAACTGTTACTTCCCCTGACAGACATTGCATAGCGTTACATCATCAAAAATGCCAGCCTTAAATTTCCACTGTGTAACGTTCCCCGTTTTGTATAATTTATTTACTAGACAATTACCTTTTTCATCTTCCTGATTAAGAATATCATCTAGTATGCTCCTTTGTCTTTTAGCTCGTCGCAATAATGCTTCTACTTCGTCATCCACCTCTTCTTTTACGATAAATAGTTTGTTTGCATTATTTTTCTTTATCTCCACACTCGTTTCGCTTATATTTTTCGTTACGTTTTCGAATATTTTCGCTGGCCCCAGAACTAGTTCCTCAATTATTCTATTCTTTACGTCGTCTATCTTATTATCTACGTTTTTGTATTCGTTTTCATAGAATTCTCTCGAAATGTGTATCAGTCTTTCTGTGATGTCGTTTTCGAACACTTTTTCAGACTTTTCTTTGACTATAAGCGACTCTTCTTCACCTCCATCCTTTAAGTAATCTTCTTTGAATGAAGATTGACGTACATAAGAATCTTTACTGAAAACTTTTCGAGATTCATCTATATCAAAAATGGACTTTGATAGATCTTCGATTGAAATCTCTCGGGAGATAGGTTCATTATACCAACTGTTTTCATCTTCCGAAACAGATATGATTGAAACTTCTCTATTCGTGTATTGTTTGCTACATCTCGAATTAGTCTCAGCGTCGGAATCCGTTTGCGGTTCTTCTATGATTCCGTACGTACCTCTTCTTATGTAATCAGGAATAGTAAAATGCCCCAGATCAGTTAAGAAATAGCTGTGACTGGCTATTTCTTCTACTTCTAAAGAAGTTGTGTGCGGTTTATTCGGCTGTATAATCTTTCTGTCATAAAATTCGTCATCCTCATCGTAACTAACAGCGGTCGAGGTCATTTTGTGTAAAGTGCGCGTTTCGGCCGGACCTACCAGTTAAAATAGTATTATGTTGATTTTTGGTAATACAACTGTTCACAGATGTGGTTAGACAAGCAATGTGACCCGATGCGTTATATTTTGATGAGTTTCAAGATAATTTTCGTAAGCAATTTTGGGTGGAAAGTTAGTGAACGTTCGATGATGTTATAACTGGGAAGAGAAGGTAGGAAGCTCTATACACTGACCTGTTATAATAGCGCCATGAGACCGAGTGCTGCTCACTTTGGACATGATAATAGACCCGTCGTCGGCCGACTTGAAAGTGGTTACTGTTTCAAAAACTCGTCCTAAACATAACAAATCACACATGGCATGTTAAAAACACGGGTTATAAAGCATGCAACATTGTGTGCGCGAAAAGTGAGTTTTCGCATATTATAAGCTGTTTGCTAAATTGAAGAGTGAAGCTTGAAGCGCTATATATTTTTATACCTTCGATTTCAGCACTTAATGGTTCTTCAACAATGGAATCTTTTTTTACTGATTTACGCTTGGTCTTCTTCAGGTCTTCATCGATTGGCACTTCTTCGATGATTTCAGGTTTAGTGGCTCCCTTTTTACCCACTTTCACTTCTGTTTCAAACTCTTCTATGACAGGTTTCTGTTCGTTGTGATTCTCATCTAAAATTGACTTTTCTTCGGCTACTTCAGATATCGATTTTCTTCCTTTTTTACTTTTGGGTTTCTCGACTTCTTCTTCTTTAGGTTTTTTTGACTTTTCACAGTCATCAGCGTCATCCCAGATCGATTTTTCTTCTGCCACTTCGGGTTCGGTCACAGTGTTTTTAGCCTTATCAGGTGCTGGCTGACTGACTTCATCTATACTTGTCTTTTTGACCTTATTTTCGTCTGCCAAGACCGACTTTTCTTCTACAACCTCTGGTTCTGTCACGGCTTTCTTAGCTTTTTCAGGTGCTGGTTCACTCACTTGCTTTATACTGGATTTTCTAGGTTTAACATCTTCCTCATTGTCCCAGAAAGATTTTTCTTCAGCCACTTCTGGTTCCGTTACGGTTTTCTTTGCGTTGGCAGGCGCTTGTTCTTCCACTTCACTAACACTGGTTTTTTTAGGCTTGGCACTCTCTTCATCGTCCCAGAAATACTTTTCCTCGACTTCTTCAGCTTTAGTTTTGCCTTTCTTTGCAGATTGTTTCTCTCCTCTATCCACTTCTTCTTCCAACGGCTGTTTCTTCGCTTTACTTTCATCATCAATTTCATTTTCGACAAGATTTTCCTTTGTGAATCTCGAGTGTACTTCTCTAGCTATTGAACACAATGAAAAAAATGTTAACGATAAAAAATGGTTTATTAAAATGTGGACAAGTATTATGACGTCACAAATGACAGGTGAAGGTTTGGTGCAGGACAGTGGTCGTGAATAAATCGGCACTCAGTCTTTTGAATGCTTCGATGGATCGGTCAGTTTACCAAATACTCATGGTTGGTATCTAATGGTCTACTTTAAAACGTGCTAAAATGCAGTAGTAATCTATTGTTCAATCATTCTATGTTAAGACAAACTACTACATTACCTATGACAAGGTCCATGGTCGGTGCTACAGTGACTCACAGAGTTGCAGTGACTGTGCGAGGGGCTTACCATGTGCGCGTGTGTGTGTGTGTCGTATGATGAATGTATGGCCGAGTGTTAGTGTCTTTCCTGGAACTCTTTGTCGCTAATAAATGGGAAAGTATAAATTATATCTTTCAATGAACCAAATTAACTCTATTGCCATCATCTTATTTGTCCTTGTAAAATATACCTTCATAAATAAAAACTTTGGGTCGATATTCGACAAAAACGATACTTACTGTGTACTGTCACAGTACTCTTGGAAGATACACTTCCCATCTCGTTCTCGGCCCTGACTTCGTACTCGCCGCCATCTTCTTCTTTCACCAGAGTTACAGTTAAGTGGTAGTTCTCCAATCTGTAAAGACGGTGGATATTCAATATCGAAGTTTTGTAGGCTTATATTGGTTGGCGTAGTATAATTTCGTTCGGAAAAATGTTGAAGGGAAATATCTTCGATTGACAAAGTTGCTGTTTTTACACACTTCACATTTACATAATATAAATCAATTCTATAATTAATGCCAACCACCTTTATATCATAAAAAGATTATTATGATAATCCTAATCCTAACTTAATATTAAAACGCGAAAGTGAGTTCGTTTTTTTTGTTACCTTTTCACGCTTAAACCGCTGAACCGATCGCGATGAAATTCGGTATACAGATAGCCTATGGTATGGAGAAGGATATAAGCTACTTATTATCCCAGGAAAGTATAAGATGTCGGGAACGCGGATGAAACCGCGGGGCGGAAGCTAGTAGTAGATAAATATCGATAAAAAAATGAGGTGTTACCGCTGGGTATCTCTTTCGATCTTAATCCTGGCATCAGTGGTGACCTCCTTGCCATCCTTGTACCACTTGACCTTAGGTTCAGGGCAGCCTTCCACCTCCACGTCCAGCTTGAGAGTCTGACCCGCGTCCACCGTCATGTCTACCAGACTCTTCGTGATGCGGGGTTTGCCTTGGAATTACATTTTGAAAGATTTTTTTATACAATTGCTGGTAATTTTTTTCATAGTTTAAGAGCTCTTTGAGATATAAAAGTTCAATGGCCAGATGTGGCCGAAGTAAGCACACAAAGCCTAGAAGGAACTAGGCCACAGAATCTCTCTCTAGCTTTGCTCGATTAAAATGCACGGAAATCATCAAACTATGTGCAATTTCACAGATTTTAGATAAATCCAGCAGCGAACTGTGAAAGCCGCAAAGCAGTTTCAGCTCCTTATCGAAACCCATTATAGAATTAATGTAAAATTAACTCTTTGTTCTTACGATTAACAGTGAAGGTCGCCTGGCAAGAGTCTGCTCCCAGCTCATTGGACACCTTGCAGGTATAGTTCCCTGATAGTTCGGCGGAGACTTCTTTGAGGATCAGTTTGTGAGTGTTGCCAGTGTCCACGCGGGTGAATACAGACTTTTTCTCCGTTATTTCAACGTCACCGAGGTACCTGTTTGAAAGTGTCAAAATAACTAAAAATATTTTTTGAAACTGCAGTTAACTTACTCTTCACAATACTTCAGTGATCTTAAAGATAACCTTCAGGTAAGTATTATACAACGTCATGTTCATGCCGTACGGTTATTATTATTGACAGTCTCCCCTGAGTATAGTTACGACAGGCGTCTCTCAGGGTTCCATTCTTGGGCCCTATCTTTTTCTCATTTATATTAGTGACATAATTTACTTAGTAACTTATCATTGGAGGGGCATGGTGGCCGGTGGCAGGTGGCCTCACCTGACAACGTTGAAAATTAAGGCCAAGGTGTATTGACCGACTACAGGTACTTTTCTGTAGGTAAAAAAAGTTCATACCACTGCACTTTAGGCTCAGGGTACGCTTCGACAGCGACAATGAACTCGACGTCGACATCGCCCGCGCTGGCGGTGAGGTCGCGCAGCTCGCGCGTCAGCAGCGGCGCGGCCCGCACGTGCAGCCGGCACGAGTCCGATGCGCTGCCGTGAGCATTGCGAATCTACGCACAGACCAACATATAAATGTGCCTAATTACTATTAAAGCTGAAATAAGACTTTTAACATAGTTTTGTTTTACATAAAGCACTTTGTTGTCAAAATAAACAAATTTTAGAATTGAACCATGCCTTAAACTTATGCCGTATTGTGTCACTGTTTTATGAGAAAAACGTTTAGTGGTAAACATTTTTATATGTAGTAATAAATAGTATTCCTGTTCGTTTGAATAAGTCTAATATTTTGAGACTACCTGATCGAGAATTTCAATGATGAAGCCTTGAAGGGTCCCAAGAGCAGTTTTTGACGTCAGATTCAACCTAAGGTTGGTAGCCAGCCAGGCGGGTACTACAAACAATTGCAACGTATACAAACCTCGCAAGAGTACTCTCCAGCATCAGCCCTGGCGGCGGATGTGACGACAAGTGAATGAGCCGAACCCGATGTTGAGATCTTTATCGTCGACGACTCCGTCAACTCTGTCTTGTTCTTAAACCTGTACAAGATTGGAGTATTTTTGTACAAACATTTCCAGATATACTTTTTGACAAAAAACTCTCCTCAAATAGGTAGACACACCCTTTCCATATAATGTGTACAGATTTATTTAAATGGACCCTCTTATTTAGCCGACAGGTCAGTACGGTATCTTGTCCGGACTGAGATTTGAACCCAAGATGTTCGGTCTCAAGCCGAACTTTATACTGCTCGATTAATTTTGATTTTAATTGTGATTTGAAATTCAAGTAATTTTAGTTTGATTTTGTTTTTACTTACTTATTCTAGAATAAGTATAGTTTTCATATCAAATAATCTATACTAATATTATAAAGCTGAAGAGTTTGTTTGTTTGAACGCGCTAATCTCATGAACTACTGGTTTGATTTGAAAAATTCTTTCAGTGTTGGATAGCCCATTTATCGAGGAAGGCTATAGGTTACTTGTTATCCTAGGAAAACACAAGATCCCTCGGGAACGCGGGTGAAACCGCGGGGCGGAAGCTAGTTTTGAATTAAATGTACGTTTAAATGTATGAGATAATATTGACATAAGTAAGCAATATTTTACCATTTAACTGTGGGTGCAGGTTCGGACTCGGCCTCGACGCTGAAGGTGACAGTTTCCTTCTCCTCACAGACCTTGGTCTCACCCATCTTCTTGAGCACTCGCGGTGGTGACGTCACGTGCCACTGCCAGAAGTCCGAACACTGGCTCACTTCGTTCCTGCATAATTAATGATTCGTTAGAGCTGAGGTCTAGATGAAGAAATTTCTAAATTATAACAGTATTGGAAATTAAAGGCTTATGAATATGAATTCACTACATGATGGTGGATTAAAAGGAAAGACAGCGAATTGTTCCATTTCCTAGTGTTTTCTTTTTCCTTTGTTTCTTCAAATTGAGAAGGGCAGTTTTTTGTTGATGATCCGTATACTATAGATTCAAACAATAATTGACAAGCAATTTTGTCAAGTAAATTCATTTTTATAACAAAAGTATATAGTTTTCAAACTCAACTTTAAATAAAACCTTACAAAAGTCCATACTCACTTAGCAACAACAGAATAAGAGCCAGTATCAGTAAGCTTGGCGTCTTTAATGATGATCTTGTAGATCTCCTCGGACTCCTTGACTATCTTTATACGCTCGGAGCTCTTGATCTCAACGCCGTCCTTGTAGAAGGTCACGTCTGGAGAGGGGGTGCCATCCACTTCTATTGTTACAGTGTGGGTTGAGCTCACCTGGGCAGAAAAATATTAAGTCAAAGCCATTTATTCAGTATAGGTCCTAGGAGGGCACTTATGAGCGTCGAAACTAGTGAAGTTACCACCAATTCGGTAGTCACCTTCAACTGAGAAGAAACGGCAAGAAACTCACCAAGGTTACATTTTTTATATATTTTGTTTTTATTTTTAGACAATCTGACAATGTTGGCTTTTCTTTCCATTAACTATTTCACTTACTGTTCCATTTAATATTCTAAATTTAGTTTTGAAGTAACAAAAATATTTTACAAGTACCTATGAAAAGAGCTTAAGGCTCCAGTCTCCCTAAAATCAGTGTTCTTGCGGAATTTATCAGAAAAGAAATATTGTTTTTTAGTCATCAGAAAAGCAATAAATGAAATATATTTTACGTTATTTTAAAGTGTGAGATTTGAAGTTTCGAATACATATTTTATTTTTTAATTTGACGCCACTTTTATTAGCTCTGTGAGGCTTTAAACATACCTCTATTTACGTTCCACGCGTAGAGGGTCTCATTCATGCACACGCCACGAAAAAAATATAACAAAAACAAGAAATGTATTCAGATTACATTTTTCGGCAAATCCTCTACAATAATCTTATCTAGTTACTTTTTTTCTAGAGCTAATAAAAGTGGCTTCAAATTAAAAAATAAAATATGTATTGGAAACTTCAAATCTCACACTTTAAAATAACGTAAAATATATTTCATTTATTGATTTTCTGATGACTAAAAAACAATATTTCTTTTCTGATAAATTCCGCAAGAACACTGATTTTAGGGAGACTGGAGCCTTAACAGTTTTTATGACAACAGCTAATTTATTTGCCAAATATGGCCATAAAGTGTTGAGTTGTGTAAGTTCCTTCTAGGCTTACTTCCTTCGGCCATAATAAGATTGTGGTCAAACACAAGCCTTTACAAAGTTAGAAAAAAATGTGCAACAAACACAATAACCAATATTATCAATTGAAAAAATATAAAACTGGAAAATTTATTTTGTTAATGTGCATTTTTTTTTATCAGCGGGGACTATTGCTTCTGTAACACGAGTATTGTATTTATGACATGTTAAGTTTAGTTAAAGATGATTTTTATGCCGTAAAATTCCTCCTTATACAAATTAAAACCAAATCAGAGAAAACCACTTCGCAACCGAAAAACATCATACAAAAAGTCACTCACCATACAGGTCTGGTTCTCAATCTTCTTCCTGATCTTTGGTGCGGCCTTAACAATCAGGTTGACCGTAGAGGTGTCCTCACCGAGGTCGTTGGTCGCCATCACGCAGTACTCGCCCGCGTCCGCTGCCGTCACGTTCTTTATCACCAGGGATATACTCTCCTCGTCTTCGTAAAGGAACCTGAGAAATAAATTACATTTAAGACTAGTGACAGTAATATTATTACGACCATAATAATATATACTATTAGGAGAGAGGAGATAATGTAGTAATCCACAGGTACCGTGCGGGACCATTTCCCCGAATTTATTTTTCAATAGGGTATTTGCCTGTATTCAAAATAAATTATCCAACACTAACCAATGTATAAAACATCTAAAAAAAAGGGGAAACCACGATAATTTGATAAAATTTATCCTTATTATGGTTTTTAATGACACATCTAACCATAAAGAGTATGCTATATAATTATGACGTCACATGCCTGTATTTCATGCAAAACTCCATATAAACCTATCGTTTTGACATTTCATAAAAAGTTGCTGATTTGAATGTCAGTCAAATACCCTGTTTCTTTTTACTTCCCTGAATGGTCGCCTTTTCCTAGTGATCTTCTTTTCTAAATGGACCACTTACTTTACTCAAATGGTTCATTTCAATTATAAAAAGTTGAATTGCATAAGAATGCTGCATCAGACAAAAAAATACGTCGACGTTAAGACATTTTGATTTAATATTATGAATAGTATATTTATTCGTGTATTAACTATTCTATCAGAATTTCGATTATCACTTCTTGAGAATTTTAAGTTTGATAAAAAGCTACTATATCACCAGAAACTGTCCATATGTCAGTCATCCATCGCCTGGATTGTGGACATATAACACTCACTTGTGCCTCGTGTCAGGCTCGACGAGCTTCCCGTCGTGTTTGACGACGATGTTAGGTTTCGGGTACCCCTTGCACTGCATCTCGATCATGGCGGACCCGCCGATGGAGACGATGGCGTCGCGGTGCTCGATCACTAGTGTCGGCTTCTCTGGCTCGCGGTGCAGCTCGTGAACTGCCCCTAGTGTTGCAATATACAACTTATATATTACAAACAGTTACAATCTAATGTCATGTCAACTGATTAAGCTTGTGGTTGTTATGATTACTATCGAATATTTTCTGTTATTGTTGGAAGAATTAATGTCATACTTTTGCATAGAACTTATGAAATAATTAATTAAAAATAAAAGATTATAGTTTAAAAAAAACACGCTTTTATCACGCACTAAATATTTAAATTTTAGGCCGTACGCCATATTGAATTTAGTGTGGCGTCATTTTATTTTTCAAAAATCAAATCCAACCAAATTTCGGTGAAAAATCCAAGTAGTCAAGAATAATTTACCTTGCACAGTAAGTTCAGCAGAGCAGGAGATGTTGCCAGTGCTGGTCTTAGCGACGCAGGTATAAAGACCTGCATCTTCAGGTTTCACGTGCTGGAACACCAGCGCTAGGGAGTCTTCATCATCACCAAGCAGCACCTGGTGATTAATTTCGGTAAACGTAGGTAATTAAATGTTCAAAGCCTACATTCAGTCAGAATGGCTAAGAGTTAATGGTAATTCTCAGTGTAACGACACGCAACAATATACCATTTATTTAGCCACAGTGTTCTTCATTTGGTAACCACTTTATTATATCTCGGTGTTTTTATAATTAATTTTGTAAAACTTGAAAACGGTAAAAAAAGGAGATAATCTGAGGCAATATGTAGTACAGAGACACACACTGTCATATTCGGGAATATCAGTCATTCAGAACACGTCTAGCACAAAACAGCTTTCTATCTAATTGCAACTGTACCTTAAACCTCTCTTCAGGATCGAAAGGTAGTCCATCACGCTTCCATGTGAACGAAGCCTTTTCTCCCTTGGCCAGCAGACCCTCGCCTCCAGGTAGAAGTTCACCGAAGATGTTCTTGTCATCTATAGGTAAACATTATATTCATTTTAAGAAGCCATAAATTGCTTTAAGATTAAACTCCGAATTTTCTAGAATAATCCTTTTTCAGCTGTAAAGACTACTTATAAAGCTTCTCGCGCACCGCACTGTATTTGACCACAACTCCACCATCAAAAGTGATGATGTGGCAGAAGGTGGTAAGCACACAAAGCCTAGAAGAAACTGGCTCTCAAAATAATGTAAATGCCGGACGACAGCATTAGGTGCGTGGCGGCAGATTTTCTGTGTACTACAAAGTACCCTACTACCGTGCTATAGATTTCCTTCACCAAAATTTTACGCTCATAGAGTTATCATCGCCTTTATAGTCCATTAAGCATAACATTATTCGAACATCATTAAGTTCAGTCCAATTCAAGATGGTGGGTTATTTATAAATATCGTCACGACTCATAAACAAACGCTGGAGAACGTCCAAACGGCGTCAAAAATGCTGTACACTTGTATTTATAGCCTGTTACGTCTGTACGCATTATTCATTATTACGTTTATTATGCTGTTACTTAAACGTCAATTTTGTTAATTCAATTGGGTCACGGGTGTATTTTTTGAGTATATACAACCAGGAATATGTTATTGGAGTTCTGGTTAAATAAGCACGTTCGTTTGTATTGGTTTAACGTAAATAATTTTATAAATACAGATGCAAGTTGCATTCGTAAAACATGTTTCAATTAGCATACTCAATTTATTCCACTCCATGTTTCAGTCAGTTGCGTTAAGGAAAGGAAAAAATCATATTTGATTAAATATATGGCCGTCAAAAAGGTTTTCAGATTCAGCACATTATCCTTGTTCCTGGGTTTGAATAAAGAAGTAATCCTCTCAGAAAAATAAGGCTCTAAACTTTAAGTACAATACACACCAACAACAGTAACGGTGGCTTCAGACTCGACGTCCCCGTAGATGTTGCCGGCCCTGCACGAGTACTTGCCGGCGTCGGCAGGCGAAACGTTCGCAATCACGAGCTCGTACCAGCCCTTGTCCGCGCGCGTGCGGATTATTGACACGCGGTCGGATTCCGACCGCGATACGATCTCTTTGTTGTCGCGGTAGCTGGGGGAAAGGTGATGAAAGGATGATATGAGTTCGATCGCCAAAAGAGCATAGACTCGGACTGTTCAGCGTCTCAGTTCAGCGTCTCAGTTCAGCTCGCGGTATGGCCTATGTTTAAGCCTTAGGGTATGAGAAAGTTTGTTGATGAACGATGAAATGTTTTTCCAACCATGTAGAGTCAAATACATTAATTAAACTAGATGATTTGTTATTTAGCTAAGCTGCCGATTGTAATAAAAGAGAAAATCAATGGCAACGATTTTCACTCCGTTGAAGAACTGCTTATATTGTTTATCAACATAGACATATCTTCCAGATATTTCTAGATGAGGCACAATGAAGTTAAAAAAAAATAGCCATAAAATAATAAAATACTTACAACTTAACATCAGGGTTGGGGTCGCCTTTAACTCGGACCATAAAGCGCAAGTAAGTGTTTTCCATAATTTCAGTGTCCTTCAGCGCTACCAAGAAGTACGGAGCGTTGAGAGCATTCTTTTGCTTCCTCTCTTCTGGTGTCACTATAATATTATATTTAAAGGAATATTTAAAAATCGAATACATTTTTTTATCGGAGCGTTAAAGGTGCTGCATGCACAATAATACGTGAAAGATACTTTTTAAGAGCAAAATACAGGAAAATTATAAGATAGTAGTTATATTGACCAAGTAACAAACTACATGTTATACGCTTTACAATGTCTTAATTGATGATATCGCAGTGAATCATGCACACGATACAACAACATATTAAATAAATAAAAATTACAATTATTTAATTGTAAAAATTGCCAAATTAAATTAGTGCATTTGAGGAAGGAGGACGGAGTAGAGTAAGATCAAAAAAGTTGGATGACCCTATGAAAGGATTCCATCAAATACAACTACTTTCTCCAGAAATTAAAAATTTAAACAAAAAGAGAACTCACACTCATGAACAACTAACTGAGCCGTGCAATGGGAATTTCCTTTAACATTTTCAGCTCTAGCAGTGTACACTCCCGAGTCATCTTCCCTGCAGTGCTTTAGCTCCAGTATGAGATTACCACCAGATTCAGAGGATATCGAACAACGGTCCATAAGACGGTCGTTTAAAGGCTTATTGTCCTTTAGCCAAGTCACCACGACAGGATCCAAAGATTCACGAAGCTCGCATTGGAAGACAACGTTCTCACCAGCTGTAGATTCAAAGTTTTGTTAGGGGAGTCCGTACGGAATGTCTATTTAGATAATTTAATTTGTTTAAGATAAATTATGCTTCTTTAATTTTATACTATTAAATGTTTTGATAATTTGTAGGATTTTACAGTAAATTCCCAGAATATTCTTGATATAGATTTCTAGACCTAAATGTTGTATGTTTACCGTAAGGACTCCTTAATTGCACAATACATATAACATGAATAGAAATATAATAAAGCATTGTTAGAGTAATGTGTAGTGTAAATTAGTTTACTAAAAGCTTATATACAAGCACTAAGGTGTATCTACTTCTATGGAGTGTTGGTCTATTTCTCCTGTATACTTACGCTCGATATTTTGGCCTTCTAGGGTCTTCGTGAATATTGGCTTGCCATCTTGAGACTCGGTTTTGGAAACCGATGTTGCAGATTCATAGTCGCCGGTGGTGATTGATCCATTAGAAATGGCTTTCTTGGAGTACTTGCTTTCGTAAGAAGAACCACCGTTCTTAGAGCTCTCGTAGCTAGATTCTATCTTAGACGACGATTCGATCTTTTCACCATCGTAAGATGCTTGCGAACTGTATTTAGAGCTACGTCTCTCTTTGCCATATTTGGATGCAATGCTGTCGATCTTGCTGGCAGAATCGGATTCAATGGCATATTTTGATCCTTCAGTTTTACTTTCGTAATTAGATTCCAGTCCATATTTGGAGGCAATGCTGTCAATTTTGCTAGCGGAATCAGATTCAATGGCATATTTCGATCCTTCAGTTTTACTTTCGTAATTAGATTCCAGTCCATATTTGGAGGCAATGCTGTCAATTTTGCTAGCGGAATCGGATTCAATGGCATATTTTGAACCTTCAGTTTTGCTCTCAAAGCTGGATTCTAAGCCATATTTGGACCCTCCATCAATTTTAGCGGTGGAGCTGGAGTATCTTGATTCATATCGGCTTGAAGCCGTACCCTCAAGGGAGCCTCCGGTCTCATACTTCCCACTTTCTATGCGCGAACCACTTTCACGACGCGAGTAGGAAGATAGGCCAGTACTATCGTTAGTAGAAGATGATTCATAGCGACTGCCTGATTTTCGGCTGCTACTGGAGTATTCTGAAATATTGTATTATTTGTAAAATAATTTCATATAGGTTTTAAATCATGTTTAAAATCTGTTTAAAAAATTATGATCATTGCCAAATGTTACAACTAACCAAATTTTTTGCACCTCTTTAGGAGCCAACAGTAATTGGCGAAAATTAAACTGTAGTCGAAATACAAGAGCATTTTGGCAACGTCAATGTAAGTTCAATTTATAACCTAATTTTAGAATTGTTTTACCTCCAGAGAGCCGCGAACTGCGGCTGTACCTCGACGTCATATCTCCGTCAACTGCTTCCTCTGTGGTTACAGTTTGACCGTTCTTAGAATCGTCAACTGCAAATGCAGCGCCACTTCCAATTACTTCTTCTGCTTTGACTGAACTCTCTGTTATTGTTTCTGCTTGTTGCGTAGTTTGATCAATAGACTGTTGCGTAAGATTTGTTTGAGCTGAAGATTTCTCTTCAGCAGATGTAACAGATGTTTCTTGAACACTAGCTGCCTTTTCTTCAACTTTATTTGATTGTTGAGTAGATTTGCTTTGTGATTCTGATACCTGTTGAATGGATTCTTGAGTTTTAAATTCAACTGTTGATTTTTGAGCAGATTCTTGTTTTTGCTGTGATGATATTTGTTGAATAGACGAAGTCTGCTCGACTGAAATAGCTGACTGCTGAACAGTTTGTTCCGTAGATGTCTGTTGCTGAGAAGTTTGCACAGACTCTTTAACTTCAACTGATGTTTGTTGGGAAGCTTGTTCAACCTTTGTTTCAGATGTTTGTTGAATAGCCGCTTTGACTGTTTGTTCCGACTGTGATGTAACGGACTTAGATATTTCAGTGACCTTAGAGTCAACTGTCACAGCCGATTTACTTTGTAAATCTGTTGTGACTTCACTCTTGGTCGCACTACTGACTATACTGACTACAGTATCCTGCCCTTCACTGATAGTTGAGACTTCTATAACTTCAGACTTAGAGAGTTTTGTGGCTACAGCACTTTCTACGGAAGCTTTTCGCTTGTTCTTCAGTTGCTGTAGTGACTCCTCTCTAGTTGATACTTGGGTTACTTCGATCTCTTCGACTCGAGATCGTTTCTTAGCCTCTAATTCAGCTTCTGCTAGCTCTTCTGTATGCTCTCTCTTCTTCTTATTCTCCTCGGCTTCAGAAGATATAAGGTCTACCGGTGGTAGTACTTGCAGATCGTCTGCTGCGTGCTCGGCTAAAGCAACTGTAAGGATATGAATAATACACACTTAAATCATATTTATGTCCTTTCAGTAAAAAAAAAACTATAAATAGCCAGCTTCTGTCTCGAGGTTTCACTCGCATTCCCGGGATAAAATATCCTATGTGTTAATCCAGAATTCTATCTATGTGGCAAAAACTTTCATCCAAATTAGTTCAGCCGTTATGGAGGTCAGCGGTAACAAACATACACACAATGTTTTCCATTTATAATATTAGTAGGATATACTATTTTAAAGCACATTGTTTCTAACGCTAATAATTTATTTGAAAAATATCTAAAATAATTTAAATCATACTACTTTTTTATACATTTTGACGGCGAGTAGACTTCTAAATTACAAACATCTTTACTAAATAATCGTATCGTTATTATATATTTAGTTTTTTTATCCGACTACTATAAAGACAAATAGAGGAGAATCATCACCGTGATAGATATTCAATATCTATAATAATTATCGGTATAAGACTCACCCGCGTCGCTAGCGTGTTGCTTGATCTCTGCAAGCCAAGTGGTCTTGACGGACTCCTTATGAGCAGTGAGGGTAACACTAACTTCGGGATCCTTATTCACAAGTTCGAACTTGAACTGGTCGCCCGAATCCTTGACCTCGACCTCCGGAAGCTATGGAAAGAGAGTTTGGATTCAGGCCAATAGCGAATGGATGTGTTTTAAAATTGGACTATTTTAGGCGTTGGAAATTTGAACGGTCGATATTGAGATCGGTAGTTGCGATTACAGCTGCTAGTTTGTATGAATGGAAAGCTATTTTTGGACACATGTGGGTTCTACAGAAAACTTTGTTATTATTTATCATATCGCAACAGCTAAAATCTATATAAATTCTATGATTGTGACGGCCATAACAACATTTGGATATTTCAAAATGGCATATTTACGAAACCTATGTTAGCTTCGTCATACTGAACAATATTTACTATGAAATGATTTCATTTAGTCATCATAAAAATGGACGATGGAAATGCAACATGACAAGCCACATCGAATAAAACTGCCAATACAATTTGGTTAAATTTATAATTAGGTTGTAAAAAAAACTCACCCTGATAATATCCTTTAGCAAGAACACAGAGCG
The DNA here is from genome assembly GCA_951216915.1 of Tetheella fluctuosa. Lineage (NCBI taxonomy): Eukaryota > Metazoa > Arthropoda > Insecta > Lepidoptera > Drepanidae > Tetheella > Tetheella fluctuosa. The sequence continues at coordinate 14,159,156 of OX578215.1, read as the reverse complement.
GTCATCAGACACTCTCTTAACTTTGCAGATCAAGATTCTCGCTTTAAACAAGAACAGATATCTCTCTTTCACCTTCCCTTCGGAGTCGGTGATGGTGAACCAGTCGTGGGTGAGCAGCCGGCCGAGCTTGTAGATGTTACCACGGTAACCTTCGATGCTACCTACGAACTTGTTGTCTGTCGCCCTGTTGGGAACGCCTAGGAAGAGTTCTAGCGCCTTTTGGAGGTCTGTGCAATCTTCGCCGAGACGTTTGGAGTATTTTACTAGTTCCTAGGTGAAAAAAGAGGCTTTTTAATATCGTAAATATGATTAGTTTTTCAAATTCAAGTTGTTATAATGAAATTAATGAAAGCATAAAGGAAACCTGCATTGCCCAAGGAAGTGGAATTGAAATGTATGTGAAACTGAGGAATTCACTGGGTTTGTTGAAAAGACCTAACTCTCCTCGTTACGGGGAGGCTTAATATAGCCTCTGCGACATATGTATATGTTTTCGCCCCACGGTTTACCCAGGGAAAAGGAAATTTCCGGCCTTTTTTATGTCTACGTCAAAAAGGTCTAACGGCTTGAGCTGGGCGTTCATGACTCAGTCAGTGAGTGAGTCAGGACTTTTCTTTTTATATGTATTGATGATGTTAATTAAATTTTTGGAAGAAGTTCTTTAAAGGAGCTTGCGGTAGCAGTTAATTGGCAGAAAAGGGAACAGTAACGAAAAAACGTTATATATGTACCAATGTCTCTTATAATAAAAGACAGACGTGACATCACCAATTATACCTCTATGCGACATTTTCGGAGGTTCAAGAATAAAAAAAAAACAAAAATATCCCAAAAAAAACTAATATAATAAAGCAGAAGAGATTTTTGTTTGTTTAAAGGCACAAATCTTTGGAACTATCAGTTGGATTTGAAAAATTTATTTTGCATTTGTCCAATTCAGGAGAAGGATCATACTGGGGCTTTCCTCGATAAATGAGCTATCCAACACTAAGCAAAATTTTCAATTCGAACCAGTAGTTCCTGAGATTAGGGCATTCAACCAAACAAACTCGCTTTATAATATTAATATAGATTAAACTTCGGTCCTGGCGGGGGTCCTCCGACCGCAAATAACTTTTTTATGATAATATCCTATCAGGTCAGCTGTAATTATATGAAATTTGGTGAATCAGATTTATGACTGAAACTATGAATATATAAAAGCTCGTAAAATTTGTACCTACCTAAAGATATGGAAGTAATAGATAATAAATATCAACTAACAATAAACATTCAACAATGAACAGCGCTGCGTTGTTCTTGATGCGATGAAGTCATAGATCCGGGTGGAATACTCCGTCTATTTATTTTAAAACTTAAATCCGCATTTATTTATATAATTGGCAATCTGAATATCAACCTATTAGTAAGATCTCAATACTGCGCGGACGCAGGTCGTTGTCCTCTGATGAAAATACTTTTCGCAGCGATAAGACAACTTTACCTACTGATTTGTGTTGTAACTGACATAGTATTACTTTTTATAATTTTAAAGATTTATACATACAATTAAAGCCAATCACAGCAATTGTATACAAAAAGAGTTCGTTTTTCCGCAAAGTTGGAAAATTTAATGCGTCAATAACTCAACCAAAAGAAAAGTAGTAATATGTTAGTATATCAGTTATCTGGCTTCCATAGTACAAGCTCTGCTTAGTTTGGGGTCAGATGGCCGTGTGTGAGGAATAATGTCCCAGAATATTTATTTATTTTCCAAAATCAATTTTCAAGTATATATAGAATAAGAAGATATACGGGAAGAGGAAGATCGAAAAAGACATGGATGGGTTGTGTAAAAGATGAAAGAAAGGAGTGAATGTATGTATTTATGACAGCAAGAAGGGTCGAATGGAAGAAGAGTACATATTACGCCGACCATAAATTATGATGATCAATTGTCAAGTATAAAATCTAATCTACTACAGAATAATACGAAGTATATGTATTTATTAAGAAAATAACTCAAAGAAGAATATTGTCGGTATCAAACCTTTAATAGAAGTTGGTAGTCGTTGATCCTCTGTATGGGTAGCTTAAGGTGTTCACTGATGCCTTTGTCGTCGCCGAGCTTGTCTGCTAGATCCTGCAGAAAAATTTTATGCTTTTGTTTTATTACATAATCGTAAACTAAATGTAGGAATTAGATAACAAACGAATAAAAGAAACCCAAGCAGCCACAAATAGAAGGAGAATAATATGTTCATATCATGTTTATTTTGAAAATATAAGGATCTGATAATTAAAAGCCCTAATGCTTGGAAAACTTAAGGCATCATGTCGCCTTAATCCGACAATGCAAGTTAGAAAACCGAATAAACTTGTTTATTTTAACCGTAAAATAGCCTTGACAAAGAACGTTTAATTTAGATGACACTAATAAAACACAACGTTTCTAGGACACTGAAATTCCATGGACAATATTTATATTAGGGTTCGTATGTTAGATTGAGTTTAGATAATAGTTTATATACTAAAATAGTAATGCATTTACTGGGTAAAAATATACACGGTGAGAAGAGATAATTAATAATTATCTAGAATGATTAATCAAAGAAAAACAAACGCTGAAATCACGGAAGGTACAAATTGGTAAAGCAGGCAGATGACTAAGGGCTTTACAATGATCTAGAGAACTAGAACTAATAATTTCGGATTTAAATTAACGCAATCTGTTAAATCGAAATCCCAATCTCATTAGACAGTGAAGACTGTCGGTCATCTATTTTAATCATTATCTCTATCTACCAACTCAATTAATGAGACATGTGTTTGAAAGTGAAATCTATTTCGTCAGACGTAGGGTTGATTGGGAAATCTTGGCTACTCACCAAATTTGTATGTTGACAATATACTTTTGTTTTGTTTCACTTTCTTTGCCCGACAGAGCTTTTGAATTTTACTAGTGTTGGATATCAAAGTCTAACCACCTGTTTCTGAAAGCCCAATCAAAGTTAATCTATGATTAAAACTATTGCCGTCTTTGTCATCATATACGTCATCGACAGTGACAGCGATACTTTTAACAAGAGATTATATCCATAATAAACTCAGCAAGGTTAATTTTTTATATATTTCATGATTTGACATTGTCATACGCTTTACAATCCTTACTAAAACTTAGTGAGAGAAAGCAAGTTTGTGAGTATGGATGGATGGATGGATGTTTGTTACTCTTTCACGCAAAAACTACTGAACGGATTTGGATAAAAAATTGGCAGAGAGATAGATTATAGTCTGGAATAGCACATAGGCTACTTTTTATTCCGGGAAAACATAAGATTCCACAGGAACGCGGGGCGAAATCTAGTACAAAATATATCAACATCAAACATGTTAAGAGCAAATACACCATAAATAAGTCTAATAATGGCATACCATGAGGCCGAAAGTTAAAAAATGTGTGCGAATTGCTAAACATCTTCAATATAATATGAGTTACCTTGTAATAAACTCTTTCCTTATTAATTTTCTAAATGGTGTAAATTCTCCTTTTCCATTTGCAAATCATAGTATACCTACTTGTACACGATTGTTGTGTGTTTTGTTTGTGTTGCTGTTTTTAATGTATTATTTTCTGCGAACATCTGCTACAAGTTTAGACTAGCTTATACTTTCTTACATAATTAGTAATTCACCCGTGATCCCCTATTTTTCCCCCTTAGGTGTTGAATTTCTGCAAATCTTTTCATAGTAAACTTACGCCATAACATGAAAATATCCTCTAAATTTCATGTTTTAGACATTTTAGACTCTGCGGGGATCTCCCCTTATCAATCAGACCATATACATTTCTAAAAGTCTTGTTTTTTCGCCAGATAACATTAAATTACAGACCATCAGATAAGTTATCTCAAAACTTAATAACTTACATAGGTAAGCATAGATCTCATATCAATTTTTACAACTGCATCATAATGCACTTTATCACCTTGAACGCACCGCACCGTGATTTTGCGTAAACCATAAAACCGTAATAAATCCAAGCGTAGCATCTTCAACGCCACTGCACCGACTCCGACAAATTTAGAACGCCTTGACACATTGAGTTAGAGTAGCTAACTTTACTAATAGAAGTTTGGATTGAAAAAACATTGATGTTTTCTGGAAAATATTTGAAAGGAAGCAGATGGATATTAGCATTTAAATAAAATGAAAACTACTATTGATTTACGAATGATTATGTTTAAATAATTTAATAAAAATAACAAATTTAAGACATACTGGAGATGTTTTACAAAGTTAGAAGGAGCTAGATATAGCCAAAGCTGGTTAACGTTAAAGGATTAATAAAGTGGCTATTCCATAACGTAATGTCGTCAATAAACCAATCGTATCGGAGAAAATGGCGATGTAAAGCATAAATCTAACGATACCACCGTAAATCAAAAGTTTGACGGGCACTCAAATGGGAAGCAATATGTTTAACTGATTATTTATTTTTAAGAGTGAGTTTTAAGGGTCATATCTATTTTGATTGTTAACAATGATGTTGACTTCATATAAAAACTTTATTAAAGTATCAATTCATTTCAAGTTTCTAGAAGTTCTTGTTTTTGCTAAATATTTAACATAATTTCATGATACTCGTACTTTTGTTCACAATATTGTTGTATGTGTTATTGTTCAAGCAATACAGTGCTTATGGAAATAATTTCTAAACATCTGTAGTATTCGACAAAAAAACTAGGCAAATGTGGAAGATACTATTTTTGATATTCCAGTTCTAGTCAGTTTTATTCAAGTTGATGATGGGCATCTCTTTTTTTTAAAACAAATTCTCTAATATGACCCTTGGCAAAACTATTCACAATTTAAACCAATGTCACTTCATTAATTCAACCACTTTGGCACATAAACGAAAACAAATTAAAATCAAAGATGTAAATTCAAACCATCTTAGAATCAGATAAAGTGACCTCTATACCTATATATAGTAGCTTTGCTTATGTGTTATTGGTCGCTGAAAATCAGGATAGAAGAAAGAGTGAAAGGCAGGTAGGGTGCGCATGCACTGAGCTAATAGCCGGCTCACACTTTACACTAATGACCGCTCACAATACAATGTACACTTCGCAGACTATCCTTCTTGCTGACATTAATGTTGACAATGATTAAATAATAATAACATCTCATTTATATATGTTCACAAACACTTCTGTTCTCATCAATCAAGTCAACAGTGAACCAACAAATGCCAGACACAAAGCAATAAGACGATAGATGTCGAAGATTACTGTAATTAAATAATTGTGAAGACAATGTGACATCTAGGAACAGCAGAGCTGTGTTATTTCAGAATAATACCACAGACTAGAAATAGCTGACAGACAGCAGAATGTCACAGCACAATTGAATGTCAGTCATGAAGATAACAAGACAAGGTAAATTCCTCCAATCAAATAGACGTACTGTAATAAGATGAGATACCACAGTGATAAACTTTGCTACAGTTTTAAAGCAGATGTAGTTGATCAAGAATATTGCTTAATGATTTTGTTAACAAAATTCGCTAAAACTTCTCGTAATTACATTGTTTAAAATTATTATTTAAACTATAAATCCCATGTTTTGTACAACAACAATAAACGGATTTTGAAACAGAAACAATGTTATATGTTAAATAATATACAAAGAAGACATGATTTGGTTTGAAACCGTGTTCTTGTAAGAAATAGCACATGTAAAATGGGTCAAGGTCATCAAACATCCGACAAAGTAGGTCCTTCGTGCGCGTTCCTTACGAAAACCCATCCATACACTGTATCGAAGCTGAAAAATATAATATTGCCGTTCGAACTGGCACACCCACGCCGCACTAGAAATAAACCAGACGCGTTGCTTGTAACACTACACCAGTACGTAACATTGAAAAATGGGGGAAAAAAATCACGATATTTTCGCCACAGCCAACTGTCGATCTAATAATAAGGCAGTCGATGCTATTTGCGTTATTTGTCGTCGTACCTGCGCGGGACGGTTGGTAAAGGTTGGTATAGTAATGAGTTCACAATCACAGTCACACACTTCACTCGGTCGAGTGGTCGAAGGTCGAAGATGCGCTGAAGCGAGCGAGGTGGTCGCGACCGCGGCTTCCAAGCGACTGGTCCACTATTGGCCCTGTACCGTCCGCCTGCTAAACATAGAACACTCGCAACCGTTGATTTTTAGAGGATAACGCCATTTCTCTGGTGACGTGGTGATGATCTCTCGAGGAACTCGGACTTCCATGGTCGGCTTAATGGTATCAAGGTCGACTAACAAACCTTGAAGCGACAACTATCGATAAAGTTGTCAATAGAGTATCTCGAAATTTTTCATTATTGATAGACAAACTTTTTTCAAAATTACCAAATGTATTGTAGTATTGATGATTGGAGCTGGAAATGCTGTTTATTATATTCAAAGGATTATAAAAGAAGGACCTGCATTCGTTATTACATTCTAGTAGATAAAGTCTCGAAACATTTTATGTGGTGTAAATCCATCCTTTATTATAGGAATTGCAATCAACAATTACTTAGTAATTTTTGAGAACACCCTGAAGGCAATGTTTTATAGATTGGCGATGCTGTAGCTGCAAATCTAAAAATGATGACCACTACCACTCTATCAAAGTGATGTGAGTGAAACAATCTCATTTAATGGTAATGATATCACCGAAGGTGAAGAAAGCCAAGAAAGGGAAAAAACAACTTTGCTGAATATTGTGGCAGCTTGACTCGATAGCCTTTCATAGATTTTGCCGTGTGCCAACCCTACTTGTTAGGATGAAAGGATGTCCCTTAAGAATAAGTATGCATAAATCTGAATCCACATTAAACAATGGAGGTAACAAAGACACGAAAACATTAAAAAATGACTCAAATCGACAATGACGATAAAACGCGAATCATTATTTCTGGAATTGAGTCAGTTGTGACGAAATAGCGGGATGCGTAGGACTAACAGGTATTCTTATAGATATTCATTCTCGATCCGATGCGGATTGCCGGCCAAGTAGTCACTCCTTGGTATGTGTGGATCATATCGAACATTCGATTTGGAATGTGCAATTATTTATGGCAATCTGTAATGTGGTATGTTCTTATTGTATATTATCGTTTATTCATTGGCATGAAGACTCTGAGTAGGTGCGTTTAATAATTTATTCCATAGGTACTTTTTCCTGACCTGAAGCTAGTAGCCAGGAGTTTGTGAGTTAGTAATTTTGAAATAAATATGAAAATAGGTCAGGCAACAAGTGATTTTGACATGCCATGTCAACATCCGGTACATCAGAAAAAACAGGCGCCACAAACAAAAATTTCTATGATTGCACAAGATTATGTGACGTAATGAAATATGCTGTTTATTTTTTGCTGTTATTGAATTTATCTTTTCACAGACTTTGTTATATTGTATATTGGATTTGATTCAAAATGCTAATAATTAACTTGCATTGGAGTTTCTGTTAAAAAGTGCACCTGCCAAAACACATCAGTAGGTGCTTGGCGACTGGGGGTGGTAGCGCTATGTGGGAACTGCAAAGTACCATACAACTGTGTTATGAGGAATAAACTTTTCCTTACAGCGTGTCTATGGTCTTTAGGAGACCAATTGGCCAGTAGCTGGATGGGATTACTCAACTTTAACTTGGCTAGTGGATGCAAATGACTAAAGCTTTTAACATTTTTGGGGAAATATGCCATTTTTAATAGCACTGTTAAAAAATTGTGGCAAAAAGGAACAATAGATTGGATGGCTATGCTTAAGCAGTCTATTGGAGATCCCGACGGAACGTGCGACCTTCTTAGAATGTAGTTCAAGGCAATAATTGATTATAATAAGGGGACTGTTATTGGTTCTAGCGTTTTAGCTCAACATCACTATTTACCGCAGCGAGATGGACAGCATAAATCCCAAACTCATTTATTAAGTTTAGGCCCTAAAAAGGCACTTATGAACGGTACAATTAATTCTACCACCGGTTCGGAATACACTTGGACTGAGAAGAATCCGGCCAGAAACTCAGCAAGGGATATTTTTTTGGGTTCATTGGGAGTAAAAAGGACACTTGCTATTAAGATCGTCGAGGGTCTGTCCTCATACCTGAAGCACTGCAGTAGTGGGACAACATTGTCCCAAAAGTATTGTTGAACTGGACGCAAAGGGAGTTGTACGACTTCAAAGTATAGTTTGCTCAAATACTTCAATCATTCATCATACACTCATTTGTGGTATTTTATTAATTTACTCATCTTTAATCGTTTATATACTCATTATCGGTTTTAGCCCATAACGCTATCCCTAAATCAACCTTCAACAGAAAAGAAACAGTCTGGTACAAAGGCAGTTTTTTCAGAGAGGTAGAGCATAGCGATATATCGCTCAAAGAGCAGCTCGACTGGGGAAGTACCTCTTTATAGAATACCGCAGCCAAATAACTTATAGTTGTGTTCCTGCGCGTGAGTAAGGTCCCCAGAGCTCATCGGGGAGGGGAGATGGGTCGGCAACGCACGAGTGATACACCTCGTGTTGCAAGCGTTCATAGGCCGTAACCGCATACCATCAGGCGGGCCGTATGCTTGTTTGCCGACTATGTAGTATAAAAAAAAAAGTATATCTCTACAAATTTTATCTACACGTACTAGCATGTATATGAAAGGATGTATTATAGCATATAGAACAAATTCTTGAAAAGTCAACTTGAAAACAGGCAAGGTACAGTACCACAGTTGGCAGTAATCCACATCTCATGTAAACAATGTGCAATTTACCTCATCGCCATTTGGCAGAGGTGTCTGTTAACGCAAGCTTTCATTATGTACCTACGTTAAATAATATTACACCTACTTACATTTTGGGCGTTATTTTATGGAAATGCAATGAATTGAAACGTCAACAAGAGTAATATGAACAATTTTGGATTTACAGAAATATTTTCCGAGATTTTTCGCAAAGGATAAACTACTTAACATTTAGGAGTATCTCTATCCTATACAATCGATATCCCATACTATTATTTTATATGAGAACTAGCGGGCCCGACTGACGTTGTCCTGTCCAAACTCGATTACGACGCCATCTACCGGGTCCAATTGTATTTTCAAACCATCCAGGGACCCACTCATATATATACACAACATTTCAGCCAAATCGGTTCAGCCGTTTAGGTGGAGCTAGGTGACAAACACACGTACAGAAGAATTTTATATATTAAGACTAGCTGTCCCCCGCGGTTTCACTCGCGTAGCGGTTTAAAAAATAGATAAGAAACTATTCTCAGACCTACCCGATATGTGCACAAAATTTCATAAAAATCGGTCGAGCCGTTTCGGAGGAGTATGGTAACTAACATTGTGACACGAGAATTTTATATATAAGATATTAAGTGGTTGCCCAAAAAGTACAAGGAGAAAAGACATTAGTTCTCAAAGCAAATCATGATCAACCCAAAAACTTCACAAGACTGAACAGTATCTGCTTCGCAACAGCTGATGCATTACCGACATAAATCATATCTCAATTCGGAGCCAAAAATCCTCATCTAATATTATAGTGTTTATCACGAAATCGGGCGATTGCCCCCAATATGAGCGGTTGGAATTGACAGCAATCATACGCCGTTGCGGCGGCATGTGGACTATTCTAGTTGTTGGCCGGCTGCCTAACGCCCAGCCTGTCCACGCCCGGTACTGTACGCTTAGCTTTGTTCTGAGCTTATGATTTAAATGTTAATTAACATTGCAATGCTATTTCAGGGTAAAAAAAGAAACAATGGCTCGTGTAAGATTCTTTGAAAAGACGTATTTAGGCGCGAAGTTGCTGCGGAAGGCTTATGAGCTAGTAGGGTGGTGTGCTTTGTAATAGCCTATGTAAAAGGCGAATATACTTAGTGCTTAATAATTATAGATGATTGTTGATGAATCAAAAATACAAATATGCAGCCAAACTTATATACATTAGCGATTAAATGTCAATGATGGACAAGTAACTAGTATTTGTGATCAATTCCTATAAATTTCTATAAATGTTTGTTTATTTGGTTTGTCTTTCTTTCACGTAGCATCGGAGCATCGACTTGATTTATTGCAAGAGATAGTTTATGGACTGAAGATTGACACACTTTTTATACCGGGAACGCGAGTGAAACCACGGGGCTAAAATAGTTTAAAATTATTCAGATACATTATAATTCAGTTCAATAAAGGTAGCGCCATCTATTGTAAAATCACTAACACAAACACCGTGCGCTCTCGTTCAGATTCAAACCACTGATGATAACGTTATTTACATTGTGAAATAGTTTTATGAATAACAGACAGATGGCGTCACTTGTTGAATCGTATGTAATTTAAATACTAAAAACAAAGATGTCACTAGTGTTGGAATATGAAGTTTCAGGGTATTTTGTAAAGATGGCGCGTTAGTTCTAGTGGAACTAAAAGACGAATAAGCTGTACAAAATTTATGAACAATGAAATTATAATTACTACAATTTCCAATTCGCAAAGTAAAATAACTTAGTTTTTCCATCGAATTGCTTAACGATTAGATTCTTTTTTTAGAACCAAGCATAACTCCTTTGTTTTCTGGGCTAGTAAAAGAAAATAGGACAAATAAAAGCTCCCGGGTAAGTAATCATTGCTGAGTTTCTTGTCGGTTCTTCTCAGTTGAAGGCCAACTTCCGCACCGGTGGTAACTTCAGTAGGTTCGACGTACGTAAGTGAGCACTTACGTACGCCATTTATTCTGTTTAGGCCCTAGAAGAGCTTCTAGGGCCTAAACAGAATAAATGGCTTTGACTTTAATAGACTAACCTGGAAGTACTTGTTGACAACAGGATCGTCGGCGAGCAGATGCTGCGCCTGCGGCTCGTCGCGGCAGTAAGCGACGTGCTTGTCGAACTCGCGCTCCATGCGCAGCAGGGCTCGCCCGAGCATGCGCGGCTCGTCTGCGTAGTACTTTATGCCTTCTTGAAGTACTCTGGGCCGATCATGATATTGTGAACAATAAAATTGAATTTTTGAAATAATTGCAGAAGAGGAATAAAGAATGTATCTATCACATCTATCACTTAACTGTTCAAAACTATAGTACCATTTTTGATAACTCCAAAATCTTCTGAGTTAGTTTGATTTACCTACTTTGTTATTTTGATGACATAATCGGTAAGGGTCATCAATAATAGAAACAATAGCAACGTGTCTTAAACTACCAACCACGGTATGTGGTCATTATTTAAGTCGAAGATTATTTTGATATCTACAAGGAAAAGTTTAGGCATAATATATTTCATTTCTATCTAAAAACTAACTAATAATAAAATTGAAATCTCTGTCTGTGATTTCAAAGTAAATGCCAAAATTTAAGTGAAAACTGGTATGATGCTTAAACATCACCGTTTATAGAGTTTTCGTCGGTCTGACTGTCTAAAAGTTCGTCTGAAATAGGCTCCCAAATGACTCAACGGATTTCAATGAAAATTGTAGGGATTAAAACAGAAATTTTAACATACATATTCGTGACATCAGATCTCTTGTAACATAATCTCGTATGATAATAAAACACAAACTTACGTATTATGGAACTCAGCAATTTGCCTGAAGTTAGAGAACAACAACTCTCGGTTATCGAAGACAGGTTTAGGTGTGGCAGCTTTGTCCATTGGTTTCATGTACCGGGACACTACGTGTTGGATGTCCCGACCAAACTCTTCTTCTGTCTCGATCAGCTCGCGTACCACCGCTCTAGGAACGAAATAAAGGTTTAACGATACCGATGAGGTAAAAGGGGAATTTAACCTTCTAAAAAAATTATGAAGCACCCGAGATTTCAAATGAATGATTATCAGATTTAGTCCGTCTCTCATGCCAAATGACTTTCCTTTGTGCTATATTTTTAAATTGTACGAAATCACTCTACCCAGGGGAGTACCCTATAACTTTTAAGAGTCAATGAGTGAAACTTCCAGTAATATTTTAGCGTGAAGGCCGCCTCTTTTACTGCGTACAGATGAACAAGAAAGCGATCTTACAAGGGTTCAGTTTTTCTGTTAAGTGGTAGGGTAAGGAACCCTAAACATATTAAAGTCTTGGAATTATTAACCATAATTCATCAATCTTTTAACACAGTTTATTTCACATCATAAATTGTATAAGTTCAATAGAAATCTCGCATAAAACGATCAACGCCATGCTAAATGTCAGGGCGTGTGCGCATGACGACAAGGCAGTAGATGATAAACACTGTAATAAATAAGAGGATTCTCCTAGACCCTGAGTCAGTGGACAGGTATGTTGGACGATGCCAAGAGGTGGTGGGAATACGTGTGAATTAGTAAAATATAGAAAATATTTGCGCTGTTTTATTACAGTGCCATTTGGTAACTTGGTAATCATTTTTAGAGGTTATCAGGCTGGCATTGTGTTAGCAGTCCGAAGGCTAGTTAAGAACTAGCTCTCATGAATACATCTATAGATGTTTGGAGCTGGATTCTCTACTCGAATGGGAGGTGGTGATACGTAATGTTCAAGTTTCGTAGGATCTAAAGAGAACCCAACAAATAGCAAAAAAAAAATCTTACTTCAAAGCTAGGAGGAGCTTTAATTCTTCATCTAAAATCTAATAACAAGTATTTATAAACCTCACGTTTAATTTTCATAAAAAAAAAGTATTCAGAGAAGCCTGCAGAGCCACATTCTATTATCTCTGTATTCTGCTTGTGCAGTCACGAGAATAATATGTAGGTAGATACTTACACTTAGCATAATTCAAAATGTATTTCCTCTTAAAGTATTGATGAAATTTTATGGTATTACAGGACATAGTATTTTCGAAACAATACTACCACGATATAAATGTTATTTGAAAAATGTAATAATTATTTTAAGAGAAAATCGCTCTCGAATTTTACTAAGTGTACTTATACAAATGTAAAATTATAGTTTTGCATTGCGCCATGCTAATCCGAAAATTTGTCAAAATAACGCGAACAAGATGCTGGCATTTTGGGTGAATAATTACATTGTCTGGCACATCAGTTTCTGGCAAACTGCAATAAGACAGTAACGAGACAAGATTCAGACTAATTGGGCTTTGTGTTGATTTATTGCGGAGCATACAAGAGCATTTCCGTTTCATCTATATTTGTTATGTCTTATTATACTTAGATACAGATTACAAAATTGGCATTGCAAATATTTGTACCAACGGCCAAGAACAGCCAACCATTGGTGACGTTAGATGACGAACGACCGATGGATGTAGAAATCGATAAATGAACATGTTTTTTGAAGTGAAAACTTCTTTAGCCGCGTTGAGCGTTTTTGGAGGGGAAAAACTTATAGGTTCGCGTCACCGACATGCTCATGCTAATAGTATATCTATAGCTATGAGTAGTCAGACTGGCGCACGCGCAGTGGCCTGTGTATACGTATACACTAATACGTTTTCACTTCTATCGGCAGTCCCCATGACTGCCTGTTTTTTTTTTTATTCAAATAGGCCTTCACAAGCACAATTCGAAGTCAGACTCTAAGGGTGCGTTTCCACAGACGCGGAGCTGGGCGGTACACGCACGGTTCGGAAGGTTGCTTTTGCTGAGAAGTGCCGGCAATAATCTCGACAATTACTACAGCATTCAGCCATTTATGCACTTTCACATTTATAATATTACTAAGATTGTGTACCTAATAAATAAAACATTTACTGTAGACACTCCATCTTATCGTATAGTTGAGTAGATTAACATTTGAGCATGTTTGTCAAATAAATATCAAAACAGATGTAAAATATCGGTGATCTTGGCTTGCATTGCTTGCTTGTTTCTGGTGTCAGCGACGCTCAATTTAATCCCTAATTAATCTACATATGACATTCCATCGTTTGAATTATTTGTGCATATGAACAGACTTTTCAACCTTGATTGTGTATGTCATTATGCTTTTTGCATAAAAGTTTTTCTGATGGTAAATTGTCACAGCCGCCCACTGTTGCATACGGATTTTTGTAATACAAGGTTGATTACTGATTTGTTTCAGACCTTGGAGAGATACTAGAGTGGTAGTGATCGTGGTGATTCGTGGGTTCGAATCCTTTCGGTGAAGGAAACAATAAAAGTCAAAGTCAAAGCCATTTATTCAGTTTAGGCCCTAGGGCCCTCCTACTTATGAAGGAATAGCACAGTAGTAGGGTACTTTGTAGTACCCCTCTGTTGTAAATATGACGCCAAGCACCTGGTGTGTTCGGGCAGTAGGACTTGAGAGCCTTCTAGCAGCACATTGACAATCCCCCTGATATTGCTATTCACTATAGGCGACGTTAGCCATTTACAATCAGGTGGACCGCCTGTCTGCTTATCAGTCTTTTCACACCATCAGTGCTGCAGTTCGATAATAATATGGAGTTCTTCAGGAAGCATGTCATTTGTTGAGGAAAATCGTAATGATGGGAGGATATTCTATGTGCTAATAGTCCTCAATAGGATCAAATCAAATCAAAACTCATTTATTCAGTTTAGGCCCTAATAAGGCACTTATGAACGTTACAATACAATGAAAATGATTCTACCACCGGTTCGGAATACACTTGGACTGAGAAGACTCCGGCAAGAAACTCAGCAAGGGATATTTTTATAGTTTTTTTTTTTAAGTAATATAATTCAATTACTAATTACAATGTTTATAAAGTTATTTTGAAATAGCTTGTTGAGCGAACATTTCATTTAAATGCATTCTTGTCTTCAAATGCATTCTTGTCTTCAAGAATCTGATCTTCTGATCGCTCGACTGAATCTTTATATAGAATACGTAATTAAAAAAAAAGCTCGACTTGTAACGTGAAGTCCTGTATTCTATTTCTAGATAATATTAAAGCATGAGCGAATGTTATAGATGCAAATTGAGTTGTTTAGAAATGTCCATCCTGTAGCACCAGATTGGAAATACGCCCGAGAGACGGCGGTGTCAAAGCATCTTCACCTGTCAAGTGGGGACTTAAATAATGTTCGGTGGAAAGTGGGTGTATTATAATTAGGATTAAGTACAAATACTTTGAGCAACTTTTCATGAATATTATTAATCTCTTATGTATAGGTATGGTGTACCTACGCAATGAAAAATATCATTGATTGTGAAGGATTACATTTCTTGCAAAGATATCTTTGTTTTTTTTTTTATGTTTATGTCAGAAGGCTGACAAGTAGGCATACGTCCACCTGATGGTAAGTAGCTACCGACGCCTATGGACATAAGCTATACCAGGGACATTGCCGACCTTTATAAAGCCTAGAAGGAAGAGTTTTCAGTGTGATTAACAAGTTTTTATTATATCAAATGAACACAAAGATTTTACACGTAAAGATCAGCTAATATGATATGTAGGAATTCCCAAAATAAAATAAAGCAAAACACCTAACTAAAACAAATTCCTTTGTCAGACCTTTGTTTTCCCTCACCACACACATAACAATCAAACGGAACCTTGTCAAAACAAGGAGAAAGCATGAGGAAAAGTTCATTATGACGAGGAAGCGAGGGTTGCCAACTCCTGACGACTGCTTAATATCGTCGCCCTGAATAACACTGAGAGTTGCAAAGCAGTTGCAATAATTTAGCGGCTTCCTTGTAACACAAGTAATCGCGGTCCGATGACAGATTGACGATTTAAAGCAGACATACGGATATATATATTTTTTTCACAAGTTGTATCAATTATGCCAGCACTTGACTGGATATTAATGTTAATATTACACCTAGTTACAAATTAAAACCGCGTAATTGCATCATAATATAATAGATTTAATTATAATTGATACAGTTATAGACTCAATGGTTCATCTCCATTTTTAAGACGGTAGTGACGTCGGATGCCGCGGCGAAGGTTGCTTTCGGTGAAGGAAAACTTCGTGAGACAACCATAGCACAGTGGTAAGGTACTTTGAAGTACCCACCTTACTAGCTACTACCCTAAAGTTGTAAATCTGTCGTCAAGTATCTGCTGGTGTGTTCCGGCAGTTGCACTGCACTTTAGAGCCAGCTCCTTCTAGGTTTTGTATTCTTACCACCATCAGTGAAACACAAGCCTATACAGATAAAATAAAAAACGACTCAATTAGACGAAATTGTTTTCAGGAAAACGTTACGGATTCCTTGAGACACGTCATTTAATGACTAATTAAAATATTTCCATCTTTATTAATTGAATACCTATCTAGAAAGGGACAGGGCTAGATATAATCTTAATTAAATTCTGATAAATCTATGTATGGATGTAGACTTACATGATTTGCATAGAGATAGGTCAGTGGTTGTGCCGTCGAATGCAATGACAATGGTCGTGAGTTCAAATACTACCTACAATGAAATCAAGCTTTCGGTGAAGGAAAACATTATTATCAAAAACCCTTGTCAAGAACCCAAGTTCAATGGAAAAACTTTGTTATAAATCCTCTTTGAACACGTACAAGCGTGAGCCAAATGATGTATCATCGTTCAAGCACACGTGGATATGCAATAAATTTAACGAGGACATAAATACGAATTGGCAAATTCGGACGGTTGTTTTCCACCGTCATGCCTACTTAGGAGTTAGGTGCAGTTTAGTCATGCGTTATGTTTGTATTGAACATAGAAATATCTTTATTATTTATACTTTTATTAACATGGGTTGTACGCTTTATAAAGGTCGGCAACGCATAAGTATTACCAATGTCTATAGGCAACGGTAGCCACTTACTATCAGGTAGACCACCAACTTGCTCACTTAAAAAAAACTTAGATATTGTCACGCAGTCTCTCCTTTTTTGTCCCCTTAGGGGTTGAATTTCAGAAAATCCTCAGTACACCCCTACGTTATAAAAGCATTTAAATATCTGGTATATTCTTCTTTTATTGTTCTATGACTAGTAGTTTAGACTAATGCGAACCACTCTCAGCCAATCAGTCAGTCGGATAGATACAGATATATAAGAATAATATAAAGAGTTATTGGTATATAAATCCAGCAATCGATATTATCGTGATGTTGATTCTCAAAATATCTAACTGCCTAACTGTTTTCCCCGAGGGATTTCCCGAGATCTTTTACAGAGGAAAACAGTTGGTGGTCAATATTTATAGAACTGTTATAATATGGAGCAGTATATATATATATATAGAAAATAGGCGTCTTTGAACGAATTTTTTCTCACCAATACAACGATACATTTAGTACAGATAACTAATAAATTTAATTCCGAAGATATCGTCATTTTAAAATAAAGTTTTTTTCAGACAAAGGTGCTGTCTTTTATCAGTTTATGGTATAAAACCAATAAACTGATAATAAACCGATCTACAGGTAAAACTCAATAAACTAATATCTGTAATATTCTTGTGTAAATATAGAAATAAAGTACATCGATCCTTGTACCAGTTTCTGCTGTCGACGACAGTAACAAAATATAAGCGTGGCATACCACAGATGCGGTAAAAGCCACGTTCTTCAATGATTCCTACCTTAAAATAATATTGACGGAGAACATTTACGTATTTCCCAAGTGTTTTGGGTAATTATTTATACGGGTTTATTATAATCTCGAGAGATGCAATGCAGGCGGTTTCACATCAAAATAAGGAGCATCATAAGAGGCTGGATGGATTTATTATTTTTAAGGAGTTAACGACAGATTGATGTCAGCTGGAGATGTTGCAAAGTTTACCTAAAGAGTTTGAGGTTATAATTAAGACTGGATTACAGAATCCTTATTGTGAGTAATTGTTTTTCCTGTACTAGAAGATAGAGCACTAAAAGTTTTAAAATGATTTCTTTTGACTTTAGCTTCTTATAATAACTAAAAGATCTAGAAGTAGTTTTCGCCCGTCCGCTGTGACCGTATCCGTATTTTTCCTTTTTTACCTTAACTGTTGACTACGTTCTTCAACTTCCATCATACCTATTTATGGAAATCAATAGGTTATATTTCTTTATCACTACACCTTTGACACCTAGCGTTCATTACCTCTAATATAAAAATAAAGAATCTGTAACTTACTGCCTCCTAGCAGCCATCGACGACTGGTCCCTCTCGGTGGTCTGTTTCTCGTGCAGCACGCGCGCCGGCACATGTCCCTGCCGCGTGCGGATCTCGCCGCCCTCCACGTCTTCTATCACACGGACCAGCCATCTGGAAGTAAATGGTTCTAAATGAATTGACATACGACTTACATTTATTTACTTACTAGCTGTTCTCCGCGGTTTCACCCGCGTTCCCGGTATATTTTTTATATTATATAAACCTTCTGCTGACAATTACAAACACAACAAAAAAAGATTTATCCAATTTGGTGCAGTCGTTTGGAAGTTATGCGCGTACAAACATTTCGGAGATTCATTTTTATTTATATAGATAGATTTACTAAGTTACTCAGGTATATGACGGAGTTATGCCCGAATATACATAAAATTAAAAATGGCAACATCCGAATTGATAACTCCCTCCATTTTTTTTAAATGATAAAACTATGTATCAGCTTACCTACACGCTACGTATTATCATATACGTTTTAATTAAGATCAAAGGCGCAATCATTTATAAATTCGCATACAATTAAAATCATAAAATTAGAACGCAGCGTCGGAGGAAGCCAAAAAGGTTTACGAATTAAACTATCTAGACCAACTCACAACACATGCCGGAAGCTTTCAGACTCTGTCAATCTTACCGAATGAGAAGTGACGACATTATAAAGATCAATGACCGCAAGTTCATCACCCGAGTCTAGACTGTGGCTAGATTTCAGTCTCATTTTGATAGAACAATCAAAGTCAGAACTGTGAAAGATAAAAGACTCGCCATTCTAGTAAATGTCAAATGAGATAATTTTTATTATCCGGTGACGTTAATTTTGTGGGACTTTTCCACGAAAACCACTGCATTATTATAATGCAGTATTTTTCTGTTTGTTTGTTTGCTTGTTTGTAACGTCTGAGCTCCTTTACCATTCACTCGATTGTGATAAAACTTTAGTGAGTTGTTGTGCGCCCGCGATGGTTTCTGCTAAGAAAAAACTGGCCAAGTGCGAGTCGGACTCGCGCACGAAGTGTTCCGTACCATTATCTATAAAAACGGCAAAAAAATAGAATAGAATATTATTTATTTAACAGCTATGAAAACAAACGCGTTTGTTGTATGGGAGCCCCCCTTAAGGCGCTGACAACAGCTAAATGGCCTTGAGAAATTGAAATTTTAGCCACGCCCCTCTACATCCCCAATATATATAGCACGTATAGCGCCACACACGAAGACGCGGTAAAACGGTGCACTTTTTCGGCCATCATCCAAACAATAAACAAGTACAAATATATCTATGAAACTAACACAACTAGATGGCGCTATTATTGATAGTATAAATATGTAATTACAACTAGCTATAAAGAAATAGTAATAACCGAGTTCTCAATATATTTTAACCTAGTTTTGTAACTTTTCTATTTTATTTCCATCTTTCACACCATTATTTACAATAGTATGTACCTACTAATTTTAATGAAACCGCTTCTCTTATCATTTTATATTCGCGTCGCCCGTGTGGATGTATAAATGTTTTTTAATAAGAAATATGAATGAAGAAAATAATGTACAAAATTCAAAATATCATTTTTAGAAAAAAAACGTCGTTTTACCGTATTGGATAGCCCATTTATCGAGGAAGGCTATAGGCTACTTTTTATCCCGGGAAAACATAAGATCCTTGGGAATGCGGGTGAAACCGCGGGGCGGAAACTAGTTTGTGATATGGCCGAAAATGGTACATGACATGATGACACAGTCTAGATGAATCTAGCTATCAAGTCCAGCTGCCGGAACACACCGATAGGTGCTTAGCGATAGAGTCTGCGAGGATAAGAAGTGAACTATGGTTTCCTCACGCTATTTCCGTTCAAGCTCATTGCAGAATTCGAACCCACGATAGTAGGTACCTTCGTTGCGGCATTAGACGTCATAACCATTCAGCTATCATCGCTTCACATGTCCACTAGTAACTCCTTTATTAAAAAAATAGGTTATGGGTTATTAATCTTCAAGCTAAATAATAAGAGCGGACAAAAACGTGGGAAGGGCGTGGGCAAAATCATTTGTTAAAAACTTTTTTGTCAAATCAGGCGACGTGACCGTGTACAAAAAGGAAACGAACTACGGATATAATATACGTATGTCATCTCAGTTATTAATTCTGATGGTATTTGTGCCTCATTTGTAAAGTCAATTCTTTGTACGACACAATAGTTATAAAGTACATTTATGTTTTCCAGTATTTTCAGTCGTAAAAATTAATGAAGTGAAAAATTGCATGAGTGTTTTGACTTGTATAAATATTTTATAAAGCTGTGTTTATATGAGAGGGCATCAATGACAGAATTTTGAGTTGCGATCATTAATGTATGTAATTCAAGTTTGGGGGTGATCGCACACTTGTGCATCGCACGCGCTTAAGGTAAACTGCCAACTGTGCAAAATACTGCGCGTACGGTGCGGATAAGTGTGCTAGATTGCTAATAATTGCAGCAAGTTTGTGAAAATACAAAATGTTCTTCTGTTTGCTTTATAACAAAACTGTTGAATTTTAAAGAGGAAAATATCGTTAAACAGAAAAAACAAAAAACAATGTAGGTAATAATCAGTTTTTTTTAATCATGACAATACATTTTTAAAACAATGTGATTCATATTTAATTACTGATAAATTATTTGTCACTTTCTAGTAACCTAGTCATGTTTTTAAATCTTAAAACCTATAGGCATTAGATGTAGAATAGCTGTAATAAATTAAACATGCATGTGAACATATCTTTACTATAAGATTAATTTTCAAAGTGACCGTAATAGATAAAAAAGAAAGTACAAACGCATGTTATAGCAATTACAATGTATTATAATTCTGAATTTTTCAGAAATCGTCCAATTTATTCTTGCGGTCTTTACTGTCAAACTACTCATGTTGATAATGGAAACAAGCCAAATTGCTCACAATCTAATCATATTTTTTCAGAGAAAAACTATGTTTCCAGGTTGGATAGCCTTGTGAGAGTTCTCAAAGGAACTCAATTTCTTGTACTGGCGAGCCAAAGAGGAGGAAGACGAGGGTGGTGGCCGCCCCCCTGCGAGAGTGATCGAGCGCTGGAGGGAGGACGCGCGCGAGATCCTCCTCCAAAGATGGGCGGCCCGCCTCGACAACCCCCTGGTTAGCCGGGAGTTGGTGGCGGCCGTGCGGCCCGTTCTCAGGCAGTGGCCGGAACGGGCGCACGGGGCTCTCACCTTCCACCTGGCACAGATGCTGACCGGACATGGTTGTTTCGGTCGCTATTTGTGTCAGGTGGCGGGTAGGGAGCCCACCGAGGCGTGTCACCACTGCCCGGCGGGAGTCGCGGACACGGCACAACACACGCGCGAGGCTTGCCCAGCTTGGACGGTGCCTCGCGCCGCCTTGTCCGCGACGGTAGATGGGGACTTGTCGCTGCCGGCCTTGGTAAGATCCATGGTCGGAAGCGACGAGTCCTGGCAGGCGGTCGTGAGCGGGAAGATAGCATCGACTCGCTCCCGATCCGCCGCCGGCGACGTGACAGGCGGCGTCTGGCCTTTGCGGGCCGGATGCCGCCCTGACGGGGACCTGTGGGCGGCAGATCGGGGAGTCTGCCGCCGACGCTAAGGGTCCCGTGCTGGAGGCACCCAAGTATTCCTGGGCGCCTCAGCGGAGGTGGGGCGGGGCTTGGCAATGTGTGTTTTCATCACCGTTGCCAAGCCCGCCCCAAAAAGAGAAGGGCTCGAAAGAGCGCGCCGGCGGGGCACGCGGCTGACACGTAGCTCCCATGTCAGCCGCGTTCCCCGCTCACGTAGCTTCCGCTCCCGTAGCCAAGTGGCAGCGAAGGAATACGGTGGTGGTTTTAGTCAGTAAAAGTCTGACATAATCCGGGCATTTTCGGAGGAAGTGCTATCCTATTTCCGAGGATTTCCCCACCTAAATAAAAAAAAAGGAACTCAACTTCTTAGAATATTTCAGCACAGCACAGTCCACTGCTTAATTCCCCATTTTCATTGAATTGATACATAATATTAGCTTATTGGTAACCCAACTTGGTAAGTACTGTCATATCTTGCAGATAAAGCGATGATAACTCAGTGCTAGACGTCCTACAATGAGCTTGAGCTTTCAGTGAAGGAAAATATCGCAGCGAAACTAAAGCATGTTGGTAGGGTACTTTGTAGTTTGTAGTACCCACTTAGTTTCCAAAAGTTAAAAATCTGTCTCGAAACACCTATCATGTTCCAGCAGCTGCACTTGTGAAGCAGTTGCCTAGGCTTTGTGCTTACCACCTTCGACTACAAAGGGCCATGGTGAAATTGCGGTTTAAAGAAGCCCAATCCAAAGTAAAAAAAACGAGGAATAATTGCCATTTACTAAATGTGCGTTAAATAACATACTGATTAAGAGAGGCAGAGCATAGCGTATTTTCGCTTAAAGGGTAGTTCGACTGGGGAAGTACCTCCATCTTACAGAATACCGCAGCAAAATAACTTAATGATGTGTTCCTGCGCGTGAGTAAGGTCGCCAGAGCTCACTGTCGAGGGGTAAGGGGAGGGAACGCGTGAGTGATGCCCCTGGTGTTGCAAGCGTCCATAGGCTACGGTAACCGCTTACTACGAGACGGGCCGTATGCTTGATTTCCGAAAAAAACTGATACAATTAAGTTTCCGTACGATTTCTTCTGTGGCTTTTAGAATACTTTGCTAATTAATGTGTAACTAAAATATCATATACTCTTTCATTAACATAACGTAAACACAATCTGAAAACATTCTATAATGAACTAATTATATAGTACACAATGTTGCGCAATGCTCGCGACCCGTATCTAAACGCAGCCTGTACGCACGTTTGTTTGTAACAGCGACACGGATGTTACTCGTAAACTTTACATTTATAGTTTAACGAGAACTGGGTCATTGAACTGATGAAAATAAAACTTAACAGTGCTTTTTGGTTGTTATTGAAACAGGTCAAAAAGGACCATGGATTATTTCCCATAGTACAGGCGGTACAACATTCAAAGTTGTGGTGGTGCCAGTATCTAAAAGCAGTGGTGCCAGATCTGCAGATTTTACAACAGACTTCCTGTTTTTTTACAATTTCTATTAGTTCTATATGAATGTCCTGTTTTCTTTTTAAAATGAAAGTGAAATGGAAAGTAACACTGCTTTTCCGCCATTAAGAGTGCAATGAATATAGAATTAATTAGCTTATTTTTATTTATTACTAGAAAAAAGAGTGGACTATATCCCTCTCCATATCATAGGCTAACTGCAAACCAAACATGACGATCGGTTCAGCGATTTACTTTTGCATTTGCACTTGCACTTTTTTGACAGAGTTACTTTTACATTTATAATATTAGTATGGATTTCAACAAAGTTCAGGCGAAGCATGCGCCCATATGGTAATACAGGGTTTTTGCATGATTTCACAACTTTTGGAGAGCATTTACATTATCTAAACCTAAACTCTTAAAAAGAACTTAAAATCACCTTCTGGTCTCTGAAAATCGGGTCTGGCAATACTGCACCAAAAGCTGTTCTAAGACCACTTTAGACAAGCAAATAGATCAAACTGGTAAGCAGTACCCCATATACAACCAATCTGTCGCTTTATAAAACTGCAGCTGCAGACAGAACCAGCTATATTTAAAGTTTGGCTTTGCAGAGACTTTAAAGTTTAAGAGCGTGAAAATAAGTTTCTACTGCCAAATATGTACTAGCAACTGTCAAATGTGTTCGTGCTGCCGATTTGCAGGTCCTTTTACGTTTGGCATCTTTGGATTTTCAAATTCCCATAATGTACGAATTTTAGTTAAGCATTCGACACGATGATGCTACGCTTGCGATAGATGTTAGTACTCGCTCAGGGCTCTGAGATCTACAAATTGTTTTATCACCTATCCCAAAAGATGTGTTTCACCAAAAACACTCTAGTAATTTGATAATGTGTTTGTCTGGGAGACGTTAGATTTTGTTTGAAAAGTACAAACTAAATCATTTGAACATATTTTTTATTTCATTAATAAAATGGTACTCAAAATTACTTTATAAGATCGAAACCTCGAAACTAAATGCCACGTGCAATGAACACCAATTTATATTTTTTAAACGATCACTTGGTTGATAGTTTTTGACATGGAACATAAAAATTGATGAACAACATTAATTCCATATGTTAAATTAGAATTAAATGACTACTTGGTTGGCAAAGTTAATGTGAAAACATTATTCTCTATCAAAATGTAAAAATATAAATGGTTTCAATACCACAAAGCTACATTATTAACAAATGAGTCGCAGGAAACAGTAATATGTATTGAAATGATTTCAGAGCTTAACCTACTATTCAGTCTATTTTAATTAATCTCTGGGTCTGTGAATGAGACGAATGTATGTGTGATTGAAAAATCTAGGCTTCAAAATTTTAAAGTGGCACTATTTTTGCACCACGGATAATTTATCAGCTCTACTATTCCAGTACAGTCAGCAACATAGATATCTGAAAAGAACTTTTACAAAACACCTGTACACTTTTGTGTCTCTAAGGCGATAATAGCTCAGTGGTAGCGGCTTCGTATGCTATGCAGTTGCCCAAGGGTTCGGATCCTATAGTGAGCTTGAACTTCAGATGAAAGAAAACATCCTGAGGTAATCATAGCACTGTGGTAGGGTTCTTTGTAGAACCTGGCTGGCTACCATCCTCAAGTAGAAAACCTTTCGCCAAACACCTTCTGTCTTCTAGGCTTTATTAAGGTCGACAATACATTGGCAGTGCCCCTGGTATTGTCTATAGGCGATAAAAGCATTATCTCTCAAGAAATGAGAAAAATTGTGTAATTTTTCGATACTAAATCACGCTCTAATTGTTTACAAAATTTACATTACGGATATTAGTAAATCTGATCTAACTATATGAACTTTTATTTAGACTTTAGAGCAATATACTCGTAATAATCCAGTCGTAAAGGTTGGTTAGTGAAAACATTATGCAGCAGTAAACTGACAGCACCGCACCGAGGAAATGCTCGAAATGTCAGTTCAACCATTTCATTTGACACGAGTTGTTTAGTGTACGTACATCTGTCACGCGCATGTTTCTATGATGGCTCCTATGATTTATGTCTGAACTGTAAAGAAAGTAAATGAGTTGACGTTGCCTGTCTATGGTTTGTGTCAATCAATTTTTGCGCACGAGATTAAATACGGTAAAATAAATTATCCAACACTGACCAATGTATAAAACATCTAAAAAAAAGGGGAAACTATGATTATTTTATTAAATTTATCCTTTTTATGATTTTTAATGATCAATCTAACCATAAAGAGTATGCTTTATAATTATGACGTCACATGCTTGTATTTCATACAAAACTCCATATAAACCTATCGTTTTGACATTTCATTAAAAGTTGCTGATTTGAATGTCAGTCAAATACCCTATTCTGACTTCGTGGAGCAAATTATTAACTTAACATGAGTTTCCATCTTAAATTAGAATACGTACCTAGCAGTTTAAAAACCATTTATAAGAGTAACAATGATCGAGATTTTAAATCTATCTCAGATACATCCGACCGTATAATGGTCGATTTGAAACTAAACGTACCAAGTCCCGCAAAATAAACATCCCATCGCATCATTCAGCCGTCCCAAATCCATCACTCCAATTAGAGTTCATGGCACAGGGTTAACAAAATAACCTCCAAACGCTGCCCCCACATAATTATCATCAAAAGAAACAAGCGGACCGTAAATTTCATGTACGACACTATTAAAAATGAGGCCAACGAGATTTTACGCCATCTTAAAAGGATATTTTTTAGGTTATTTTGATGGAGAGTAAAAAATAGGGATTATGGCATTACATTGTGAGTTATTAGTTATTTTAATATAGCTACCTGCATGAAATTATTATTCGGGAAATCTATGAATTTTAATATTTTTGTTTTGACTCTTTCGAAAAGTGAGGAAAATTCCTTAGGTGAATTTAAAACGTGAGAAAAAATCTGTTAATATTTCTAAATGGAAACCATTCACCTTAAATTGTGTCACTACCATCATTAAGTGAAAAATGATGTCAATCTACACAAGTAAATAAAACTTTTACGAGTAGGTAACAAGCTGCACTTTCCCAAAAAAAATCATAAAAACGAGGGCAATACTCTTGAATTTCATGTAAAATCACACGCACCAGCGTCAACAAAGCAGAGTGCAATAAAACATAATAGCACCGTTATATTAACGTGCTCTTTTGAAATCCCATAAAACGTTATATAGAATTTAGCACCCATTATCATGTTTTAATAGTTCTTAGACAGGAGTTTGTACTTTTTTCTAACCTGTGGTTTTTCTTAATCTTTTGATACATCAGAGAGAATATCAAACGATACAACAGCCAATGAAGTTCTGTTTCAATTATTTATAGGATTTATTGGTTCTTTTATATCAGTATAGTGATTTGTTTACTTAGTAACGATCGATTTGTTTGTCTTTAATCTTGATGGGCCGGAAGTTCCTTTACGAAAGATCTATTGCGGCCATTGCGTTACTTACAAGTTGTTACGAAAACCAATTCTAGAGATAATATTACTTTGTCTTTAGTCTGGTTTATTGCTTATCATTTTCATAATAACTATTTACAGTTTCAACTAGCCTAATGTTGTGTAGATTATTTTTTATAGTTTGTTCATTAGATTCAATGATTTTGTTATTATGTACCTACTAAAATATTTTTTTGGTACATAAAGCGAGAAAACTTTTGAAATCATCGTTTACATTAAAAACACGATTATAATTAAAACTCAAATGAAGGAAACGAATCCAGAATTCATCAAACATAAACACAAGAAGTAGGGCAGCTCAATAAAAACACTAACGGCTAACTGTCTATCTATAAACATGACATTCAAGATGACGCGAGAGCATCGTTGAAAACTGGGGTGCCATGCAGCCATTTACAGCGTTCCCAAATTAGTAATATATGTAGACAAAACTGGGGCAAACTGTATGAAAAGGCAAAGGAACTCTTGAAATTGTATATCTCCGTTCATTTGTCTGAAGAGCGAGTGGGTGTTAAGAAAGCCATGTTAATAATGCTAATAATGTACTGTAGATTTTATTTTCAGAGCGGCAACTACGCCAATTTTTACGACCAGCAAAAATTGGTCTCTCCCGTCCTCTTTGTAGTTAAGAAGTGGTAAAATAAAGAGAGATTTTCCGATATATTCGGAAGGTCAAGTGATAATGGTATAGTTGTGCATCTGTCTCTATAGGTGTAATGATAATGTCGTCAGATTTTAAATGGGACGTTGACCCAGAGTGACTTTTTAAACGCGGATTACCTGTAGATAGTGACCGATAAAGATTTTTTTTTTATAGAACAATAAGTAACGTATTATAAATTTTGAGATATGCCCCATCTTCATAGATCTTCAAAACAAAAGCTCCAAAATTCATAAGCATTCCAGACGCTGAAAATACAATAGGAAAATAGGCAATCAGGTGCATGTGTGACATTTTTGGCACTGTTACCATTACCAGGTGAACCAGACGTTCGAGTGCCACAGTTTTACTAAAGATAATTATATACGTTACAGTAAGAAACTGTTATTCAACATTAGTATATATGCAATAGTAAATAAGAGATTTAAATCTTTCAATGATTTAGTTGGTGATAAATTTGAAAATTAAACAGTTGGGTGGTAAAATGTTGACTATGCATGCGGTCGCAATATAAATTGCCGCGTTTGAACATGATGACAAGTACAGATTTTATGTAGCGTGTGAAAGTAATTTATATAGGAGATTTATTGATGGCAAGAAAATTATTACTGGAACTGTAATTTTTTCAGACGCATCAAAATCATTATCGCTTTTTTTCTATAGTTCGACCATAATCTAATTATGGTATGTGATGAGCCTAGAAGACTCTGGCTCTCAAGTGCAGTTGTCTGAGCACATCAATAGGTGCCATTGACAAATTTCGAACTTGAGGGTGGTAGCAAGACAGGCGGGTACAACAAAGTATACTATCACTGTACGATGGTTTTCTTACGATTTTTTCCTTCACCGAAAGCTCAAGCTGGTAGTAAAATTACAACCCACGACATTTGATGTCACTACCATCGAGCTCTTCACCTTAAAGATTGTCTTATTTAGATATATGTAGGAGTAGAATAGAGAAGAATCTAATATGCAAGAATATGGATGTAGACAAGAGGTATCTTTTATCAATATTTTTAAAAGGTCGAAGTAATTTTCATTTCTGTTGACATTTTGCATTAGATACTTTTTGAACGGTAAGTAGGGTAAGGTAGTCCCAAAACTACAAAAAACACTGGTTTTATGTTCGATTTGGAAATGGGTCGAGTTGCTCAATACCAAAAGCGACTGGGGGAACTATTCCCATGGGAGATAAGTTTAAGAAGAGTTGCTTAAAGATCCATAATGTTATAAACCTTGTTATAAATGCAAACACAATATCTTTACTCGTTTCAATACTAATGGAAAATAAAACAAAATGGCGCCCACAGAAATAACATCAAATGTTGATATCTATATCTACTCTTGACCGATATATTTGAGTTGTATTCCATGTTACAATATTTTTGCGTCGACGGTTCACAGAGGAAGACATTTACTAGATGTCACTAAAGCATGTATGGTGAAATTATGAGAATATCTGTTTGTACATCTGAATTCAGTTTGCATGTCTTGGCTATAAGCTCAAACTTACCTCCGTCACTACGAAGGCTTAAAGAAATGCCTGTTTGTCATAGTGGTTATTAGAAAATTCCTGTTTCCAGTGTTAAACATACAAAAACGTTAAACTTTAATATCACGTTCTCTGTTACTTATACTGTCATTGTTTATTATACTGAAATCTTCCATCGACTGTTACTCGTAATATACTACTAATATAATATAGGTGATACTTTTCCTCTTGAACTTATCATAATATGTAATTTAGTACTTAGTTTAGCTTGTAGGGGATGGAGGGGATACAATTGCTTTATAATATTAGAAGATTTTAGGAAGATCAGTGAGGCTTGGTGAAGAAGGGGAGAAGAATAGGTATTTCGACAAATTCACAATTTTGTTCTTAAAAATTAATTCGTAAGCGACGACACGCGGCAAAATATAGCTGATTGTATCGCGTAAATTTCGCCGATTTCATAAGAAACCGCAATTAGGTCACCCAGCTGTTAACATCCAATTTATCATTGTTATATAATATTTAATGAGGATTAATGATAATGAAATCTGATTTAGTTTCTAATGGTGACACAGTTATGTTCTGTTCTAGAATTCGATGTTCATCTATTTCAAATTATTACTGCATTTGATTTGCTAAAAGATATTCCTTACCTTGACATAGTTCAATTTTGTGATATTACTTTACTTTTTTCATATAGATTGTAGGTAATTGTAGGTGGTAGAAGTCTTAGTGCAGAATTCGCCCGGGGAAGTACTACCACTATACTATCTAATTCCGCCATGAAATAGTAGTGCAATTGTATTACTGTGTTTCGGTTAGGAGGGTATGGGGGCCGGTGAAATTACAGGCACAGGAGACTTAACAACTTCATGTCTCAAGGTTGGCAACGCGTGAGTGATACCCCTGGCAGGGAAAATATAATATTGTATTTTCTTTGCCCGTGGTGTTATGAGCGTCTATAGGCTACGGTAACCGCTTACTATCAGGTGGGCCGTAAGCTTGTTTGCCACTTATGTAGTATAAAGAAAAAACTTCTTATAATTATGATCAGGTTGCTTTCGGTCGGCAAATTTCCTGGTATTGCTAATGAGCATAAGCGACGGTAGCTACTATCAGGTGGACCGCTTGCCTGCTTGTCTGCCTTCTTTCATAAAAATACAAGGTACTCCGTAAAGGGTATAGCCATACAAAAGGTAGTCGTGCAACTGATCATACCGAACAACTTCTGTTCTGCGATTTTTTGTGATTTTATGGAAAACAATAAAGTGTCGCTAAATTAGTCTTAAAATATCAAAATATATCTGTAAATGCAATGTTTATATTTTGAGGGTTATCTTTTAAAAATCTTTCAACTCACTGGCAGCAACACACGTACTTACATGAACACATCCAATTTTACAAAATAACTGTCAGATAGGTGTGGTACTTGACAGGTGTTTAAAATGTGTGTCTGCAAAAACTATAATGTAAAAGTGTAAATTGTACTGTAGTAGTGTTGCGGTTTGTAAATTTTGATTTGTTCGCCTACTGATATATAGAGAAATATTGATTCCTCGATATCTTTTGAATTATTTGCCGACCAATTGATGGAGTAAGACGGGCCAGTTCTCAACCATCAGACATATTTAAGCACACAAATGTCTGACATGAGTGGGAATCGAACCCACGACCGGACCGTCAAAATATTTATACGATTCTATAACAATTTAAGATAATAAATCGGCATATTATAAAAAAGGAACCAAACACCCTACCTCCCATTTCGACCATCACTCTTGACTCCATTGGCCTTCCTCGGATGGTTTTTCTTGGGCCTAACGGCGAGCTTGTGCTTCGCTGCTGATGTATCCAGGAGTTCCACATCCACGTCCAGGTCGGGGTCCAGCTGGCTCCTGGGAGGGGAGGGTGCATTAGTGACGGAAGATGACTTGAGGGTTAGAAGATCAAGACCTGCCATAGAGGTTGTAGAAATAGTCTTTTGAATTCAGTACATTTTGGAAACTACTTAATAATAATCATTCAAATATAGTATCAAATAATTTTAAATTAGTTATTTCTATTACTTTTAACTGTTATATTTACAATAAAAACACAAACTATGATATATAGAAAATTTCCTCGGTGCAAATCCCGATACCTACGGTACACGAATATTTTTGTTCGAACGGGTAGGTCAGATACGTTTTAAACTACCTTTGCATGTCTAAAACTACATGTATTTAACCATGTCCAAGCTAGGAATTGATAGAATTTGACAACAGGTTGTCTCTCTTTACCGCCCTATGTTTGTCTCTTTTTAGCTCATGGATAAATATGGACTGTCAAAAGTGGCCTACCGTATTTGGATGATTTTAATTGAAGAACGAATAACTACTGAATTACTGATGATATGCAAATCTACAACAAAGGTTTCTTTATGAGTTCTATATAATCACTAGGTATTTGAAAACTCAAGTAAGCCCAATAATATAAAAACGACATTATTTTTACAATTTTAATAGTTATCTTTGTAATTACTTCATGACTTTTATATCTCTTGTCTTACCCAAAAATCTTCATTTACATTTTGAAAGGTACTAAAATCCACGTGCCAAGAAAATTGTTACTTTAATACAAATAACGTAGGTAGATATAGCTTACGTCTACGTAATTAAAGACAATGGAATTGGAAAATAAAGCAATTTCAACGAGGACTTTGATTCTTGAAGAATGCTGTGTACCGTGTATGTTTGTCCAGATATTTGACTTCATATTCCCTATTAGCTCATTGTAATAGGAGAAAAAAAAACAGAGTATGACTGGACTAAACTATTAAAATGAACTAAGTACTACATAAATAGTCAGAATGTTTTTTTTTTCGACTAGACTAGAAGGTGTTGTAGTCTGTTGTTCTGACGCTAAAGTTATAGGTGTTGGTTCAGTAGTACCTATTGTGTCTTTTTAGAAAAGGTTATATAGTTATTTATTAACTAGTTTCAATGTGTTAAGTGTTGGCGTAAAATAAGAGGTAGACTGCAAACTTTTTATTATATTTATGAAATGCTCAGATGCAACCATCCGAACCAGACTATTCACAAGTGCATATGGTCAACTTTGATAAAGAAATTAATTATGGTACTATGAGTGGTTCTATAAAATACAGACAGATTTATTTGATAATAACTTACGTAATATGGCGAGATAGCCACACATATATACGGCAACTCAATCAGAAGACATCTGGGGAATGGTTTCCTTTCACCGCTAAGAGTAGCGATGATGCAGCAGATGATGATAAAGTCGTCACAATATAATAGTCCCGTTTAGACAAGAGGACATCTCTTGGTCTCACTATATTTGTTTCTTTTTATTACATGGATGTATGCTGTCAAAACGAGCCTATTAGATTGTGAGGAATTTCACTGCGGCGTCGCGTTAACACTTTCTCTATTAATTTCTGATTGTTCTTTCGAAATAATGACAATAGAATTTTAGAACAAGACAAAAATATCAGCTTACTTCTTGTAGTTTTACATCTAGTTTCTACAATCTTAATCGCGTGTCAAAAGTGTACCTGTCACTGTCGATGACGTATATAATGACAAAGACTGCAATAATTTTGATGATTCATTAACTTTGATTGGGCTTGTAGTAAAATATATGTAGATAAAAATACAGAACCATCGTTTGGTTTTGGTTAGAAGTGTATAATTATAGATTCGTCTAGAAGTGAAAAAAAAATACCGGTAGTGTTACCATCAATCATGTGACACTTGACACTGCCAGGTGGCTGACGCCTCAGTGTCAGGGTGGCCAGCTGAGCTTTTACCATCATGTGGTTCTTCGTTTATTTTTGATTTAAAGGTCACAGTATTTTAGGGGTCGACTTTGTAATCACCTCAATGCTAAAGAGTAAATTTGTTGCAAAAAAATCACTAACATTATTATCTAGGTACTTGCTGTTCACCGCGGTTCCAACCTCGTTACTGGGATAAAAAGCAACCTATATTTTTCCCTGATACAAACTACAATTCTGCCAAAATTCATCATAATCGGCTTGGTTATGAAAACATATCTTTGCTCTCTTAAGGGTTGAATTTTGAAAAATCGTTTCTTCGTAGGTAGATGCACCAATTATGTATTTACAACAAATTTTGAGACAATCGGCTAGCTAGAGCAATATTTTTCCGTAGAAACATTAACTCCCCACTCCACACATACATACTGTATTTCCCCCTTTAACCTCCTTAGGGACTGAATTTCGGAAAATCCTTTTTAGTGAATGTCTACACCCTATAAGGTACCTGCCTGCCAAATACTATAGTTCCCGAGATTTCGTAATATGTGATTTTTATATTTATACATTCAGTGATGTATTATCAGCGAAAATGGGAGTTTCAATATTTTAAATTAAAATTATATTTTAGAAATTAGTCTGGTGTTCATCAAATCATTTCATTTTTTTTTATTCATTCTACAGGGTGATTTTGTTATCACTGGCAATACTTGCAGGGGTGGAAGTACTCATCAATGTGAACAACTTTTATTATAGGGCTAACTCTGATATCGCGTAAAATAATACGGTTGCCTCATACATTTTGGTCGAGTAGGTATTGAACTTTTGTATGGAACAGCTGATAATTTTTTCATGATTTCACAGTTAGTCCCATAATAAAAGTTGTTCACATTGATGAGTACTTCCACCCCTGCAAGTATTGCCAGTGATAACAAAATCACCCAGTATAAACACGTTTCTTCTTAATTCTAAACTTATTTAGTTAGCTAGAGAAAATAGTTATTTTTAAGCGCACAAACAGGAAATTTGGCTTTGTCTGGTTTACATATAACTGAAGAACAATAATAAACGATCTACTCCTTCTTTATTTAATGAATTAATCGATACATTTACATTATAAGATTCTTTTCTTATATCCGCTATCAAGACCCGAACATAATCCGACATTACACTTAAAGTACACGTTCCATGCGCAAGTGAACGCGTGCGAAGCTATTTCAAGCTGTCCCAGAAACGATATGACGTCAAACATGGCACCATTTTCAATGGTTCTAACTTCGAACCCCGTACCCCTCGACTATTCATTCATACTCAATAGGAGTTTGGGAAATTGTGTGAATGAAACGTCATGGTTTAATATGCGTATTTTTAGGAAAAGGGGAAAGCCCATTTAGTTCCCACTATGACAGTACGTCTGACGGTGTTATTTAGTGGCGACAAATGGTAAGATACCTGGAAGATCCATCTTGCCACTTTGGAATCTATACATATGGATATACAGTTTGTTTTTGTATTGAGTCGATAAACTGACAGGTGTGAAAGTGGTAGACGATGACTACCGTTATTGGGACCAAATCTGAAATCGCGAAATAACGTACTCGACTAAAAGTAGTAGAAAGTAACTAATATATTTCACGATTTCAGAGTTCATATTTGTATTACCGGTTCTACCACTGACAGTGTGTCGACTCAATTCAATATCATTTGCATAACTTTTTAAATTTTGTATTTAGCCCAAAGGTCGAGATATCTTCAGTCAAACGGTGCTTAGAAGATGGCTTTTCACTCTAGCCTTGCGGTAACAAGCCCGAGAATGAATGATCTTATTTGCTGTACCAAACATTTCCAAAAGATTTTGGTACAATTGGTAAATAAATAATGCTTATTATGTAATATTTTTAATTATAATTACTTTTGTGGTATGTAGTTATACTTCTATTTGATGACTATCAATTTTTTTAATAGCTTAGATAATGGTTGTATTATGTTTTGTGAGAAAAATAAAAATATTATTATCTCTTCTGACTTACCTACTATATAAATAGACAAGCGCCAAAATAATTTACAATTATTATAATGCAAGAAATACATTGAATCTAATAATTAACAACGTCGGGAAGCAATAAATGGCATATCAATTATAACACAAAGTAAACTCAAAGACAATTAACACCTAAATTACTTTATGTTAAGTACACAATTTCCATTTGATGTGTCAAAATGTCCATTATAAAGAGAAATTTGCAAAATAAACTACCCATCACTTTTGATGGGCACCCATAAAGAGTGTTATGAGAAATTCTCGCTACCTGGATGAGTATAGCTGGCACAATGCCAGAGAAAATTTGGCACCTAGTATTTGGCTAGCTTATGTCTGTCCCGCGTCTTTGTGTGAGTATTTTCCTGAACTTATATGTGTCATTTAATTTTAACGTAATCATTATGTTTTTGGGACAGTTCTATGACGTGACTACATGGAAATCTTTACATGCTTTCAGCTAATTTGTATAAGTACCTAGTGGTAGCTAGCTATCTAACTATTAATTTCTTAAATTGAATAGTTTTTATACCACTTGGCATTTAAATAAAAAAGCACAAAGAAATTACATAAATGCTGATTTTGTAAAAATTGTTCTTTGTCATTTTTGTACGTATGAAAATAGTTAGGCTATCAAATCCGTCCTAAGTCTCTAATAATTATGTAGATACCATGTTTTACTTGATGTGATTTTCTTTTAAATACAACTGAGAATTCAAAACTTTTACTTTCAATGTTTTTATTCAATACCTTACATTAGCATTTACTATCAACCCTTATTGCGATTCAATTCACGCTTAGCTCAATATTCAATTTTTTTTTCTTTCTAAAATCTTTCATATTCTAATTTTCAGACTTTTATTATATTCTGTCTGATTTAAGCTTGAGTTAGGTAGCTTCGACGTTCAAAACCCCCTTCAGGCCCTCCTAGAGCCTAAACTGAAAAAACGGCTTTGACTTTATGAAATGAGTGTACGAGTGTTAATTTGATAATATCTCTTCTATATCTATATTAATAAAAATACGCCTAAGCATAGCCTAAATCGCTGACCCAATAAGAAAAGTTTTTTCAAAATTCAACCTTAAGGGGGTAAAATAGGGAATCGAGTGAAACCACAGACGGGAAGCTAGTTTACCGATAAATGACTAACTGGTAAATTTCTTTAAAGCAAAGGTAAATATTTATTTGGTTTCTAAAAGCGTTGGAAATGATATCTTCGCCAATACACTGAATCACACTTACTTAGTCATACCCACCGAATGACTCCCAAATCATTGAAATCATCCGTAAACATTGCGGTAGAGAGTTCATCTTGAATTTTATCTAAATGGTTATTTAATTTGGGCGATTTAGAGATATATGATTTTAACAAATCTATACTTCTATACTGTATTAATATTATAAAGCTGAAGAGTTTGTTTGTTTGAACGCGCTTATCTCAGGAACTACTGGTTCGATTTGAAAAGTTCTTTCAGTGTTGGATAGCCCATTTATCGAGGAAGGCTATAGGCTACTTTTTATCCCGGGAAAACAAAAGATCCCTCGGAAACGCGGGTGAAACCGCGAGGCAGAAGCTAGTTTATTGATTTCTGAATTTAACCGACTAATGATATCTAGAGCCGTTACTAGCCTTGTGTTTGACCACAATCTCAATAAGATAGGTGATGATGTGACCGAAGGTGATGCACACAATTATATTTCATGATTCAAACTGCCTATCAGACTTCCAAACAATCTTAATGTTATTTTTATATAAGACACTTTTTATGTATAAGTGATATGTATGTAGGATTTGGAAAAAACTTAAGATCCAAAACTTAAATTGAATAATCAATTATTTAGTTAAACTTCCAGATAACTTTCAACTCACTAACACAAATAACTGTTACTATGGAAACAACTCTGAAAGCGCGAAATAAGTTCTGCTGTTCCACCCAAAAGTTCAATACCTACTCAACCAAAATGAATGAAAAGCTGTTTTTTTCTTTCGCACATTCATAGTTCATCCATAAAAGTTGCTTATATTAACATGTAGTTTCAACCCTAAAAGTTTAGCTAAATAACCCTATATGGATGTCATGGGGATGTTTGGTGTAGTAGATACATAAATTAAAATAAAATATAATTTATTTACATATAACACCTATAACAACATGTGCAGTGTACATATAAAATAAATATCCGAGAATTACTTAAAAGTTTACACTAAAAAGAAACTCAAAAGATTTTATTACTTTTATTACATACCTTTCTAAATATCGTAAATACACAATCAATATATAAATGACGAATGGTAGCCAATATATTGGCATAATAGTTATCACAAAGTTATAATGCTGATCACAACATAAAAATAATGATTACATATACAACATATATATATATTTAAAACAATTGATTGCCAAGCCAGATATATACAATGAAAATCCTTTATGTAATGAGTTCTTCGTTCATTTTGTTGCTTCTTGATGACATGATTATCAGTAATAATACATTTTGTATGTTGGTACGCTAAATACATAGTCTAAAGATGGACCTCTCGATTGGAAGAAATGATTTTCGTAACAATACACACGCCCCCTGTACCTGTATCAACAATCGTTATCTCATTACATCATCAGGTGACCAATGTGGTGAGATTTATTGTTAGGGAAGCGATGATACGTGAGGAATGAAAAACAAACGTGAAAATGAAAATTTATAGGCAAAAGATCGCGTTGCGCAAGCGGTGCAATGAACCCGCGCTAAATTTACACTTGTATCGCAGTCAAATGCGGGAAGTTCGACGCATCTAAGCTATTCAAATGCATTCCTGACATTTCCCGTAACCTAAATTTTAATGCGACAAGGTATTTTGGAATTCAATTTGAATAATACGTGTTATATGCGAATGTATGTACGTGAGTTTAATGTATTAGTACGACATAAAATCTATTTTCTATATTATTTCATAGACGCTAGTTAACCGAGTTTAAACATGTAATAACTGTCGGTTTCACAAGGCGTGCATGTGGGTTTATTTACGAAATACATCAATGGGAGCACAGTTGTGCGAAGCTCATGCCAAAAATAAACAAGTGGTTGGTACTCACTTTGCTCCGAGAGCGGCTTTCGTGTCGAGAACCTCAACGATATCACCAGCTTTTAGAGAAACCTCGTCGTCGGCAGCGGCGGTATAGTCCGTCGATGCCACGACCACGTCCTCTACCTGTAACAAAGAAAAATAAACATAAGCATACAGCAATTAATTATATTTTTAATTTGGTGGGTTGGTTTAGTATGTTACCTTCTGAGGACTTCTGCTATGTGTAGATCTGGATCTCGACAATGATCGAGAAGAATATCGTCTGTAACTAGGTGTAGTTTCTAAGCTACTCATTCTACTTCTTGTATTCTCTCTGTCTAACAAAACACCGCTGTATCTGCGAGACCACCCGCCGAATTTAGTGATCCTTTGATTGTTACTAATATTACAGTAGCCTGTGAATGTTTGTAAGTCTTCATCGTGATCATCTACAACGGGGCAGCTGTACATAGAAAATCGATGTGCGGTTGGTTGACTAAGATTTAGTGCCGAAAACACATGCAGCGGTTCGAAATGTCTAATTCCATTTTCGTCAAGGACTGTGTATGCGACTTGGCCAGTCAGAACGGCACGGCTCGCTTCGCGCGGCACTACCGCTTGTAAACCTTTCTTCATAATCAACAAAGCTCCTCGGTGCTTTTTACGTTGGAATAAAAATTCTTCTATCGCAAGACTGTTTTCTGGATCAAGTAAATTCAATGGAACGTCTTCGGATGTCATAAGAGGCTGCTCTTCAGGCACAATCATGAGTGCGGCGCTTTCTCGTACCAGATCCCTCAGTTTTGGGTCTGTGCGGGCTAATTCTGGGTCCGATTTTAGTTTACTTAAAGCCGATTGTAAATTAGGAGTTTGATCAGCGAGTTTTCGCATAACAGTTATCCTCTTAAGAATATTAAGAGTTGTTGTGTCAGCTGCTATTTTAGTTAAACAGTCTTCATCATTTATAAGAGACTGTAAATTAATGGCAACATCTCTCATTCCTAGCACTTTGGCGAGTCCAACCGATTGTGTAATCAATTCTTTTAAATTTTCTTTGTCGCCGCTTTGTAGAATTGCTTCCAACTCTTTGGCACTGACATCTTGAATAGCAGACACAATAGCTTTTTGCAAAGTTTCCGTTGCTTCATGTTCGGTTTTAATAAAAGAAATTGAATCAGATATTCGACTTAAGACGTGGTGAAGGAAATTTGTGTCAGTTTTGGAAATATTTTTAAATGCTGGGCCCAATACGTCATTTTCACTGCTCAAAAAGTCACCAACTTTTTCTATTATATCTTCTTCAGTAAAGGAATGTTTACGTAACGTGCTATTGACGACCATTTTGATTAATTCAACCTTCGGCTCCGAAGAATTTTCCAGAATCTCTTCACAAAGAATTTCTTTGTCTTCTTCTTTTTGAAGAATTTTAAACATGGCCGATACAAAATCTTCATCAATAGCTTTACCCAATATAGTATCAATAGACTTCAGTATTAGTTGATATTTTTCTTTGCTGTTATTGTTATTATTAATTTCTTCAAATTGTTCAGCTGTTACTAAAGCAGCTAATACGGCAGCTGCAATAGAATTTTTGACATGTTCTTGTTGAGCACTTTGTCCATTTCCTCCTGTATATCCTGCATGTTCTTGCATTTCCATTCGCTTTTTGCTTGCTCTTCCTTTTTTCGTCTCGCTTCCACTCTCTTCACTTTTATTATTTTCGTGTAATTCAGATTTTAAGTGGGCACTCATTTCAATAATAGACGCAATAACGTCCATTAATTGATTTGCAACCTCATCTTTTAGGCCAAAATCTGTGACGAAAGCTTTTAGTACCTCAGCATTTCTTGTTTGGTTTAAAACAACATTAATAGCGGGTAAATCAGCTGGAACCTGTCTGCCAATAGACATACCAGCCTCAGATAACTGTCTAAGCATGTTTGTGTCGATAGTAAGTTCACCTTTTGTGGATGTTGTATCGTTAGGATTTGTTTTTACTTTCAATAATTTTAATTCTTCGGGAGTAACAACGAAACTTTGAACGGAAAATTCAAGACCTTCTTCGCCTTCTGTAAGATCTGGAGCAACAAATTTCAGACCTTCAGGCGTTTGTACAATTTGTCCAGGTACAAATGTAACCCCATGGTCATCCGTTTCTATGACTCTACCGGGTACAAATCTAGGCCCTTCTTCAGTATCGACGACTTGACCGGGCACAAATCTTGAGCCTTCGTCTTCTGTAGATATAACTTGGCCAGGTATAAATGTAGGTCCAGCCTTTGTTTCAATAATTTGTCCTGGCACAAAACGAGGGCCATCAATTGTATGAATAGTTTGACCCGGAACGAATTTTGGTCCAGATTTGGTATTCACTACTTGTCCAGGTACAAACTTTGGCCCATCTACAGTATCCACAACTTGACCCGGCACAAATTGTTCTCCATTTTCAGTAAATACTATTTGTCCTGGAACAAATATTCCTTCCACCATCATTCCTGGTACAAAACGTGATTCATTTACTTCGTTTTTGACCAGTCTTCCCGGTACTACTTTTCCTTCTAATTTAGGAATTCGGGGACCAGGGTAAAATTCAATTCCTTTAGCAGTTTGTACCATATGACCGAATACATACAAGGCCTCTTCAGATAGTGAACATGTTTTAATGTCAATTGGTAGACCAACGGGAGTGCTTTCACTAAAAGTAATGTCTTCAATTGATTTTGCGACGGAGAATTCTACATGCCCATTTGCTTGAACGATTGTTTTTCCAGGCAAGAATTTCTCACCTAATTCGGTATGTACTATTTGACCTTCAATGAACTTTGGTCCATCAATTGTTTCAACTGTTGTGCCGGGAACAAATTGTAAGCTGTTGTCACTAGTCGTCTTCGTAATTCCAGGTATAAAGCATGTTTCTCCATCAATGGCCACAGTTTGACCTGGTACAAATTTAAGGCCATTTGGTGTAGCTATGGTAGCGCCAGGTACAAAATGCAACTCATCATCTTGGTGAAGCACTTGGCCAGGAACGAATTGCCACTCATTATTTATCTTAGCGTTTTGTCCAGGTGTAAAGGTAGTAGCACCACTGTTTTCTGTTATTGTTTGACCGGGTACAAACTGCACTCCTTCAGGTGTCATAATTGTTTGCCCAGGTACAAAAACTTCTTCCGAACCTGAATTTATTATTTTGCCAGGAACGAATTTGAGACCTTCTTCAGATAGTACTGTTTGGCCTTCAGTGAAACGGTATGTATCATCTTTATTTTTAATTGTTTGTCCACATACAAATTCTTCGCCATTTGTAGTTTCCAACACTTGACCAACAAGGAAAAAAGGCTCGTTTGTATTTTCGTTTGTTACAATATGTCCCGGAATCAAGCCTGGACCAGCGGGGGTATTTACACTAAAACCAGGAACAAAAACAGGACCTATAGGTGTTTCTACTGTCTGTCCTGGCACAAAAATTGGTCCTTGAGGCGTATTTACAAGTTGACCGGGAACAAACTTTTTTGCTTTATTTATATCCAATGTAAGTCCGGATATTTTGGCCACTTTTTCTCTCTTACCCTTTTTGATATGTTTAATGACCTCTGGCAAATCTTCGACAGCAGGAAGCATATCAATTTTA
Source organism: Tetheella fluctuosa (assembly GCA_951216915.1). Taxonomy (NCBI): domain Eukaryota; kingdom Metazoa; phylum Arthropoda; class Insecta; order Lepidoptera; family Drepanidae; genus Tetheella; species Tetheella fluctuosa. The sequence continues at coordinate 14,117,840 of OX578215.1, read as the reverse complement.
TTGCAATCTATTAATTTTTCCATAACATCAGCTGTTTCAATTAAACGCTCTTTTGTAATTTCTTTAACAGCAGTCAAAACCAATTCTGATGGTCTTGCTTTAATTGGTTTTAACGGATTAACACAAGGGACATTTTCCATTGTCACTGATACTTCGCCAATATTGCGATCAACTTCATATATCTCTGCATCGCAATGATAAGGCGTTATTTTTAACGGGGTCGGTAAAGTAGTCATTTTTGAAACGATGTGTTCATCGTTAATTTCTTTTTCAAAATTTTCCCAATCCCACGTTTCAATGAGAGGGTGTAATTGGTCTCTCCATTCCCCACTACACATTGTAATACTAGTTTTCGAGCGCATATGATGCTCATCAAAGTTATTATATGTAAAACTTTTAACGTCATGCTTTTCATGTCTTATTTCCTCTAATTTTGCTTTTTTAGCTAGACGATCTTTGCGAACAAGTTCTTCTTCTATTTCTTGAACTTCTGCAAGCCTTTCTTTAGTTTCGAATATTTTCTTCATGGAAGACAATCCCGCTGCGCGCTTCCTCTTCTTCTTTTTTTCTTCCATTTCCTCAATTTCTCTTTGTTTTAACACTTCAGCATTGGGACCTTCTCCTTCGTACATTTCTACATCTTCCGTAAAATCTTTAAAGTCCATGGAGACACTGCGACCCTGTTTCGTTTTAATCAACACTGTGTCCGAATCTTTCGCTAACATAACATCTCTGACGTCACCATCCCGAACTGCCGCTTCCATTTGAGCGGAAAACACTAAACTGCACCTTCTTTCTTGCACCGTGTATACGTATCGCTTATCTTCAGACACTTGCTTGCCTAATAACATTTCCATCAAACTTTTTTGCGCTTCCGTAGACCCATCCAACACGGGGAATATGTATCTATAATCTGGTAGAATCTCATGTTTTCTATTCCCATAATTTATTTCAGGCGAGTAATGATGGGGTCCCAGTTCACCTGATACATTTGTAATCTTGCATTTCGTTTTCGCAGAGCGAGACGTTAGTAATACTGGAATGTAGTGATGAGAGGGCAGTCCATAGGACTTGCCGGTGATCCTGCAACAACGCTTAGCATCTGCCGGTGAGATGGGAGCGAGGAGCGGGAAATAGTTGGGCTTCGGCAGCCCTCTGCTGCGGCCTGTGATTCTGCAGAACGACATCTTGGAAGATATCACGCCGGCATATTTGTTTACACACTTTCAATACAAAGTTTATTTTTGTTTAACGATTTCGATCGATGTAGCAAGCGGCGGCGCGTGCACGACTGGACGTGTGTACTCAGAGCGGAGGATGCAGAGCGACTGTCGACGCGACGTTTAGCGGCGTTGCTTTAGGAGCCGTAGCCGTAGGCGCCCGCGTATATATTCGCACCTTCGGCTCAGACGGTGTGCCGTATACTTGTTCCGGTTACAGGTTATTTATAAACAAAAGAAAGAAAAACGAATTTATTATTTTAACCAAAATATATGACACAGTTCCATGGTGAAAACAAAGAAACGACAAAGTTTATACGTTTCTGGCAGTTTTGTTTATAACAGTCAAACAAATCTTACGAGTATATTTGTGGAGGTATTTTAGTAGAATCCAATATTTTCTTCTTACGTAAAGTTAATACGTAATCGTCAAACGTAACTGGGAATTGTTTCTGTTAGAAAAACACAAAACGAAAAAGACTTTTTTCTAGATTTTCAAACTTTCATTTATTTAAAGTCTAGCAGTTATTTTTTACTTTACAACATTACATATATCATAACTATCTCTCAAAGTTAATTAAACAAACGAACCAATAATAGCACAAACAATATCTAACTTGTCTAGTTGTCATCAGTGTTAACAGTTAGCCTCGCAGTGAAAACGCCGTTTATTTTTAAAGTTTTCTAATCTAAATCCGCGGACCTTCACGCTGTGTTGCAACTACGAGGGAAATGTGTTTATTTTTGGGTGAAATTTATACGTGGAAGGTAAACTGGCTGATGGCTTTGATGGTAATGCAAATATTTACCAGAGATGTATCCAAGGATAAAGTACTCGATGAAAGTTTAACAGCACAGTCAGTGGCACGTGTATCATTTTGGCTAGGTACATTACAAGTAGTAATGACATTCAATTGTTTATTCGACAGTGATGTGTGTTGAGATATTTTTGTATGTTCAATGTATTGGAAAGGTTTAACATCATTATAATCATCTTACTTAAGGCTTTGAACGTCATGTCTCAATTCATTCAACACAGCGATCAAATCATATTGTTTGATGTAATTTATGCCTTTTTTATAACTATAAATAATTACGATACGATAATTTTCAGCATGTTCCTAAATTGAATAGGTACTTGAAATTAAAATGTACTGTTGATTCATCACCGCCCCCGCACCGCGATGACAATTCATTTCACAACTAAAGTCAATCTCAAGTTTATCATGCGTCAGAACGATAAGTGGAATTAGGAGACAAATAATAAAGAGTATCTAAATATTATATTATGGAGAGGAATTAAGTTATGAATTTGCTAGCTTCCACCTCGCGGTTTTGTGCGCGTTCTATATCCCAAGAACGCGCACAAAACCGCGAGGTGGCGATCCTGTGTTAATCTAAAACATATTCAGGGTGCCAAATTCGTCCAGACATTACGGAGCAGTGGTAACAAACATTCAACAAAAAAATCGTATTTATAATTTAGTAAATCTTTTTAAAGAATTACGCGAAAGTATATTTGTTGGTTTTTCGTTTGTCCTTCTTCCTTGCAGCAATCCTACTATCGTAACTAATATTATAAATGCGAAAGTGAGTTTGTTTGTTTGTTACCTTTTCACGCTTAAACCGCTGAACCGATCGCGATGAAATTTGGTATGCAGATAGCCTATGGTACGGAGAAGAACATAGGCTACTTTTTATCCTGGGAAAACATAAGATCCCTGGAAAACGCGGGTGAAACCGCGGGGCGGAATCTAGTAATAATATTATAAATGTGAAAGTTTGGATGGATGGATGTTTGTTACTCAATCACGGCAGAACGGGTGAATAGATTTGGATGAAATTTGACACAGAGCTCGTTTACAGTCTGGAATAGCACATAGGCTACTTTTTATCCTGGGAAAACATAAGAACCCTCGGGACCGCGGGTGAAACCGTGGGGCGGAAGCTAGGAGAGCAATAGATCCACTTGATTCTTTACATAGAGATAGTGGTCGCAAAGTGACATAGGCTACTTTTTATCCCGGGAACGCCGGTGAAACCGCTCGGGACAACTAGTATTTCCTAATAATTCCAAATAGAATAAACAAATAGAATGAACAAAAATTTTACGTATTCAATGGTTTCTTTTCATTGTTAGAAAACGGCCAGACAAAATAATCTTTAATAAATGTGTAAACGTTGTACAAGTAGCAAATAATAGACGCACTCAAGCCTATGTTTACACATTAGTGACCTAACTTTTGGCGGTTCAACCTTGGTTTTCAACGTTATGTTTTCTCGTAACGAAAATAATTTATAATTGTAGGTAAGTCGGCATTTCCTTTGCACAATCTGTGGTTATACCTTACATATTATTCATGGCACTTAGCTTATTTTCTCATTTTCTTAACAGTATCAAATAGGCGATCTCTAAAGTAGCTGATGAAATTGACAGACAACTCAAAGCAAAATGCACCAACTGATTCTTTTATTATGTGTCTACTGATTGTCTGTGAAGTATTCACTAATAAATAGGTAAGAAATCGGAAAAACAGAAGCAAACCTGCATTTTAAATATCCCAAAACTTAATGTAAAATACCTTGTGCAAACCAATAAAATATTACAGGAAAGAAACTTCGATCAAAAAGAGATATAAATGAGGATTGATAGTGCGAAAGTTACATGCAGACAGGCCAAAGAGCTTCTTTGATCAGTTTCAAGGCAAAACCTTGCAGATTGCACTTGTATTGTAGACGTGTGAGGTTAGACATGGACCTTACGCTCGAGGGCGCTAAATTTAAAATGCAATGTCAGTTAGGAAATAAAAAAAAGGTAGCTGTCTATGAATACTGCATTTATAATAATGGAAAGTGTGGACGTAAAATAACGTAACGTCAAATGAAAGGACGTAAATATACGATTAAATTTATTAATGAAGCAAGCTTTTCCGCGCGGTTTCACCCGCGTTCCCGAGGGATCTTGTGTTTTCCCGGGATAAAAAGTAGCCTATAGCCTTCCTCGATAAATGGGCTATCCAACTTTTCAAAATTTTTCAAATCCAAAACATTAGTTCCTGAGATTAGCGCGTACAAACAAACAAAGAAACATACTCTTCAGCTTTATAATATTAGTATAGACTAAGAAGAACAAAGTTTCAAGTTACAAATATTCTTTATTTGAATAAAATAGAATACTTAGTTCATTTTGTGGAAAGCGGTGGTATACAAAAAGGTCTTATTTTATTTACAGTATGTTCTCACCTTTTAAAGATATTTATCTCTACCACAACAATAAACAGTTCCACTAGCCTTGACCATAGATTAACCGTATTAACTGATCTAAATCCATTTAACTCCGTTCCATGTCGCCACTGCGTCTGCTCTCTACCGTACACCATATCCGTAATACGAACGTTTAAAATTAAACCCAATCCAAACCGAAGTGTCGGAAACGTCGAGAAACCTCAAAGTGTACAGATGTAACACCTGCGTGTGCGCATGTGGCTGTCGGCCGCTTCCGCCGGATGTCGGCTAGGTGTGGAGTGTAATTATAGATAAGTATATATGACATTGCAACGCGTGGGTGGTACACAATTTAATTTTTAGCGCAGATTTATTTGGCCGCAAGAGATGAGAGATTTAAATAAATTTAAACAAAAATATATTGTACCTAGCATAAGATAAAGAACGAAAATAGGCACAATGTTGAACTTAATAACCCATTTTATAATGACACGGTATAATAAGTTATAACATAAAGGTATAGAGTTCATAATTAACATGTATCATTCTGTTTTTTTTTTTTTACTTATGTCAATTTTCCTATAGGTAGTTAATGAGTGTGTTAATTTTCCTTATAACAAGTTGTGATGGGCATGTGTCTCGTGCATGAATAACATTTCCATGAAAATATTTACGACCATACCGCGTTTTCAGGGAAAAATTACTCGGTTAATACTTTCTGGCACTGATTTTATGAGTGTCACAAAAACATAATAAAGAAGTTCTTCGCTCTGATTACCGCGAATCTGTTTTCCGAAAACCGCTCGTTGGTGGCGGGAAAATTTGACAGCTGTCAATTATACTTTTTTAAGTTGAGTACTTTATTATCGTAACAATGAGGTCATACTCGTATAACCTCATTGCATACATGACCTGAGGGATAATTCAATTCATAAAAACGTAGAAAACAGACTGCAAATAATACGTTGGAGATCTAGTTGCGCAGGCAAATTCAGACAGACTTAAAAGTAGTGCGCCTATTTCTAGTATTCTAAGAAAATAATACCTACTCCTACGTGGACGCGCGTTGTTTTAGCTTCTAGAATTTGTTTGCAAACTTGTCGTGATCTAAATTGTTTTGATTTACAGCATCTGTTTCTAAGACAATTAACTCAATAGCATGTTATTTAAATTAGTTTAAGATGAAAATAATTTAGCTGTGAAATAATAACGGGGTTGTATCTATCTAAATATACAGGGTGATTTTGTTATCACTGGCAATACTTGCAGGGGTGGAAGTACTCATCAATGTGAACAACTTTTATTATAGGGCTAACTCTGATATTGCGTAAAATAATACGGTTGCTTCATACATTTTGGTCGAGTAGGTATTGAACTTTTGTATGGAACAGCTGATAATTTTTTCATGATTTCACAGTTAGTCACATTATAAAAGATGTTCATTTTGATGAGTACTTCCACCCTTACAAGTATTGCCAGTGATAATAAAATCACCCAGTATATAAATATAAATATTTTTTAAAGCTATAAATGTAGTCCAAGTCATTTATTCAGTTTAGGCGTTTACGAAGGTCGAGTTTACTGAAGATACTACCGGTTCAGAAGTCAGCCTTCAACTGGGAAGAACTGGCAATTTTTTTTTTTTAATGTAATTTGAATCAAGAACATAAAAAAGCTATAAAGCCATGGTTATAAGATAAGTAAAATTTATAGCCAGAAAACGAGGAAGGGATTACTAATTTAATTTTAAAAGTTCTATATATATTTTGTTCATTAACTTTTAGTTTGTTGACACCAACAGGTGTTGTTGTGGTAAACGTACAATAGTTATGGGAGACATTAAAAATATTTTTCACGACAATAAATTAATTTCCATCGGTTTAAATGTCACATTTCGTGACTTTTACATCTAGCACATGGTTTTTTTTACTGTTCCTATATTAAACTAATTTTAATGTAGCTAAAGTCTGTATGTAATAAATTAAAATAAGCATTTATAGAGCTAAACTATATTAATTAGTTAACATAGGAAAGTTTCCACGAATCTAGTTTCAAAATGCAAAATTCCTTCAACTATAATGGGTAACTTTTTAGTTACTGGCAATACTTGCAGGGATGGAAGTACTCATCAATATGAACAACTTTTATTATGGAACTAACTATGAAATCACAAAAAAATTATCAGCTGTTCCATACAATAATTCAATATCTACTTGACTAAAATGAATGAAGCAACCGTAGTGAAAGTTGATCATATTGATGAGTTCTTCCACCCCTGCAAGTATTGCCAATGACAAAAAAATCATCCTGTATAGATGTTTCTTAGATAACTGCAAGTCCTATAGGCTTATTAAAGGTCAAATTTCCATTTATTAAATATTCAGGTTAGCGGAACGAGATGTTGGCAGCCATATAGCCGTTGTATGAAAATCTCACTCATAGGCGATCATAAGTCGCGAACGTCGCACTTTACCTATATTATTAATAGACCGGCGACAGACAACTGAAGGAAGTGCCATTTTTTTCCGTCACCGTTGTGTAATCTATTATCTACTATACAAATTATTGAACTAGTAAGTATAACTTAATTAAATTTCATAGAATAGAATAGAATTTGTGTGCATGAACATGTCTGTTTGTCCTGAGTCTGAGTGTAATTATCTATATATATATATTATAAGTACCTATATATTTACAAAAGAAAGGTAGGTATATGTAGTAGGTAATCAGTTATTTGGCTTTCCATGGGTCAGATGGCCGTGTGTGAGGAATGTCCCAGAATATACATTTATTTATTTATAGAAATAATGTTCTGTTGTATAAATTTTTCCAAATTTCAATTACTGTATTACGGGAGTTAAGTCAAAAGAAAGGTAAATGTTTCTGTTATAGTTATGGACCACCAAGAGTCGTTTTTAGGGTACCGTACCCAAAGGGTAAAATGGGACCCTATTACTAAGACTCCGCTGTCCGTCCGTCTGTCCGTCTGTCACCAGGCTCTATCTCATGAGCCGTGATAGTTAGACAGTTGCACACAAATTTTCACAGATGATGTATTTCTGTTGCCGCTATAACAAAAAATACTAAAAAAACAGAATAAAATAAATATTTAAGGGGGCTCCCATACAACAGACATGATTTTCTTGGCGTTTTTATAGATAATGGTTCGGAACTTTTCGTGCGCGAGTCCGACTCGCACTTAGCCGGTTTTTTATAGGCCATAGCGTAAGGGCGTAATCAAATATACAAATTATGTAATTTTTTATAAACTGCACCTACTTAGGTAGGTACTTGTTGTGAATGGTGAATAAACATTGATTTAAATAATTTGTTTTAATGAGCACCCTTCTGATGTCGAACCCCTAAAACAACAACATGAACTGTGAACATTTATTCAAATAAATTAATTTAAATAGACAATACCAGTAAAAAAATAATGTAAAATATTTAAAAGTTGTTTGATTGAACGCTCTAATCTCAGGAACTGCTGGTTCGATTTGAAAAATTCTTCCAATGTCAGATAGCCCATTTATCGAGGCAGGCTATAGGCTACTTTGTATCCCGGGAAAACACAAGATCCCTCGGGAACGCGGGTGAAATTGCAGGGCGGAAGCAAGTTGTTTTCTAAAGTAGGTTTTTTGTTGGTTTTAGTAGATCATATTTATACCTTGCTTTATTTTGAGTTACTTACTCATAAAAAAAAAATTGTATCTAACTCAGCATAAAAAAAATATCAGTCTATTTAGAACTAGTATGTTGATTTTGATAGTAGACATTAAAACTAAATTATGAGAGTCAAAAATATATCCAGGACAGAACGCTGAAAAGCATAAGAAAAGCCGTAAAAATGAGTCAGACAGGGCCAGTGATTTAAACGACAATATATTCTTATGGTAGACACGCCCTAAATAATTCAAACAACAATATACTCCTTAATAAATCTAAGGCAGCGAACATGGTGCATTCGCCGGAAAACGGTGCATTGAATTGGGTCGCATCCAAACTAATTATAAGCTCATAAATCGGTACGTGCCGTCGTATATAACTGGGCCCTTCGCAAATGTGTCGCATTAATTTCAATTTGGACTTAACAAGGAGAACCTGTCACAAATGCAACTGATTGTTGTGTGCAGCGTTTGCAATCAGCTAAATTAATTTATAATTAACAATTTTGGTTTAATAAAGAACAACGTAATCTTTAGTAGTAGGTACCTAAAGGTAACGTACCCGTCTATGACCCTGACATCTCAGGGTCATGAGGGAGGTGGTGACTTCAGCAACTTCGGAAGGCCCTAAACTTAATAAAAGGCTTTGTCGTGGAGGGATTAATTTCCGCTTGGATTTTACATAAAAAATATTCCATATATTTTATGTTTTTGTATTTTTTAAGGCGTTGATAGCTGTGGTAGTGACGTCGGACGAAGGCGCGGCGAAGATCGTGGGTTCGAATCCTACAATGAGCTTAAGCTTTCGGTGAAGGAAAACATCGTGAGGAAACCGTAGCACGGTGGTAGGGTACTTTGTAGTACCCGTCTGGCTGGCTATCACCTTCAAGTTGAAAATCTGTCGCCAAACACCTACTGGTGTGTTCCGGCAGCTGCACATGAGAGCCAGTTCCTTCTAGGCTTTGTGTGCTTACCACCTTCGGCCACATCATCACTTACCAAAATGAGATTGTGGTCAAACACAAGCCTATGCCAAAGTAAAAAAAAACATCAAAATCAAAGTCCGTGTCAGAGGGCACTTGTGAACGTCGAAGCCCCTGAAGTTGTCACCGTTTCGGAAGTCAGCCTTCAACTGAGAAGAACCGGCAAGAATCTCAGTAAAGTTAGATTTTTTATATATTTAATATATTATATATTTTATATATTTTATGGATAGCACCCTAGCTTGTAGCTAGGTTTTAGATTTTTTCCATATTATAACAACATTAGAATACCCTTCATACTATTTAAGTTTGTACTCACTACACCTACACAGTGTTATAAAGAATAACCTTAATAAATATTTATATGTTGTTTGGTTCCTTCATGTTTAAGTCTCTTGTGGTTTAAAGCCAATATTTTTATGAGACAGGACATAAAATTAATGTGCATCCAAACCCAACGTATTCGTATTACCCTTAATTTCTTTATGGATTTATTGCGCACTTTAAATTAGCGAACGGTTATTAACAGATATGTTAAAATTATTATCAAAGCGTAGGTGCAAGACATTATGTACCAAAACATAACTGCGTAGATATTAGTTTCGCTGATTAAAGATAAAAGATTCCATACCTCCAAAACCTTAAATTTTGAAACATAAATCGATAAGGTACCTATAAGCTGCACAGGTAGGTAGGTATATTTCTAATAAATAAATATTTTTTCGATAATAGCTCAGAGGTGAGGTTTCGGTGAAGGAAAACATCGTGAGGAAACCATTGCACGGTGGATGGGTACTTTGCAATACCAGACTACCTTCAAGTTGAAAACCTGTCGCCAAACATCTACCGTTGTGTTCCGGCAGTTGCACTTGAGAGCCAGTTCCTTCTAGGCTTTGTGTGCTTACCTTAGTGAGATTGTGGTCAAACACAAGCCTATAAATAAATAAAAAAACTAATTTAAATCCAGAAATTAGTTAGAAAAGTAATTTAAGAACGGGGTGTTATGAAAATGCCGGCAATAAAAATTTAAACTTTCGCAATAAGTGAGTTAGCTGTTGATTAATGATGATCCCCACGCTGCTTGGCACACAAGAGGTCGGTTCAAGGTAACTTGCGAAACTCTCCTTGGGATTAGGTATAAGTACCTACATTCAAATTATTCAACAGAACTAGTTGTAGATTACTTTGACGGGAATTGAAACTTTACCTACTTCTACTACATAGTAAATCAAATAAACAAATATTTTGGAACATTATTCCTCACACACGGCCATCTGACCCCAAACTAAGCAGAGCTTGTACTATGGTAACCAGATTACTGATATATACTACATATCCTACTTTTCTTTTGTAAATAAGAAAGAAAAGAAATAGCTTCTTAATTTCAAGGCATTTATTCAGCATGCGTCCTTACTAGTTACACATAATAACAGACGTCGCAAAATAAATTTAATTGATTCTAAAAAGCTCTTTTCTTAGAGCTAGATTTCTTCTGGTAAAGTTCGTTTTAGAATTTAGTCTGATTCATCATAAAAGTCAACTGTTGTCTCGTCAACTTAAAAAACAATCTATCAGACAAACAAACATTTAATTTTATAAACTGTCATAAGTTTCCGTGACGTAACAACTTATCCCGGATTTTATTATTAGTTAACTAGTTCAGGGCCGCACAGTTCAAACCGACGCTGTGGTACCTAATAATACTCGGGTTTTCTAAGAAAACCGTCTAAGTGCTCCCTCCCGCGTTACACTATTATTGTTTTCTAAGTGTTGTTGACATGCCCACATCACAGGTAATTAGGTAATACTGATGAAAAAGAAAGATGGACGACGACGCTTGAAAAGAGAACCAGATAATTGAAGTTTTATATCAGAAATAATAATATCTATTAGGTACTAGCTTTTCGCCCGCGGCTTCGCTCGCGCAGACTATATAAAATGTCTATAACTTTTTCCCCGTTAGCCAATTTCGACGAAACAAAGCCTATTTATTCACTGAAAAAGTTTCAATTTGACAGCACAATCCCCATCTGAAAAAAGTTTCTATTTGACAGCAAAATCCCCATTAACAAAATGATCCGCCATTTATTGTTACAAAAAATGTGATAAATGAAGAACCGCTCGACCGATTTTGTGCAAACTTCACATAAACCATCTACTAAATAGTCCGAACAAAGCCTAAAAATTTGGTTTGGATGATATGTACTTTTTTCGGAATAAAGATATTTTAATTTTCATTAATGTAGAGTTTTTCCTTTTTAATGTCTGTTTGAACACGCTAATCTTTGAAATCACAAATCTTTCACGGAGTTTCCACAAGTTACGGTTCCACAATACGGTTTGGCTTGGCGCTTCGAAGAGGCTTTATTTTATCGAAATCGGGTGAAAGGATGAAAATATACCTATAGATATTTTATAAAGTCTGCGCGAGCGAAGCCGCGGGTGAAAAGCTACTTTTTAAAAAGGTTAATGGTTAATTCTTTGACTTCTGAATGTTGGCTGCTTATATTAAGTGGCCTTGTACTTCTACATCTTGCGTTATCTCATGATAGGCAGTTGCCTCTGTCTGTTTCTCTGCTTACTTCTGCTAAGCCACCATGAGTAAGGTCACCAGAGTTCATCGGGGAGGGGGGAAGGGTAGGCAACGCGCAAGTGATACCCCTGGTGTTGCAAGCGTTCATAGGTTATAGTAACCGCTTACCATTAGGTGGGCCGTATGCTTTTTTGCCGACATTGTGGTATAAAAAAAACGAGGAAAGTTTATTTGCAAATATTTTGTACAAAATGGCTGAACTATCGTGCGAAGCCGGGGTGGGACGCTAGTTCATAATAATCAATAAGAACTCATAGATAATATTTCTCAGAAAAAAATCTAGTATAAAAGTAAAGGTACGGTACATTGGTTTGATTGGAAATGTTTTCAGTTACACCCTTTTGTTTCTTTTTACGTTAAATTACACTGGCGGGCGTTGGTATTTAGTCTATTTCAACTACCATTGAAAAAATTCACTGCCACGGCTCTTGCGCGTTCTTTTTAATAGATAGATTATTAGATAAAACGTTTAGGAATGCGGTAGGTACGTCTTAAAATAAAGCAGTTGTTGGTCTCGCAAATAGTTACACTCCACCCACGGACACCGCACGTGGGGACACGTGGTCTTCCCTTTATAGTGCCATCATTTGAACCTTTTAACTGTTTTTCATCGACCCTGTGTTGTGTCAAAGCGTTTACAATCTTTATATATACGAAACATGAAATAAATTAATGATTATAATGAAATAAATGTTTGAAGATTATTTTTATAGTCGATCTATTTAATTTAATAGCATTTGTGAGAAACACGAAGATAAATTATCAAGTTCTTTTGCAAGGGATTTTTGCGAAGATTTGAATTTTGCTAGCGTTTAAAAATAACTTGCTTCTTTTGAATTAAATGAAATAAATAATAGCTTGAGTCAGATAATCTATTTATACCAAATCTGAGAAATCTGAAACTGCGTGCCAGTTTAGGAAGTAGTCTGAAAACGAGTTACAAACATTTATTCTTAAATATCTTTTAAATACACACAAAATAAGAAGTAACTTGAAGTTTCTACTGGACTTAATTATTTACACGATTTGAACTCCAACTACTTTTTTTTAATTAAATGGCTTGCGATTGGCCACTGGACCCACCCATAAAGAATGGTGACGAAACCGAAAGTGAAGCTCGCTTTCCCAAAAGAAGATATTCACAAAGTTTCAAAATTGTAGGAGTTAGGAAACAAAGACAACGAAAGCCAGTTCCACTTCTTATGAAAATGTTTTTAACCGACTTCAAAAAAAGGAGGAAGTCAATTCGACTGTATGTTTGTTACGAGATTACTCCACCAATTATGAATTGATATTGACGATTCTTTTTTCGTTTGGTAGGTCATACTTGAGAGGTGGTCTCATATAAATTTTATTATGATCTGATCATGAACTTTGAAGATATGATGGAATTCCTCAACGAAAAGGAGCACGAATATCGCGATTGAAATATCTTATTCAATATTATCGACAATTATGAATGATAGGCATATCCTCGATCAGAGACATTTCGATAGGTATTCAATACACATAAGAAACTAAAAATGGAAAAAGAAATTTAACATTTAACAAAAAACGTAAAACCAACTTCAAAATGGGTTTGCACTAACGTTTTGAATTCAGGGAAAGACAAGCACGTGTTCCAGAATCTCAAATTCTTTCGCTGACTATTATCCAAATAGCCCTTCACAAGCACTTATAAATAGTCTCGGAAGGTTGCTTTTGCTGTGAAGCTGGCTATAAACTTAGCAAAAATCCATACTCTTTTCAAAAACAACAAAGATTTATTGCATTTTTATCTAGTCTCACCGACATTATTATTTACGTTATGGCGGAAAAAATATACGGGCCGGTTGGCGTGGTTGGTAAGATACCCTATCTATCACGCCGCAGGTCGTGGGTTCGATTCCCACTCAGGACAAGCAATTTGTGTGCATGAACATGTCTGTTTGTCCTGTGTCTGGATGTAATTATTTATATATATACGTATGTATTTACAAAAGAAAAGTAGTATATGTAGTATATCAGTTATCTGGCTTCCATAGTACAAGCTCTGCTTAGTTTTGGGTTAGATGGCCGTGTGTGAGTAATAATGTCCCAGAATATTTAAAAATGAGTTACTTAGTAAATAAATAAATAGCGCAAGAAGACGAATTACCCCTACAAGCAGTATCTGTTCGCCTTATGCATGTGGATGTGTCCGACGATTCAGTTTGTCTACAATCATCCTGCGCACCCTATAAAATATATCCTGTAAAGAACCGATTTATGCAAACAACGATTTGTCGATGGTCAAGCCTAGTGAGCTTTGTCCCGAAAATTAGTAAATTGAAACTCGCAGATCTAGAGTAGCCTAAAAAATGCATGTTCATTAAATAGTATGAATTCAGAGCATGCCGTATAATTTCTATCTACGATGAAATTAAACATTCCTGATGTCTCAATGACCCATAGGAGTTATTACAGCTGACAGTGGCACAATAGGGTATTTGATTGTCATTCAAATCAGCAACTCTTTATGAAATGTCAAAACGATAGGTTTATATGGAGTTTTGTATGAAATACAAGCATGTGACGTCTTAATTATATAGCATACACTTTATGGTTAGATTGGTCATTAAAAATCATATTAAGGATAAATTTAATAAAATAATCGTGGTTTCCCCTTTTTTTTAGATGTTTTATACATTGGTTAGTGTCGGATAATTTATTTTGAATACAGGCAAATACCCTATTTGGAATTTTTGTTTGACACATGCCACTGGCGCGACTGACTTCAAGTCGCAAACTAAAGAAAGCACGTTTGGACGGGTATTGTAGTATCTAGCTTAAACTAAATCTGCAGTGAAACTACTAAAACTAAATAACTACTAAATAAATAAATAAAAAAAATAATAATAAAAAATATCGTCTCAACAATGTAAGATGCGTTACTGAAATAATAGATGCCTACACAACAAATAGAACCCTCCGAATCCGGCAGCTGGGACCGCGACTCCAGGTTATTGCGGTCCCAGTCGCCGGAAGCCTCCCGGTTTCAGGTCTATGCATGGACTACTTGCAAGTATTATTCGTTAGTTTGTTTGATTTAAGATAGTAAGAAAGTAGTCTTTAAACTGGATCAATGGCTTAATGGCTGTTGTAACGTAAGTAGTGTCAGAAAACTGGATGGACATGATGAAACTCTTATAACTAAGGGTTCCATGATTGACTTCAGAACCTTAAATATCCGTATCAAATGGTTAGCAACAACGCATTGAACACTCAAGGAATACTGACATGTGTAACAGATTCACATATAATGTCGAGTTAAAAATGGATGATATTATACTATTTCTAATCATAGAATTACAGACTTCACTTCGCTTCGTCTACTAATAGACAAGTACCGCCATCTGTTAAATTTCAAGTGAACTAAAATCACTTGGATTGTTTGGGTTTGAGTCTTATGTTTGAATGAAAAGCAACCAACGTTAGTTGTAATTTGTAAAACGCCCAGTAGATGGCACTGTAAAGTATATTTATGAATAGATGCAAATCTTTAAAATATGTTGTGGTATAAATTGGCAAACGTGGTTCAATGAGATATAATAAATTGAATAATAAGAAGCAACATATGTTTATTATCTGTTAATGCATTCAATTTAACAGCCCATCACAGCAAAAGTGTTTCTTGACGATATTTTATATGTTGAGATCTTGGTTTGGAGCGTAGAACTATTTTAGTTATGACAGAAGACCTCTAAAGATCGCTGATTACGGATTTTAAGACATCAACAACTTGAGTTTGAATACAATAGATGGCGTTAGTTCTGAAAATTACAATGTATTTTTTTCTTTTTCGTTTTTATTATAGACATATTAATATTGAGTAAAATACATTTTAAAAATTGTACCTCCAGATAAAATTTTTGATAAAGAAATTTGCAGAACTAACGCCATCTATTCAAACTCAAGTAGGTGATTTTTTTGTAAGCTTTATGAGTGCCATAGCCGCGCCCGTCTCATTGTTTCGTTTACGGTACATCAATTCAGAATTTGAAACTTTGGCAGACTAATCGGTCACTCGATGTAGCCAAAAACAAGAAATTTGAACCATTAACGGGCCGTTAACGTCAAAAATTTGAAAGCTATTGCTCAATCTACGGAATCTATTGTTGAATTTTAGATGTACGCTGTTAAAACTGATCAATACACTACCGAGTAGAGAATATAATTTTAATAGTATTCATTGAAATATATTTTGAATAATTTCATTTAGGTAATTAAGTCATCTAACTCTGAATACAATTATTATTACATACAAATTTCGAATTACGTTTTTCAAAGACAATGAAATGAAAAACGTTAATTTCTCATTCCATTTATAGTGTAAGCACAGTCTATGTAACTCTTAGAGTCGGCTCTCGGACACGTCTAGACAGAGCAATCGTGCGGGGCTTACGCGGGGTGAGAGAGGGGCGGTAGCGAGCCTAAGCTGCCATACACTTGCTCGGGACACAATGGAGCAATTACGAGTGCCTATACAAAGCGGCATTTCGCGTGACTTCAAACGCGATAGACCACTGTATGTAATTAATTACGCTGCGGTATTAGTAAGATAAGAAGAAGTGTAAAACGGCCAAACCGAGTGAGGCTTTGTATAACAATGAATATGGGAATGTGTTAAATTCTAGTTCTGTTACTCAAACTTGTACTAGCTTAGCTTTATTATTAATATAAAGTCAGAATTCAGTTTAGCTAACAAAATTATATCATATTTGAATTTTTCAATTAAAATCATAAAACCAAAAAGAAAACCGGATGCATACCACATGAAAGAAACCGCAAAGACAACGTAATTCACAGTTAACAAGAGCTATAAAATGTACTGGATCGTTCAAAAGCTCCTACATAACGTATTTTACGAGTAACAGAATCGTTCAACTATCCAACAGTTTCGTATTCTACGACTTGGCATTATTACTAGTAACAGAATTAGAGGCGGTTTGTATCGCAATGAACGATTATAGTCGGAATAACATGTTTCATTGGTTATTTAATTTCAAAACAAAGTATCAAGATTATATGAGCCTAGTATGTTATTATATGTTACTTAAGTATAATGAAAAAACTTTCAATACTGATATAAAACAATGAATTATTGTAGTATTTTTAAGGCGATGATAGCTCAGTGGTAGTGACATTAGATGCCGCGGCAAAAGTCGTATGTTCGAATTCTGTAATGAGCTTCAGTTTTCGGTGAAAGAAATCCATAGCATGGTAGTAGGGTACTATGCTGTCTGGGTACTACTCTCAAGTTGAAAATCTACCGCCAAACACTTACTGTGTGTAACACTTGCACTTGAGACCCAGTTGCCTTCGAGGATTTATAAAGGCAACACATTGTCAATCGCCCTGGTATTGCTAATGTCCATAGGCGACGGTAGCCACTTACCATCAAATTAACCGCCTTTATGCTTGTCAGCTTTCTAACATGAAAAAATAGAATCTACGAAATTGTAAAACATTCGTAAACGACGAGAATCTTATGGATCAAAATTGCTAACACTGATGACAATTATAAGTAATGGCAAGTAATTTAACAGAGACG
Organism: Tetheella fluctuosa; assembly: GCA_951216915.1. Classification (NCBI taxonomy): domain Eukaryota; kingdom Metazoa; phylum Arthropoda; class Insecta; order Lepidoptera; family Drepanidae; genus Tetheella; species Tetheella fluctuosa. Next base: position 14,100,582 of record OX578215.1, on the reverse strand, counting down.
ACCTCAGCTGCAATAGCGGTTGTGGCAACTATTTCACTGTCATACTTTCCTGGTATTTCAGTTTACATTTTACATCAATGAAATAGAAAAATAGTAATACCTAAAAGTTTAGAGAATAGTCAGTACTCACATCCATGTTGCGTGGCAGGGTCGTCGCCCCCAGCCCCGGCCCCGGGCGCGGCCCCGGCCGGCTGCGAGCGCGCACCAGCGCCGGCACCGCCACGCGGCTCAACCACTCCCCGAACTCTGCGTCAATGCACCGATCAACACGACAATGCACCAATCACAATCACTTCGCTTCAACTGTTTGTTAGATCCTCACCACTAATGACTTGCCCTTTGCATTGATTACAAATTCAAAAGATATCTGAGAAAAGAATACGAATGACGACAAAGGGTGTAAGAGATTTTTGCAGGGTCGGCAAAGCGCGTGTCCCATCAGGCGGGCCGTATGCTTGTTTGTCACCATTGTGGTATAGAAAAAGAAAGCTAAGTAGAATCAATGTGTATAAATTAGGAAGAATTGAAAGCAATACAATGGTATGGAAAATTACTCTGTCTGTAACATTGAAATAAGTAGGTAATTTAGTACCTATGCAATACAGATTTGATTAACTATGAAAAACAACTTAATAAGCCGTAATGCCTTTACATAAAGAAAGAAATTCCAAAAAATCGGTATTGAAGATGAATCTTGGGCTTCATTTGTGGTAAAGGAGATGTGTTAAATGTTAATGGAAGCCAGACACTAGTAGTGAGGTCAAATATTAGGAACAGAAATTATATTACAGCTAATAATAAACACATACTAGTACAGGGATACATTGATGGTACACAAATAAGGTTCTGTTCGTGTTGTATGTTACGTAGTAAAGTGCAGAGATTTAAAGTGAGGTAACTAATGGACTCACCGACTATAATGTCACTTTCACAAGCGAATTTACACTTTATTACAAACATCATAATGATAGAAATAACAAAGGAATTATGATTTTAAATGGGTAAGCAATACCGTGAAGATTCCTTTGTGGGCATGTTCGTCGGCTATTAGAATTAGGCAAGGGCAAGCAGCAATATAATATAATTATATAATTATAGCCATATAATTTTCGCTACATCCAAGAACGAAAATTATTTCAGTGAAAATGATTTTCCAGTTTGCTCGTGGCTGATTGTCTTTAGTGTGTGAAACGCCTAAATTATCTACATCTACAATATTTGTGTCAGTATTAACGACAGTTGAATCGACTATTTATGTATCTTAAAATTTTTATATTTTTTAGCTACAACTTTGTCTGCAATCGATACAATTTTTTTGACACTATGATTTGTTTTATTCATCTTGGTAAAATTACTAACGAATCAAACATCTTCAATTACAATCGATTCGCAGGCGGCAATCGAATAATTGGGAAGCATTAGCAAACTCCTCTGTCATGCTCACTGATTGTGATTATTTGTGTTCAAAATGGCTTCGTTTTAAATAGCTTTATCTGTATTGGTAGTGTGTGTTAAATGTAAACTGACGGTCAGCGTCTGTATAAGTATCATTTTAGAATTATCTATGTCAAAAAGTAAACCAATCAAGAACAATGATGACAAAAACTTTGATTTGCAGTGTAAGAAGCAAACTACGTTTTTTTTTAATATACAACACAAATATGTCTATGGTATTTGATGTAGTTTGTTATATTATCAAATAGTCGTATCTATCTATGATACAAAGAGTTTTTTTTTAATTTGTATTATATAGCTTGTTGTTCTACAAATAATAACAAAATAATTCATTTTTTTTCTTGTCCATAATGTAGAATTTTAAAATAAATAAATATCCTGGGACATTCCTCACACACGGGCATCTAATTCCAAACTAAGCAGAGCTTATACTATGGAATACTATGGATATACTACATATGCCACATTTTTTTTTCTTAGATAAATAATCACACCCACTCTGATTCAAGTCAAACAGACATGTTCATACACACAAATGTCTGTCCTGGGTAACAATACGATACTGATAATAATGTTACAAAAACATCAAACACCAAAGAGTTATTTTGTTAGAGTGCAGTTTGCATCATTGTACACTTCGATCATAATAATTATGTGTAGACTGACCTAGTGCTTCTGCAGTCAGCAGGTCTGTGTGTTCCATGTTCATTGTGTGATCTGATCTGGTACCACTTGTGTATTATGGTACCACTTGTGTATTATGGTATCACTTGTGTATTCTGTTATCACTCGTTAGAAGTGTTAAGTGTTTACACACCACACAGTTTAAGCACTTTATCACAATTCACTTACTTTTTCATTTTATTATGCTTATATTTATTTATTTATATCGTTTTCGTTTATTTTTTTATTCTTAAAATCAAATTAGGTTTTTTTAAAACTGTGACGTTAAATATTATTAATGTTTTACGCATTAAAACCTTTATACATACCGTTAACTCAAAAAATCTTGTTATTAGATATTTAACATGATTCGCAATTCCTGGAATTATTTTTTTTTATGTAGGTAGTCTTTTCGCGAGGGCTTAAATAAGTTCAAGTTATTATTTTTTATTTATTTTTCTTGTAATTTTTTTTCTCATTTGTTGTGTAGGTATACTTATTATAATTATATTGCTTCCGAAAATGTCAAACATTTAATGGCCAAAATGTCAAAAAATGTAGCCTTGCTGAGTTTCTTGCCGGTTCTTCTCAGTTGAAGGCGACTTCCGAATCGGTGGTAACTTCACTAGCTTCGACGTTTATAAGTGTCCTCCTTGGACTTAAACTGAATAAATGGCATTGACTTTGACTTTATATTCAGATATACTAATGTAATAAAATAATCCTTAATGTCACTTCACAGAGAAAATCACATATAGTTTATCATTCTACAATTAAAACCAGTATAATATCATTTCATTCGCTCAATGACGTCAATACAATTGAGAAAATTTCTGAGTGAAATTGAAAGATATTTTATCTGGTGAATAAATGAGTATTTTGAACCCGCACTTGAAATATGTTGGAGCTTTCCGATATAAAATCGAGTTAATTTCAACGATGACATAATGTGAAAAGATGGCGCTATCGCTTATTTATACATTGAGAGAGATACAAAACTACTACATTTACAACTTAAAACATAAAAGGGAAATGAGGCACTCACAGAAATCATTATCTTTTTAATCTCTATATTTAAAATGGTAAAGTTTTTGACTAGGTGATATATCAACGCACAGTTCAAACCGCTGGACCTAGACTTGAAATTTTACACATACCTTTTACAGTGTAGTTATCCACTAAGAAAGGATTTTTGAAAATTTAACCCCTAAGAGGGTAAAATAGGGTTCCGCGGGTGAAACTGCGGGGCGGAAGGCTAGTCATGGTTTAGGTATGATGACGTGATCAAAGGTGGTAATACACACAGCCTATAAGGGAACGGGCTCTACTGTGCAGACGCCGAAACATACCGTTTGGTGCTTGGCGACATATGTTAACTTGAGTGAGCAGCCGAGTTATCTCTGTCTCCAACAACTGACTGATATGCTTTCAAAAGATTCTGCCTCAAACTAACAAATAAAACAAAACACAGCTGTCTATCACAAATGGATGGACGGTAAAACAAATGAGGTTTTGTTTTGGCAAATGCCTGCACAAACGAACATCTGCACGCAGTTAATTCCTGTAAAGACTTATCTATATCGAGTTCGGTCGGTTAGTTAAATTTGGGGTGTTATGGTGCAACGGATCTGTCAGCGGTCTGCCAACTAATTCATGCCAAATTGTTGAAATATACTTGAACTTGCAGCGTATCGTAAATTAAAGATAAGACTCCGGTTATACAGACGCTGGAATCAACCATTTTCAGCGCATTTTAACACATTAAATACCAAGCACGATTGATTAAAGATTCAGTTATTTTATACAGGATAAGAAAGTATTAATAAAAACCCCCATCAAAGCCATAGTTAATGGAACCGGAAAAATATAAAAATGGGAACAGACAGGAAATCTGTATGAATATAGCTTAGTTCTGGGAAAACGACATATTTTTGGAATTCAATGATCTTGTGAAACCATAACAAATGTCATTAAATTACTGGAAACAAACTCATTTGGTAAATAATCATATCACCTAATAATTTGTAGGCATCATAAATACAAACTTTGCTCATAAGAGACGATTACCTATAATAACAAACTATATACAGTCAACATTGTCACCACAAATGGACGACGTTGCCAATTATTCGATTAGCGGACTAAATTTGACGAAACGTATAATAACTTGGCTTGTCACTCGTGGCTTAGAATAGAGATAAGCCATTCATTTGGTGAGTAATTATGACAAAGGGATTCAAGAAACGGGCCCTGATAAAAACAGAAGAGTTAAATATAGCCATGTCTTAGTAATTACTGAGCTCTCTGCGGGAGAAATGTATTCGACAGTAGCATATTTGGAACTGAAAAATCTGGCGAGAAAGCGATATGGAGTAATCCATGATCTTTGAATCTAAAAATACTTATATCAAGGTTTCTGAATCGGGCCACTGGGTTTATGGCAACTAGCCTATCCTTTCAATGACGTTATACTTTGATACAGTGACATCCGGTTTATTGGATTTATGTGATGCGCTTGGCGAATGCGCAGTTTATATACGGTCACGAGCTGATGTAATCTGTCTGAAAAAGCGCTTTTCTGTCTTGTAGTAGAATATTAACACGTATATTTTTGGTAAGTATGACCAATACTGTGGTGTCGAACAATTTTGAACCGAAAACAACTAGAGTTAGACCTTTTGAGCAATCTATATATAAGTATAAAAGAAGTAGTCCTGACTGACTGACAGGTGATAATCAACACAAAGCCTAAACCGCTGGTCCTAGAAACACGAAATTTGGAGGGTATGTTGAGGGTATGTATGGGTGTACTAAATGATTTTTTAAAAATGAGCCCCAATGGGTGTAAAATAGGGGATCGTGGGTGAAACTGCGAAGCAGAAAGATTGTTCTCTATATTCATATAGATGAAATGTTCGGAATGAATTTAAGAATGTATCACCGTCGAATTGGCTAAATAAGCAACAACTATCGCCACAAGAATAACGATCTTGCTGACGATAACTATGACAAAATAAATAGACTTTGGCTCACAGTTGAATACTATTAGTATGATGCATCGTAATGAAAATAGATGCAGCGAATTTAAATTACAGAAATGCATACCCAAATCTATGGAGACAAGCGTAATTTGTGATAAAAATAAATTGATTCATTAGCACATAGACGCATGTTTGTGAGGATACGGCAGACATAATATATGTATGAACTTGAAATAGCTGATGCTATAATTAGAGCCGCCCACGACGCTTTTCAGTAAATACACTTCAGATTCTTATTACTAAAACGCATTAAGAAAGCTATATATAATGAAATAAAGTGTAATTATTGATATAAATACTTTTAAGGAGTGATACTTTGTGAAACAAAATCAATTTGTTAGAAACTCAAAGTATGTTTATACTTATTATACGTTCATTAAAAGATTTCAGAGAGTTGGTAATAATAAATAACAAAGTAACAGTACTAAGAGAAAACAAGACTAAAATATCCTAAAATGATTGAAAGATTACGGCTGAATAACATCCGTATAACAACAAACCCAACATAAACATAAACGATTGAATTCTAAACGATGGAATGCAAACAAACATCATTCAAAATGTAAAAATATGCAATGAAGTGGTTAGCTATTTTAACATGAACAATATATCACTATCACTCAGAGCTAGTGCCGCAGACGGAAATGTCAGGCGAACAGCGTGTCCGAGTAAATCGAACGCATGAATCATGAGCTCGAACGGCTTTGAAGACATGGAGTATGACAAATTACTTGTATCTCTTCAAGGATCTGATAACGTAAACATTGGAATTGATTTGGATGTTAAATATAAAGAAATTACTCGTATATGAAAAGCCCTATAGCTAAATGTTGATGTTAGTACAGATTAGACTGAATTTTGTCTAATTAGAATAATAAATACAGTATAATAGACGTCGAAACTAGAAAACTAATCAATAATAGATAACATGAATGTTAAACACAGAATTTGCTTTAAAAGGTAAGATGAAAACACGACTGATCATTCTACATTTACAGAATATCTATTAAAAAATGATAAAAAAGCCAATTAGAACTATTGATTTCAGATTATGTCATCACAATGTCAGCTTGCATAGAAAGAACTTCGGCATCCAAATGTCACTGCACGAAAGCGCACAAATCAGGTCCGCGTTCCACTGTTTACACTCCAAATTCACCAAATCATCCTTTTGAACCTTAAATCAATAAGTTAAGACTCGTTTTTCATTGAAAGAGGAGATAGAAAAGTTTGCCAAAACTGCGGACAACAATTTTACGTTGACAGCTGTTAACGATCTTGCTAGCGTCGTAATAAGGTTTACAATAGAAGCAACAATGTTAATAAATAGTTTGTCAATGTGTAGCTGGGTAGGCCGGTCTAAATGTGTCCACGTCTCTGGCATGGCACTAGGGCAAGGACGCCTAGCGCCTATGCAGTCGGCAGATTGATTGACCGATTAATCTTTGCTAAGGATTTATCTCAGAAAATTAATTCATCACTGATTGGAAAGATACATTTAAAACAGCAAAGTTAGTATTTCTCTGTATGATTACAAATTCCTTTGACATTTATTTGATGAAAAAGAAGATTCACATTTTTGAATGGAAATTAGAAATCGGGATGCCACAACCAAAAATTATTTAAGGATGATCATGAAAATAACAATATTTACTTGATATACAAATAAATACATTCTTTATTTATATTTTCTTTAGGATGGATATTAATATTATGGTTATGACGCCTTTATCACCCCATTATTTTTTATATGACAGTCGTAAGTTGTATCATAGTAGAAAATTATGTGTTTATTATCAAGTCATACGTTAGTGTTGATAGTTTTGTTTCTTTCTGTTTCTTTTTTACTATGTTTATTATCGCATCCAATGCTTGTCTTATTTTTAACGATATCTTATTTTCTGTTATTATTACCTTTTTAATATGTTTGTTTATTTTGACAAATTACTTTTGATTTTTTGTTAATTTTTACAAATCTCTTTATGAATCATTAAATTATTCCCGCCACTTACGTCAACGTAAACAAATGTACACGTGTGTATTATGTTCGAGTACACACAACATGGGTTAATGGTGTATGCAGTTATATACACATGGGATCAATCGGTTGCGTTGCGAAACGTCGCTATTAGAGAGTATTACGAAACGGTTTCGATCGGATAGTGATGTATTTCGGTCGCGCGCGTGTCGCGTCGCACTGCGCGTGCGTCCCCCGCCTTTGCTACACTGTGACTGCCACTGCCGGCTTTCATATTGTATTTTGGATCGTCTAGCTGTTAGGAATAAGTCTCACCGTCTGAGGAAATTATGTTCTCTCTTTCGAGAAAAAAGACGCTTCCAAATTAAAGTATTTAATTGATCGGAGTTTATACTGCGGTCTAGTACTTGCTATATACTCATTGATACCTAATAGACTATCAAAGTTTTTGTTTTAACCTTCGTTTGAGCACTCTTCCTTAGCTCAGCAAAACTTATTTTACGAAAGATATGTCAACAAAAGTTTTTTAACTAAAGCATAACTGTTTTCATGGAAAATAGAGCCGAGCTTACGGAGGAAAAAAGTTAGTCAGTCAGACATATGCCTAATTCTATCAAGATTTATTGACGGCTCAAGTCGATCTAAACTGTAAATCTGCATTTGTATCCCATAACCTATATACGATTGTTGTATATGAAGTAGAATTACGTTGAAATTTATAAGGTATTTCATAAGTTCAGTATTTTTATTTGTGCCTTCAATCAAAATAATGTTAAATCGGAATTGTTTTAATGATCATTAAATAACTTTAGCTAAATACATAAATAATTTGACAGCTATAATAGAAGCAGTGGATTCATTAGCAGTTATTTCATTAACATCGGAAATGCGATGTGACATGTTGCAATCTGAAAGCAAGTTTAAGAAGTTAGGATAAAGTCATTATTCGTTAAGCCTAAAATCAGTGAAAGCGATCACTTTTCATCCCATAATAAGATATCTGATATATTTCCTACATTTATGAGGTTTTTAAATAATAGTTTTGTAAATACTTAAAGCAGCAAAAACTATTACCATATGCAAAGTCGATTACAGCTGCCAAGAACAGCTGAATTTGGTTGGTTAGATGAAACGAATCACGCTAAGTGCTAAGATAACCAATGGAGAAGAACTAATATTTCTCCATTCCTTAAATCAGCAGCGGTAAAATCTTGGTGGTTCGAAAACCAGTAAGGAATATTCTCGAAGGGCTAAGCTGTGTTTAGTTAGTGACCAATAGAGTAGACCATCGCATCACTCGCCATCGATGAGGAATGCATCCTCACACATTGATACCAAACTGGTCTCTCACGGTACGTTTTCAAAGGAGCTTCCTACCGCCGACGCTCAGTAAGTGGAACGAGTACAGCATGGGGTTCTTCAAGAAGGGTTTTAAGAGACTTTCGGTGGTTTGACAACGCGTGAGTGATTCCCCCGGTGTCGCAAGCGTCAATAGGCTGCGCTACGGTCGTAGAGTGTCGTAGAGTACCAGTAGGGCGCGAGGTCCCTGTGCTCGTGCGCCAGACAGCGGCGCACGACGTGCAGGCCGCTGAGGCGCACGGCCAGCACGCCGACCACGTCGCCGGCGGCGGCGCGCACGGGCACCACCTCGGTGTACTCGCCGCTGCCCGCGCTGTACGCCACCACGTCGCCCAGGTACAGCTGCGCGTAACTACACACCCGGATACCACATTGTATTTAGATTCGCTCACTAGGGGATCCGATGACCGTGTTTTATCTTTATTTTGTCACACCTTACGCAACGTGTTACACCGTACAGTACAGTATACCGTTAAATTGATACACCCCATCGAAATTTAAAGATAACGATAAACTAACGATAACTAATTAATGGTTGGCGGTCGACATAAAATGCGATGAATAGTTAAAATTGTTTGTCCCCAACCTGTCCAAATCCATCTTCGATCGAGTACCAAATTTCTTTAATAACCTTTACTCGGACCACGTAGACTTACTCACGATTCGGCAAGGTTTCATCGAATGTATTTTAAAAATTTTCCTCGAATCTTCTAACTTTTTTCTATGGACTGATAGGGCTTTAACTCAAACTTTATTCTTTACATCCATTTGTTAAAACTGGTTCTGGCTTCTTAAATCCTACTGTCTAGTATGTATTATATTATAAAGTAGCTGTTAGTTTTTCGATAATACAATAAAAAACAAAAAACTAAACATATTTAGTCTATGTCACCAATTTTAGATACCACTCGTTTCCTAGAGTCTAAGAAACATGGCTATATTGTATTCTACTAGCTAGGTCCTACCTAAACCATCCGAATCTAATCCGAAGGCTTGCTACGATATATTTCGTAGAGGTGCTACATCGTAGCTGACACAACTGCCTACGAAATCGTGTGACTACATACCGACTACGAAGGACGCTACGAATGTTACTCGATGGACAATTTCATCTGCAATATTTTAGCATTGTATGAAATTTTCATATTGTTTTTCTTTTTTTTTTTGATGGTTTATGAACGAGATTTCTCCTGAAAGTTCTTAAGTACAACTTTTCACAATGAATTGTTAAATCGAAAAGCTGTTATATTAGCGCTTCCTTCGAACCTTTATGCATTTACCATCTTCGGCCATTATAAGCCTGAGACCCAATCTCTTAAGTTCAGCAATCTTTTTCCTTTAAAATGATTCAAATGAGACAGCCTGTCAAGATATCTACCGGATAAGCGGCCAGGTCCAAAATGTGGCAAAAAAATATCCAATACATCGCTCACCCAATATCCTCACAGCTATCAAGACCAAGTGGATCTTCGGGCGGCTCACTGATCACGGTGAACACAACGCAATCTCTCGGGTCCCCCGACATTCTGTTCGATGATCTGCATCGCGCCATGTGACCGAGGAGTGGGAGATCACAGTCGTGGAGTTGAAACGCTGTGGATCGCCATTTGTTTTTACCCGGCTGTATGTATAATTATTTGGCACGCTCTGCGGCCTGAACGGCTCGATGGATTTTAGCCTGAGAGGTGTTGTTAGATTCGTATTTACTGTGAGAGTGACACTGGGTATATAAATAATAAAACTAAAAAAAAACGGTAATTTAAAAACCCGACTGCGTTTCTGTGTAATTTGGAAAAGAAAAAACCCTAAAACAAGAAAGTCGTCATACCCGATTGCACTTAACTTAAGATTGAAGCAGTCGGGACCCATTCTTGAGGGTTATCTTGAGTTTTATCGTGTAATGTGGGGGTATATGTCCATCTCCAAGATAGAAACCTTGCCGATTTCCATTCGAATTCGATGTGGAGCTCATCTTTACATCGTTGACCCACTTCGTCCGTTCACACAGAGATACGGTTTTCACTCAGCGCTACTTTATGGGGTTTTACAAAAGGGGCATAAAAACAGTCGTCAAAGGTCGGCAATACATAGGCAATTCCCCTGATATTGCAAATGTCGTGACCGTGACTATTTACCATCAAGTGAACCGTTTGTTTGTCAGCGTTTTGATATAAATAAAATCTTTGTATACTTACTCTTTGAAAAATTAAAGCAACATTTATCGACATAATGTTTCGGCTTGGGCAAACTAACAGGAGTTTCCAACTCAGCCCCACTCCTTCCAAGGAAGGTGTACGCGACGTACAGTCTCTGCACCTTCGGGTTGACCATCGCCTCGCACTCCTCGTTCAGCGCCAGCCACAGGATCTTTATGGTGAGGCTCTGGGTGCCGCTGCGGTCGTCATACTCACCTATTATGTCGTCTTCAGAATACTTCTCTTCTTTATATTCGTTGATTCGCCCCTGGATATGCTTGAACAAATAGTTCGGTAGTCCATACAAGTTTCACTATTACAATTTAGTGAAGCAGGTCGATTCGTGTCTTTTTTTTAAGCTATTGTATAGCTTTTATCGCGGCCTTTGAGCGCGGCGACCGAATCAAAAAAACCTAACACCCCCCACTCCGTGTAGCTCGGCCGAGCGTGACTCGATTGAAACCTTACCTGAATAATAAATAAAACATTAAAAAATAATAATTTCGAATCGACAACATATATCCGCGAAATTCCGATTGTCGAGTATTTTGTTAAATTCTAATGGTGCAAATGGCAGTCCCCATATTGGCCGAGCACAGTACCGCCATATTTTCAATGAACGCATCCCGTCAGTCAGTATCAGTTGTTTCTTTTGTTTTCCCTTATTTCGGGAAGGCAAAGGGTTCTAGCTCATACAGCCTAATCATGAGATGACACAGTGTTCTCAGTGTGTAAATGAGCCTTTATTGACAGCCTATTAATTTTGTTTCCCGTTTTTAAGCTATTGCATAGCTTTTATCGCGGGCTTAGTAGTATAAAGAAAAAAAAACTGCATAAATAAAAAATAAATAAATAATTATAATTATAATAAAATTTTATATTATCTTTTATTTGTATATTTTTATTTGGGACTTTTTTGTTTTTGAGAACTTTATCTAGGTGTTGATTGTTGAAATTGTAGGTGAAATTAACATTTAACAAAAAGTAAAACCAAGTTCAAACTGGGTTTGCACTAAAAAGTAATTATATTAGAACTCGTTTTGAAGTCAGGGAAAGGGAAGCACGTGTTCCAGAATCTCAAATTCTTTCGCTGACTTCAAAACAACTTAATTGATAGTTATAGAACAAAATTATACGAATTAGGTATAGAGTGGATTTATAGTTTTTTTTTTATACAACATGGTCGGCAAACAAGCATACGGCCCGTCTGATGGTAAGCGGTTACCGTAGCCTATGAACGCTTGCCACCAGGTATTACTCGCGAGTTGCCGACCCTTCCCCCCTTCCCGATGAGCTCTGGCGATCTTACTCACGCGCAGGAACACAACTATAAGTTATTTGGCTGCGGTATTCTGTAAGGTGGAGGTACTTCCCCAGTCGAGCTGCTCTTTGAGCGACATATCGCTATGCTCTACCCCTCTCAAAAGTTACTACTATTACATTCCATAAAGACTTACTTTTTGTCGTACCTCGCACCTTGACGATTTCTCAGGCTTCGGTACTATTGTCACAGATTTAGGTGTTTTATTTGTACCTGCAAAACATATCTATATACATATCTCATCAGAAAAATCGAAACGGTACTGCAACAACACCTCTGAATTTTGGTTTTAAATGTATTTTAAAAAAGTTATAATAGTTATATAGTCGAGCCGGTTGGCGTAGTTGGTAAGATACCCTATCTATCACGCCGCAGGTCGTGGGTTCGATTCCCACTCAGGACAAACATTTGTGTGCATGAATATGTCTGTTTGTCCTGTGTCTGGGTGTAATTATCTATATATGTATGTATTTACAAAAGAAAAGTAGTATATGTAGTATATCAGTTATCTGGCTTCCATAGTACAAGCTCTGCTTAGTTTGGGGTCAGATGGCCGTGTGTGAGGCATGTCCCAGAATATTTATTTATTATTTTATTTATAATGCCAGATTATTGGATATTATAAGGTATCGTTTAACGAATATTAATGTTAAAATTTGAATTATTTAAATATCGTGTTTTTTTTCAAAAGGTATCGAATTTGTAAAATTTAAAAAAACATACCGCATGGAAGCAGACATTAGAGCCCGGGGAGGAAATACGAGATACTGGATACACTTTTTATAAACATTTTTTGTTTTACGTCTTCGTTTCAGAAAGTTTTCAATTTTTTTTTGTTGGAAAAAACATACCTACCTACTTGTTGAAAAACACATGTTGAAAACACGTTAGTTGAAGGAATTTGATTTTAATTTGAAACATTACTATTTGTTAAACGATACCTTATAATTACTACTGCATTATTACTTTTTTTTTGTTTAATGTAAAAAAAACATAAAGCTAATTCAAAACCAAACTTCAGAGGTGTTTCTATTTTTTTGATGAGAAGTATATATGTTACCGGAAGTATAAGTTCCGAGGCTACTTAGGAAATGTATAAAATATTGTTTCAAATTTTTTTTTATACACAAATTTATACATTTCCTAGGAATTGTATGAAATTCCAATATTATTCCAGTAAATGTATTAAAAACTAATGCTTTCTGTGAATAAAATGAATATAATGAATAAAACACGTAAAAAACTAACATAAAAAAAAATAACCACGAAGCGTATTGCGATCGCTCGCTGCGAATATTTATTTAAATACATACATAATTACGCATTAGAAAAATCCCTCATAAACTCATTTAGATTTTAACACTGCGTTGTACTTACTATCGTTTTTCTTGCTGAAATTCTCCTCACTGCCGTCATCCTTCGTGTATCGTAGTCCCTGTATGTCTTTACCTAAACAATACAACATAGTTTTTATCTTAATACTGTAGCTAGAACGATATAGTAAGTACTTAACCGGCCTATTTGATTTTCTAATTCTGTATTAGGACAAGCGTCTACTGTGGCGCCGAATCAAGGCGATTCGGATCGCATTTACTGCGTTTCGACTGTAAATTTTTACCCCCGATTCGTTTTGATTCTACTCAGCGCGATTCTTATTTAGTGTACGTTTGCCTTTAGTCAGTCTTCATAAACGGCTGTAACGTCCTATTTCTAAATAGAATACGCACTCCCGAAGCTCTTAATCCTGCATACCTTCGATTGACCAGCGAATTATCTCACGTGTATAATCTGGCTGAACTGTTCAACATTTATCACAAAGAATCTACCAGTATGTTCCGGTAGCGGTATTTGAGAGTGGGTTAATTATAGGCTTTGTGTGCTTACCACCTTCGGCCACATCATCACTTACCATAGTGAAATTGTTGTCAAACAAGGTTTGCTAATGGTTTCCTTATGTTTTACTTTATCGAAAACTCCAGCAGCTCATTTAAGGAATTCAAACTCAAAACTTTTGTCATCACCACTAGCACTGAGCTATTATACCCTTTTTAACCGACTTTAAAAAAAAAGGAGGAGGTTCTCAATTCAGTTGTATATTTTTTTTTATTGTGTAAATTGTATTGTCGCATCGGTCGCGGCGCGTGCGCATCTATCGCTACAGCGACACACGGAAGGTAACCTTTATAAATTCATCTTTACTAATATTATTGAGGTAAAGTTTGTCTCCAATTGTATGTATCGATTACTTACTATTTCGTTTCGTTTCTTTTATAGATACTGAATGATCCTGAGCTTCGTCATCCTAAGAACAAAAAAACGTTATTATTTAATCTATACCAATATAATAAAGCAGAAGAGTTTTTGTTAGTTTAAAGGCGCTAATCTCTGGAACAACCAGTTGGATTTGAAAAAATTGTATTTGATAGCCCAATTCTTGATGTTTAAAAAACATCGGGAATGAGGGTCAAGCCGTGGGGAACAGCTAGTTATTTATAAAAAAATATTTTACAAAAGATTGCCTGAAATATTTATTTGGGGACAGTTTTTTGATTTGTGTTTTTTTAAGCTATTGTATAGCTTTTATCGCGGGCTTCGGGGTTTGAGCGCGGCGACCGAATCGAGAAATTTTGATTTAAAAAAAAAACCGTAACGAAAAAACCTAACACCTCCCAACTTAACGTGTATTGTATAATTTGTTACATTTTATTCATTCATTCATTTATTTCGTTAACTAATAAATGCAAATGAAAGTTTTTCTTGAAACCTCTGGTATCCAAAGTAAGAATCAAATTGTGTCATGGTTACTAAAGCTCTCTCTGTACAGGTTTTTTTTGGTTTTAATACGTCAAATTTGTGAAATAAAAAAAGAGTTGGTTGGTACAGAAATGGATAAGAGTATATGATTATATGAACTTGATGATCGACATACCTCGGAATCCTTTCTATCGAACCATTTCGTTTTTTGGGAATGCCTCATAACGCCTCTCTAATAAAAAAATAGTTTAATTAGACACATCATGATGCTTTGCTACCTATGATTAATAAAAAAAATAAACTGTAGATTGAAACAATTTAAAATCAGAATAGCGCTATAAACTAGTACAGTCAGCATCATAAATATAGTGGCAGTCAATAGTTCCAAATATACCGCACCATCCAAAATATCCATAAATACGTACTCATTCCAAGTGATCAAATTGTTCAGGCCATCCACTGTATACAAATATACCGGAGCACCCACAACGCCATATACTTGGCAACATTCAACCCGCCGTTAGTACAGCAACGTCCAGAACGCCGAAGGTTTCTAAGCATCCAAAGTAGCCAAAAATACGGGACACATAAGAAAATTGAACCTTATTTTGAATGTAATAGAGCTCAAACAAAATGTACAACTACTCATTTTCAAAGCGGTTGAGTAGATACCCATTAAAACCAAAGAGGTTAATGCCCATTTTGCTTAAATTAAAAAATAAAATTCAAATTAACGTCAAGTGTATCTCTGGTGTCTACTTACACTGTCAAGTGCATGATGTCATTGTCATTGCTATCTAATTTGATTTTAAGTAGTTGTAGCACTAGTACGCCTCAAAATGAACACGATGCGTATCACTGACGAAATTAAACATAAAATCATTCATTTAAAACTGGTACCATTAATATAAATAAATAAACTAACATATTACTAATAAATAAGTAATTGTTATTTTAGAGGAATACAGTCTACCGATGGATAGAGAGACGGAATACGGAAGGTAGTCTCCAGAATCATGTGACCACTGGACGTTGCTGTACTAACGGCGGGTTGAATGTTACCAAGTATATGGCGTTGTGGGTGCTCCGGTATATTTGTATACAGTGGATGGCCTGAACAATTTGATCACTTAGAATGAGTACGTATTTATGGATATTTTGAATGGTGCGGTATATTTGGAACTATTGACTGCCACTATATTTATGATGCTGACTGTACCTACGGAACACTGTGTTAGATCAAATCTGGCAGATTTCAAAATTATTTAAGCAAAATTCGGTTATTTCATACAACAGAATAAGTGCACTACTTACATCTTCCATTTTTGTTGTTATTAGTTTCGATTTGGAACTGTGATTTTTATCGAAGACATTTCTCTGTGAATTGAAACCTTTTATCAGTAACTATAAATTTATAATAATTATAAAAGACAAATTACGTTACATGTACAGTCAGCGTCAAAAGTAGATTGGCACTTTAGTACCCTTTCATAATAATCTATTGACATTCTCTTGACAGTTTGTATGAAACTTATGAATTGTGTAATGACGGTACTAAAGTGCCAATCTACTTTTGACGTTGACTGTACACATGCAAGGATTTTGTATAATTTATATTAAGGCCTTATACACCCCAAAAAGTTAATATTTTCAAGTTAGCTGGGTGGGTAAAATAGGAAGGAGCAAAAATCATTTTTAATTTTAAAATGCCACATTTTTTTCTGACTTTATCAATGAATATTTTTGAATTATAAAAAAAATAGCTCCATGGCCTAAATCCTCTAGTTAACCGACTTCAAAAAAGGAGGAGGTTCTATCTATTTTTTTGTTTTAACATAATTATATTTTTTGCAAATCTCTTGCATTAAAAAAATCTGAAAAAACTTAATTTAGAGTCATCATTTTACGTATATCGTCGCTTTAGTCCCATACATTTTCATCGCATGCTGGTTTTACTTATGTCGATTCATATATACGAGTAACATGGTTTATAAAGGTTAAGTATATACTGTAAGGTATTGTACGGTTCGGAAGGTTGCTTTTGCTGAGAAGAGCCAGGAAGGAAATAAACAAGTTTCATTGACCACCAATATGTTTTTATACAAACTTTTACGCATACGGCCAGCGGTAAGCGGTTACCATAGCCTATGAACGCTTGCAACACCAGACGTATCACTCGCGCGTTGCCGAACCTTCCGATGAGCTCTGGCGACCATACTCACGCACAGGAACACAACTATAAGTTATTTGGCTGCGGTATTCTGTAAGGTGGAGGTACTTCCCCAGTCGAGCTGCCCTTTGAGTGACATATCGCTATGGTCTACTTCTCTTATATATAATTCTACCTCTCTTATATTGCTGATATAAGAAGCAACCGCTCCTTTACCTTACTTAACAAGCTTTACAACTTTAAAATCACTCACTTGCAAAGCTTTTTTCATATCTTCCGTTGATCTGATATGTGTAGGCTGAAAAACAACAAACATTTTAGGGTTTTATCATTTTTTTTTTATTTTTTTTTTTTTACTCGAAGACTATCAGTGATATCAAGTGCCAATTATCCAGGACGCGCCATACTATCGATTGTTAATTTGATTTTGAAACTCTATGTTGATATTCGAACGCACGCATTGTGTATGTAACTAAACAAATCCTAAGATACTATAAAATATATACAGGATCATTTTTTACTGGGATTTTATATTCCCCGGTCATAAAAAAAATTCAACGGGCGCCAAACTCAAGTTTTTGCCCGGGTTCAAAAAAATCGTAGATCAGAGACTGCCCACCACTCTAATGCTGAAAATCTGTAAACAAGCACCTACTGTTGTGTTCCGGCAGCTTGCTCTTAAGATACAGTTTCTTCTAGGTGTTGCTTACCACCTTCGGTCACATCATCACCTACTATGGGGAGAATGTAGCAAAATACAGGGTTATACTCAATACTTAGTTAAAGATATGTAACTAACTATTTCATTCACTAATAGCCCCGAACTCACAACATTGTTCTGTGAAAGATAAAAGAGTAAGTCAGTTTAACAGGTTATCGATAACTTCCGGATAACTTATCCGTCAGATGTCTGATAATGCAGCCTCTTTCTTTCGAAATGAACAGAATGAGACGGCATGTAAAGGTATCAGAAAAATATCGGCAACTTGTGAAACTGGATCTAAGTATTAAATTATATTATAACTAGCAATTACCCGTGGTTTCACCAGCGTTCCCGGTATAAAAATAACCAATAAAAGTAGCTCCTAAGTTAATCCTTGTAACATCAGCTAATTGCCAGTAAAAGTCCCGCCAAAATCGGTACAGCCATTTCAGAGATTAAGCGGAACAAACAGACCGACACAAATTTTAAAATAAAAAAAATGTTTTCAGTGCCGTACATATTTTCATATGCATTGAGTAATAATTATTATTTTGACATTACAAACAAGACACTTCAATTTTATTTGTATGTATGATCATTATTAATTAATTATCATGCAGATATTTACCGCAGGTGGCCATTTGTCGTTATGGAATCCAACTGGACCTTTTTCCTTGAGCTCCTGTCGACAAAAACATAATAATGTCCATCAAAACGTGCACAAAACTACGGGTCATTCATTCTAAGTGTGCTACTGTGAAGTCATTACATATACATGATAGCTTTTCCGCGCGGTTTCACCCGCGTTCCCGGGATAAAATATAGCCTATGTTACTCGGTGAAGATGTAGCTTTCTAAAGGTGAAAGAATTTTTAAAATCGGTCCAGTACTTTTTGAGCCAATTCGTTACAAACATACTTACTTACATACAAATCTTTCCTCTTTATAATATTAGTATAGATTATGTATAGATTCAACAAGCTGCACAAGAGAGTCACTTACCATGGGTGAGATTGTAAAAAAAAAAACAAGACAATGTTAGTTTGGCGAGTAGTCCACTGCTGGACATAGACCACCCCTAAGGATCTCCAAATAGCGAGTTGTATATAGGTACTTATAATTAAGATTTACCTTAAAAAAATGAACGAACTCTTTACTTTAGCACATTAATATTTTCAACTCAATGAAAGTAAAAAGGTTTTGCGATTATTATTCTAAAAGGCACTAACTACCTCACTCTTTCCGTTTTACTTAATTTTAAGCCCAAAAATAAAGAGTATACGGGTTACTTCACAACGGCAACCTTAGAATGGGGTATCTTGCACATTTTTTTAGCAACTTACACTAATTTGGTTGTTGGGTTTATGTTGCACTGGAGAGGGTCGAACTTCACTTGGCGAAAAATGTATACCCGTCTGAAAAAAATTAATAAAAACAAAATATATATCTAATCTATATATAAAAATTAATTGCCGCTCTCACATCATCACCTAACATAGTGAGATTGTGGTAAAACACAAGCCTATACAAAGTAAAAAAAAAAATTTTTTTGCGTGATTTCACAGTTAGTCCCATAATACAAGTTGCTCATATTGATGATTACGCCCACCCCTACAAGTATTGCCAGTGACTAAAAAGTCATCCAGTATAATACTAGCTGTTCCCCGCGGTTCTACCCACGTTCCCAGTATAAAAAAGACATCCAATGCTTTAATAGTTATTCTAGGGCGGAGATAAATCTAACAAATCAAAGATCATAAAAGTCGTTCTTGAGTTATAAATGGTGTAACTAACCCAACATAGATATCATCAAATTAAATCTGTATATATAAAAGGAAAAGGTGACTGACTGACTATCTATCAACGCACACCTCAAACCACTGGACGGATCGGGCTAAAATTTGGCATAGGTACAGATAGCTATTATGATGTAGGCATCCGCTAAGAAAGGATTTTTGAAAATTCCGCCCCTAAGGGTGTAAACTAGGGGTTCACGGGTGAAACTGTGGGGCGGTAAGCTAGTTACCTATAATACAGCCCGCGGGCGTCAAAAACATAGCCGGAACTAATCGGGAACCTGTGACACAAGCCCTAAGCATTACAATTAAATGTATTTCTAGAACAATGTTCTTAAGAAAGGTGATGATCGCGTACCGGCTCGAACTTCGAGTTGAACAAATAGCTCGGACACTTTGGCACACTGTCAGTTCAACCAGAATTCAAATAGTGAGAGCGAATTGCGATTGGGTAACTAATTGTAGATTAACTTTCTGTGAGAAAATCAATATAATTATCAATTTAATATAATAATATTAATACGTGAAGCAAAACCCCTCAGCATCAAGTACATGAAGGGCATACCTAAAATAGTCTCATCAAAAGAAATGCAAGAAAGAACAACAAAAAATACTCCAAAAAACTAACGTCGACAAAAGAGAAAATAACTTACCAAATAACCAACAATTACTCAGATGTTATTTTTACAAAAAAATCTCTGAAATGTTTCTATGCCAACGCTCGCAGTATCGTCAAACCGGGAAAATTCGATGAGCTTAGATGTATTATCGCCTCCCTACAAGTAACTGTACATATCATTATACTCTCGGAAACTTGGATTAGGAGTGAAGATGAAGCGAAAATGCTCCAGATACCCTCATATACCCATTACTATAATTATAGACAAAATAAAAGGGGAGGTGGGGTATCAATATTTGTACACAACAATCTCAAACATCACCTTGTTGAAGAACAATGCGTGGACGATACTCATTATCTGTGGGTATACGTGAAAAAATTATCTCTAAATATTGGTGCTATCTATAAGCCTAATAAAATGAACATGGACAACTTTCTCGAGATATATTCCCAACAATTACACAAACTAAAACGAACAATAGTCTTTGGCGATTACAACCTCGACTTACTTAATCCGGATTTAGCGACACGCAAGTATAAGAACACTTTGAAAGAGAACAACTACAAAATCCTTAACAAAATAAGTCCAAAACACTGTACTCGCGAAACAACCTTAACCAAGACAATGTTAGACCATGTTTCTTGTAACTTAAGTGAGAATAATTTCTAGTTTGTCACTATAGAATCTTCAATGTCTGACCACAAACAAATAATTTTAGAGATAATGCAATACCAACCACCATCTATCATAAAACAAAAATACAACGCCGTGGACTTCAATAAACTCTATCAATGCCTAAATGACTATCCTAAGAATTACGAAGACGCAAATTATGATAAATTGGCAGACAAATTAAAATCTTGTTTAGATAAGAGCAGAATAACAAAATATAAACTTCTGAATCCCCCGCGGCAAGACTGGATTAAAAAAGAACTATTAGAAGAGATAAATAACAAGAACATACTATGGCAAAAATATAAAACAAATGCGGCAGACTCGAAATTAAAAGCAGAGTATGAACATATAAAAACCAGAGTATCACACAACATAAGAAAAGCGAAAAGTGATTATTACCTAAAGAGATTTAAAGAAAATTCAAGTAAACCACGAAAAATGTGGCAACTTATAAACGATTTGTCGAAAAACAAACTGCATGATAGAACGGGACCGGACAAACTTGAAACGGCAGCTGGTACTATTACGGACCAAAAGGAAATATGCGAAAGTTTTAACTCATACTTTTCGACCATTGGCTCAACCTTAGCACATATGATTACTGAAAAAACAAAATTAAGTAAAATTGTAGAAGAGTGTCAACTAACTAATAAAACAGAATTGCAGTTTCTGAAGCCAGCAAATACGAAAGAAGTTATTACTATAATTAAAAATTTGGACTGTAATACTGCATCCGGCATTGATGGTATTAGTACAAAATCAATTAAATTCGTAAAAGACATTCTTGCTACGGAACTAACAGTCTGCATTAACCATTATATGGCTACAGGTATTTTTCCAAACGATTTAAAAGTTGCAAAAGTCGTACCAATTCATAAGTCCGGAAGTAAATTTGACCCGTGTAATTACCGTCCTATATCAGTTCTCCCGGTGATCTCTAAAATTTTTGAGAAGATCCTCTATAACCGATTAGAGTCATTCCTTAATTCGAAAAGCTTTTTTTACTGTAAACAGTATGGATTTAGAGCTCAATCAAATACACTCGCTGCTACAATAGATCTCGTAACCAAAATTAAAAATAAAATTGATCAAAAACAACTTGTCTTAGGCGTATTTATTGATCTGAAAAAAGCCTTCGACACCATCAGTCATGACAAATTATTACTAAAACTAGAACTCAGCGGTGTTACAGGCAAAGCACTTGAAATATTTAAATCATATATGGAGAACCGTAAACAAATAGTAAAAATAGGTGAATATGAAAGCAATCCCTGTGACTTAAGTTTTGGCGTCCCCCAGGGGTCAATATTAGGCCCCCTCATGTTCCTTATTTATATTAACAGTATCAGTGAGCTAGGTCTCAAAGGAGACATCTCCCTTTATGCAGACGACACCAGTCTCTTTTACTTCGGACACTCAGTCGAAGCCATAATAGCTGACGCTCAGAATGATCTTAATCTATTAAATGAGTGGTTTCAGTCAAATCTTTTAACTATTAATATTACAAAAACAAACTATGTAATGTTTGCAGCAAAAAATAAAAAAATAAATGACAGTTTAGAACTTAAAATAGACGGCCAACTACTTGAACGAAAACTTAAAGAAAAATATCTCGGACTGATCTTAGATAGTTATTTGACTTGGAAGCCACACCTAGAAAAAATTAAACTTAAACTAATCTCACTCACAGGAGTACTACGCAATATAACAAATTGTCTCCCTCGAAAAGTACGCTATCTTATCTATAATTCTCTGGTTAAGCCCCATATCGACTACCTCATTGAAATCTGGGGTACCGCAGCAAATACCACTATAGATCCAATTCAACGAGCTCAGAATAGATTAATTAAAATTTTATTCAACTACAAATTTAGGACACCTACTGAAACGATATACGAGGAAACAAAAATAATGAATATAAAACAAACGTACATATACTACACATGTATTATAATACGCAAAATATTAAATAAGGAAATCCATTCCAATATAAAACTTGTCACAAAACAACAAACACGAAAGATAAACTTAAGACGTGCTAGTTACGTAGTGACCCGCCCTCCTAGAACTAACTATGGAAGAAAAAATTTAGAGTTTGAGGGTGTTACAATTTATAATAAATTACCATCAGTAATAAAAGAAGAAAAAAGCTACGCCCGGTTTAAAAAACTACTAAGAATTTATACAATAAATACATACAAATAAGTGAATATAATAAAATAAAATAAAATAATAATAATAATGTAAGTACTTATACTAACGTTAATAAAATACACAAAATAAATTATATAAAGTATATACCTCTAAAAAAAAAAAAAAAGTTAAAGTAAATTAGTAATTACTTAAATTAAACAAAAACTAATAATACCTAACACCAAAATGTTCTAAAAACGACTACCATGTGTTACTGAAAATATATAAATGATATAATTAAATAAAATAGTATCATAATAAAAACTCAGTATAACAGACTATGCCATCAATGCCACATCTAGTAATAATCGAATTTATAAATCCATGTTGTACTTATGATCGAGTTTATGTTATCGGTTTACCCACATTATTTTCCTTTTTTGCTGTTTCGTTTTGTTCCTTTTTTAGTGTACCTCTGTCTGTGCGCTATAATTATTAATCTTAGTTTTAGATAATGTTTCTCAGTAAGTGAATTATGTATGCAATTCTTTATGAGAAATAAAGTTATTCTTAAACCAAAAAAAAAAAACTTTGGTACACCTTTTTACGAAAATTACGCGTATGGAAGAATTTGAAATTTGGTACAGTTAAAGTTTATATGGAGAAGCAGTGCCGAAAGCTAATATCTTTATACATAAGAAATAAATTAAATTAATTTAAAAAAAACATTACACACACTACCATGCATTTGACACGCACACATGTCACTACTGTCAGTGCTTTGTCGATAACGCGGCAATGACAGACTTAAAGAAAAGAGTTCGTATATGAGTGAAGTGATTATCTTTATTTTATATATACTCTTTTGTTTAATTATGTTCGAATTTTGACCACTGGGCGACCTCTAGTACATGTAAATGCATAAGTCTTGATACATTCACTGATTGACTCAGCAACGCCAAACACAAACCCTTGGACTAGAAGACTGAAGATTGGCACAGAGGGAATTTTTATGATGTAGACAAGGAATAAGACCGGTTTTTAGAAATTGAACCCCTATGTGAGTAAAATAGGTATCGCGGGAAATACTGCGGGGCGGAAAGCAAGTAGGACCTAATCAAATTAATCTTTGAAAATGTAAAAGTTATTGTCAAGTTCAATTATATTAAATAAAACACACGATGTTCTGAAATAAAGCGATGGATTTGGACGGACACTAGAATGTTTTAAGTCTGAGTCGCCTATAGTTCAGCTGTCCGGCTGTCCGGGTGTTCTCCTATACAGGTCGCATTTCACAACCGATTCTCGTGTTTTGTGAGCAGGTTCGATAATAATATGGATTATTTTTGTCGATAAACGTTTTGGAAAATTTTCAAAATGGCGGATATATAGGGATTGAAAACGTAAGAAACGTGCAAGATCTACAGCTCTCAGAGCCACTAGGATAGCAATTTTATTGTGTAGGCTATATCGAAAACATAATATTGTGAAACAGTTCCGCTAAATCCTCACAATTCGATCGGTATCAACTAGACTTGGTAAAAGGGGGACCAAATAACAGCAATATATTTTCTCTTTGTGAAACATGTTCTTATAAATGAGAACTAAATTATACTTACACTGCCCAGGTAGTTATTCTGTGGGGTCATATTTAGCGAAGTTTGACTATTGTAATCTTTGGATGGTATTGTTTGATCTCCTATATCAGGATGTTGTGACGACGGAAGCTGGAAAGTAATAGATTTCAGAATGAGCAGGGATAAGTCAGTAAATTTTGCATCAAGATGGCTCAAAATTTAAACATCCTCAATCCATGATGGAGAAGAAGATTCACCGTGGTGGTCCTCTTCCTTGGGACAACCACGGTGAATCTTCTTCTTTTCTGTTTTCATTTTGCAGGTCTTACAGTTGCATAAGGATGTTTTTTTTTTAACTCTGAATGGCTTGTGTTTGACCACAATATCCAGAAGGGGAACTGGCTCTCAAGTGTAACTGCCGAAACATACCAGTAAGTAGATTTTGCCTATTTTTTAAAATTGTTTATTCCTTTTCAACTTGTTGTTGAATAAATGTTTTTTCTTTCTTTCTTTCTTTCTTTCTTTCTTTCTTTCTTTAAGTGCTTGGCGACAGATGTTCAACTTGAGGGTAGCCAGGGTGGTTTCTTTCACCGAAAGCCTTGTCTTCATTATGAATTATTGATAATTATGTTTATTTTTTATCTGTTTAAGAGTCGCTCAGCACTCTAGCTACGGAGGAAGTTTTTTTTTTATATCACTAAGGCGGCAAACAAGCATACGGCCCGCCTGATGGTAAGCGGTTACCGTAGCCTATTGACGCTTGCAAAACCAGGGGCATAACACGCGCGTTGCCGACCCTGCAAAAATCTCTTCACACCTTTCTTGAAGAACCCCATCCTGTACGTTCCACAACTTGAGCGTCCGTGGTAGAAAGCTCCTTTGAAACCGCACTGTACGAGACCAGTTTGGCTCCAATGCGTGAAGATGAGCTCCCCGTCGATGACGAGTAATCTTCAGGTTTGTCCAGTGGCTTGAAAAATGATCATAAACAATGGCTCTGTTGGTAAAATATACTTACTTTGCCCTGTGAGTAGTCCCGTGGGGCATCTCGCGACGGTTGACTGAAATTATCTTTGCCTGACGCCTTTTGAACCATACCATCAGGTTGCTGAGACGAGCACATCTAGAATACAATATAATTATGAAGTAACGGATAAGAAAAAAGGTCCGTGCATTCTTTTACTCTTTTTACATCACCTACGCTCTATTTTTGTTTAAAAAATATACATAGACACGTGGTTCTATAGATTTATTATAACTAGAGGTCGCCCATGGTCAAAATTCGACCATAATTAAACAAAAAAGTATATATATAGGTTGGGGAAAAAATCTTTTCGCATTATAGTATGTATGAACTTGTAATAAAATCTCTTTGGCTATACTATTTGTATCTGGCTGGTTTTGGTATCATTGAAAGGTTAAATTTTAAAGAACATAATTCCAAATTCAAATTAGGAAAATGTGTGATTTTCAATTGTTTTTCGTACCGTCAAGATGAGTGAATCTAAAGAAATTCGATACATTTTAAAATTTTACTACAAAAAAGGTAAAAATGCAACGCAAGCCGCGAAAAAAATTTGCGATGTTTATGGACCTAGTGCAATGTCTGTGAAAGTAGCACAAATTTGGTTTAAGCGTTTTCAATCCGGAAATTTTGATGTCAAAGATGCACGTCGCTCTGGTCGCCATATTACGGATAAAATGGATGCCATTTTTGAAAAAGTGAACTCTACTGCGAACAACTGATGAGATTAAAGCAAGAAGTTGAGAGAAAGTGGCCGGAATTAATCAACAGAAGGGGTGTGGTTTTTCATCATGATAACGCTAGACCTCACACATCTTTAGCCACTCAGCAAAAATTAAGAGAGTTTGGCTGGGAGGTATTAATGCATCCGCCGTATAGTCCTGACCTTGCACCTTCAGATTTCCACCTGTTTCGGTCTCTTCAGAATTCTTTAGGCAGCGTCAGGTTAACATCACGAGAGGACTGCCAAAACCACTTGTCGCGGTATTTTGATCAGAAGTCCTAAAATTTCTATAGCAATGGGATCATGTGCCTACCTACAAGATGACAAAAAGTTATCGAACAAAATGGTACCTACATACTTTAGTTAAATGTAAATAAACTATATTAAAAAATGATTTGAATTTTCTAAAAAACGCGAAGAAACTTTTTCCCCACCCTATTATATTAAGAATGTAAAGAAAATCACTTCACTCATACGAACTCTTTTCTTTAAGTCTGTCATTGCCGCGTTATCGACAAAGCACTGACAGCGGTGACATGTGTGTATGTGTGTGTGTGTGATATGTATAGGTAGATAAATTAATTAGCTTATATTTGACCACAATCCCATCATGGTAAGTGATGATGTGGCCGAAGGTGGTTCACAAAGGCGTATTCTATCGAGGTTGATCACAAGTTGGTTCCATATACATTTTATTACGATCCTCAACGAGCACGAATATCGCTATCGAAATGTCTTATTCAATATTGTCGACAATTTATTAATGACTAGCTTTTCCCCGCGGTTTTACCCGCATTTCCGGGATAAAAAATAGCCTGTAACCTTCCTCAAGAATTGGGCTATTAAATACATTTTTTTTTCAAATCCGACTGGTAGTTCCAGAGTTTAGAGCCTTTAAACAAACAAACTAACAAAAAAACTCAACTCCATTATTACATAATATTATAATAGATATGTAGAGTGGGTACCCGGGCGAGCAGGTGGCTGAGCGCGGGCGAGCCGGCGCCGGTGTCGGCGCGCAGCATGCACCACAGGTCCACCACTCCCATCTCGTCGCCCGCGTCTAGGTCGTCTGTGGCTCTACGGGCCCGCCTCATCTGTGGCCCTGCCATCTGATTTATTATATTAGTTAACACGTTCAATGAATATCAAGATAATGTTGAACGGACTATTTTGCTATCATTGTTTCGCTCGCTCGACATATTTTATAAATTACCTACATATTTTGTACCTTTAGATTTGGTATTGCTTCCTAATGTCTATAGGCGATGGTAGCCAGGTGGGCCCCCTGCCGGCTTGTCGGCCTCCTGACATTAAAAAAAAATCCAAAACTGCGAAGATTCATAACACGATCACGTCTGAATGTTATTTACTTTTAATGCCTACCAAAAATTGTCTATACCTAGGCATTAATTTCTTCAGATGCAGATCCAACTATGGAGAACTATGAAACAATAAATAAGAATGAATGTTTATTTTTTAACTTACCAAAGCCAATGACATATCTGTCCGTTTATTAGTGTTGAGCAGAGCACGTCGGAGTGGCAAGGCACAGCTTGCGAAGGGCTCATCTTGCTTGTCAATCTCGCATACTATTATGGACATATCCTCCTGTTTAAATGAAAATGATGACCAAATTATAAGATATCACACAGTGTAAGGCCAAACTTAGTTTATAACCTTTAAATTTTGTTAAACCACTAAATTGAGAAGTATATGGCTATAGCCTTTTGGTTTTAAACAGACATTCCCAGCCCAAGTGTCTTAACGACGAAAATCTCTAAAAAAAATAAGGACGATGCGGATGTCGTCCACGCAACGATTCAGCCGGACGTCTTTTGCGGTCTATTAGGATGTGGAATGAGCTCCCGATACAGTTTACCGATGCTCTGATACGACATGAAAAGAGCTCTTCTAGGTTGACAACACATAGGCAATCTCAATACAGCATCAATGTACATCAACTACAGCGTACTTGTCCAACTTATGTTTGCTGAAAATCTTAAGCCAAAAGATAGACAAAGCGGTCGTGAAACGCATCGGACGTACCCAGTCATAAAATGTATGGAAATGACTCCAATACACGCTGCTTGTTACAATTTATCTGTTTATCTCGTGGCTAACCTAGAGCAGGTACTTTCCTACTAACTCGTGAGGAAACCATAGCACGGTGATGAGTAGGTTATACCCGCCTGGCTGACTACCGCACTGGTCAAACACTGGTCTATATTAAAAATAACTTTCTGCTTCTTACAGTGCCTACCTATTAGAGAGCTACCAATGTTTATAAGATACAATGATATACCTGCAGATGTAATTTTTTTGGTAGGCGCAAAAATATTTCATCCATTATTGGTTTCGTCTCTTTTTGTTATTTGACGTTAGAATGTAACGGAATAAACTAGACTTGCTTTAAACTATGTCACGTAACATGGAGACCTCAATTAGAGTTAGTTACTGTATATTAGCATGTAGATAAATAAGACCTCACTACGAGATTCTACCAACACCCCTTATCCTTATAGAAGACATAGCATATGATACTTACATATTTGAGATAATAAAAAAAATCGTCGGTCAACTTGACTTCGTACTCGGTAGAGAAGTCGAAGAGTATGACTCGACCGGTGCGCATGCGCGTCATGGCTACGTTTTGATCGAAGAACTTCCACATGAGTACGAGAGTCGTATTGCAGGAGTTCATCACAGCCTGGTGGCATGTTTAGGGTCATTAGAAATACAATTGACGACAGAACCATGACACCCGATGATTTTCTAAAAAACCTTGTATTTGTAGTCCAATAGTTTCCCCCACTTTACTCAATAAATCCTACAATTCACCCAAGACCGGTCCTATTGGAGATCCTTAGGGAAGGCCTATGTCCAGCAGTGGACGTCTTGCGGCTGAGATAATGATACTAATATTGTTAATGTGAAAGTTTGGATGTTTGTGACTCAATCACGTATAAACAGCTGAATGGATTTGGATGAATTTGGCACATAGATAGATCATACCCTGAAATAACATTTAGGGAAACATTAGTTGCGTGGTGGTTGCACGGTCGCTGGATGTGATAAAAATAAATCTCGACCTTCTTCACACACGGCTTATCCCAAAATCAGCAGAGTACTCGTAAAGGACTTTATTTTTATCAATTTTCTTGTAAATTGTATTGTTTTACTATAGTGTAATAGTTAGTTTAGTAATGCAAGAACGCGAAGGGTACGCCGCTCTTGTTCCTAATTACATTTACAGACTATTTACAACTCTATTTGAATACAATAAAGACTATTAATTTAACCTAGTAAAATACTCGAGCTGTATTCCGTATCATCTGAATATGGATCTTATGTATTAGTAAATAAGGTCTTTATCTTTCTACCTTTTAAAATAAACATTTTAAACTACCATTTAAAAAAAACAAACAATAACCTCATCAGATAAAACGACAGTGCCAATATGAAGGGTGAAGACACATTGGGGTACTACGGTGTCCCCGATCCGGGGACTGGCTGGGGCCTTTTTCAATGCCAGTCGTTCGTTCGCTATCTCCACTGATGTAGACACGTCCTTACTGTCAGATTTCGATTGCTATAGTGGAGCGGGTGAAGGAAAAAGTTTAAAATTATTTTATGCCATTTACTTATTGGTTTTTAGTTTATATATTCTATATTTTTATGTACTTACAATAATCTGTTACATACTTAGGTATATGATTTTGTTGACTAGAAATAATAAATAACAGAACAAACTACTATACAGGGTTATTTTTGAAACACCGGCATGGCTTTAGGTGGTGAAAGTACTCATCAATATGAACAACTTTTACTATGGGACCAACCCTGAAATCGTGAAAAAAAATTCAAACTTTTCATACATTTTGATTGAGCAAGGTTGATCTTTTGTATGAAAAGTTGTATTTTTTTTCGTGATTTCAGGGTTGTTTTAAAATAACCCTGTATATTCTGCTTCTAAAATAAGTCGAATGTTTACACAAACTAATGTTATTTGAAAATAAGTACCTATCTACCATATATCTAAATAATAACATTATTTTTAAAATAAAATATGGAAGCTTTATGTTAATAGTAGGAACATTTAAAATAATATTTTTTGTTTTAAATACATATATGTTTTATCGAGTGAAAATGAACTACTCACTACTAAGTAAATTAAGTATACTTTTCCAGCTACCTATACGTATACATATATTTCACTATAATACTACCTATATAATAAGATCTAACATTATCTGAGATAATTTTAAGACGTACGTGAATGTGTGTCAAAAGTAACTTATAAAAATAAAACTAAAAATCTAGGTCCATGTTTTTATTTTGCTATCTGTTAACGCGCGGCGGCTGCGTTCGACTCATTGTTATACAGGATGTAA